>CM065052.1:224673271-224855771 GCA_032883995.1 Coronaproctus castanopsis | reverse complement strand
ATATATATATCCATATGTTAATTCGTTGACACCCCTAACGCAAAAAAACATAGTTTGGTAGGTGGATATTAGTATATATACATATACATATATTTTACATATTATCCGTCTTTTATTTCCTGTAGCTCGTTTTACGTGTTAACTCCCCATATAGAATGAGCCAATAGAAGTTTCACTTCAATATAAAAGGTAAAACAAAATGAAAATAAACATTTTGTTTTATTTTTGTTTTTTCTTTTATATTTGTTATTTGTATATTACATATTTTTAATGAATTTTACGTGTTTTCATAATTTTTTATTATATCCCATTGCTAAAGGCATACCAGGCCCAAAAGTGTGTGGTCTTTTATTTACATATATGTATTAAAAAAGTAGGGATTTTAAATAATTTTTTATGTCTATATATATAAATATAATTACATGTATGTCTGTTAGGTATAAGTACATTTGTTTACATTTGTTCTTCAAGTAATTAAGTTCATCGACACATATTGTGAAACGCAAAAGAAATATAGCAAAAAAGTGTACTTATATATGTTATATATATATATATATATATATCGATACATATATATACATATCGACATAAATCGACGAAGCGAAGTGAAAACTCGAAACTTTCAATACGGTGTGGGGGCAGAAGAAATTTTGAAAAGTTTTAAAAGATAGAACCGGATAGGTCTAAATAGGATTAAAAAGTCGAGAGGGTAGAAAGTTAAAAGACTCGAAGTAGGTTAGAACTTTACCCTATCAACGAGCCATGGTTGGAAAGTCGTAACTCTTTCTTTCGTCCCAATCGCGAATTTATTTGTAGTCATGAAATAAAAAAAAATGTAACAATAATAAAAAGGAGCAGCGGTAAGGACAAAATGATCGTAGAGATGTGACAGAGACAATTCTAGTAAACGGTAACGGTTAGGTAGGTGGGGGAATAATCAGTAAAATTAGAGTGCCGTCTTATAAAAGACGTACGCGTTGTTCCTTCACGAGAAATGCCGGTCGAATCGTCCGAACCTTTTCTTTAAGGAAAAACTTTTCACTCAAAATGCGATTGAGTCGCATCACGTCATTTCGCGTCACATCAAGTCACGTCTGGTTGGATTTTTCGCTCTAGCTAGAACTCGTATTTTATCAGTATATTCACCCGCTGTTCGCAAAGTATCTGAAACGGATATTTAATGTGTGTATATAAAGAGCGCTTGTCTGTTTGGTGTCTATATATTTGCGCTTGCATGTGTGTGCAGATTTGTATGTGCATTGACATCATTCTGAAGTTTTGTACTTTGTATGAATATATATATATATATATATATATATATAGTATGTATTAACTTTCAACTGAAAGGAACTAAACGACCCAATTTTCTACTTTCGCACGTTCGGATGTGTGCACTCGCTCGTTCAAACATATACATACAAAACACATTTATTTTAGATGTATATAATTGTATATACATCTACATTTAAGTAACTCTAAAAGTTTCTACACGAACATGTTTAAACGGCGTGGAATTAATAACTTCAAAAACGTTTCTATATCCCTATACGTAGTTATAAGTAAACTTTAAATTAAGCGTAACTGGATTCGAAATGTTTTCAGTGTGTGTGTGTGTGTGTGTGTATTAGTCGTGCATTGGTAACCAACACGGGAGACCTCAAAATTGGTATTATAGAAACATTGTACGAACTGATTATATTCTTCTAATCAAAGCGACAGCGCTCAATATTTTGTAAACCGTTAAAATAAAGAACTACACTTATTCTTAAGTAAACCATAACTATCACCGATGCCAGTGATAGCGAATGAATAGTCCACTATTCGGGAGGAGCTGTATCGTTACATACATCAGCAACACATGGTAATCTGGTAAAAAATTTTAAATTATAAATATTTTACATTACTTTTTAATCGGAATGCTTTTACTACTTACCCAACATGATCATGTACACACGAGTTAGCTCGCATTTCTATATAGACGTGGACAACTACTTTGAAAACACCGCTATAGATGGTAACGCGTGTAAATTTCCAAGATTAAGAAAGTGCAATATAATGTACGGTGGAGCGTTACATGAGTCGAGCGTAGTAATTTAAGGTATAGTTCAGAACGTAATGCTGCTAAGTACAATTCCATTAAGCTTACGAACAGACGGTTGTAATTTATAGTACCGACTGAAAGAAGACTGCTGTATATTCTTCAATTATGTCTGCTCTCAACGTTTCCTATGTTCCGACTATATAACATCGTGAGTGAACAGAGTACCACATCATTAGGAGACCTCGAATTAGCTAATGAATATACAATTTCATTGACGAGAATTGCTCGATATCCCTGTACACGCAAGAAAGACACAAATATACCCGAGCGTTCCAGATGATTATGTTTTAACACGATGTATGGAATGAATGCACCCGACGCCTTCCATTTGTTTTTCATGGTCTTCAAAATGCTTTGTGAGTCGGTGAAAATGAGATAACTACCGGAAGCTTTGTATCAATTAAGAACGATCAGATTTGTAACACTGTGCTACCAACAGTAAAATAAGGAACAAAGATCAGCTAATTTGTAGGTGGTACTAATACTAAGAAATGGGATGATTGCTCCCGTTCCTTGACTGACCTTGGTCCATAAGAAGGAACGGAACGTCAGATGGTCACGCGGGAAATCGGTAAAACCTCTGCGCCGGTTAGAACTCTGACACCACGCGTGAACTTACATAATTATAAATATGTATATGCAATCAGTTGTGCATTTAAAAAATCCGACTCTTATAATTCTTTCTTCCGTAAACAACGTATAAAATTTAACTTAATGTGTACCGCTCACTTCCTAATATCTGTTCGCGATCCCTTACTTGAGAAAATCGCTTTACCGTGTTACGCATAATATATCTGTCGAAGTGGTGAAACAACTTAAAACTCTTCTCACACCGTAGCATGTTTATACTAGTCGATTACTTCGTATTGAAGAGACATTCGGTAATAGTCTCAATTTATTTTCACTACTGCCACCGTCAACCATCATTTTATTATACTAATATTATTATTACTACTACTACTACTACTACTATAATATTATAAATCGCTTAAGATATGAATACGTTTAACTTTTGATACGGATCTTCTGTCCTCGTAATCCAGTTGGTATAAAACTAGTTTTATTATATATTTATATGTATGTACTCGAATAATATAGGCCTGGCGAACATGCTGACAACCGGTATTATAATGAGTTTGTTCGTCCGTTAACTCGTGTTGTCCTTATTTTAATGCAGTTTGTTTACTATATTGTTCGCAATTCTGCACATCGACCCGTTTAATCTCCTCGAACAGAGGAAGACGAAGAATCGTTGAAATTTGAAATTTTAATCTTTCGGGTAAAGTAGCACTTCGAAACAACTATTTAGAAACTTATTTATTTTTATTTATTTAATTTGCAATAACTAGAAATTACAACATAGTATGACTTCTAAAGATTTCGAAGCCAGAATAGGAAATACTAATGAATTAGACCATAATAATCCGCTAGTTACGATAGAAAGATATCCAAAACGGAAATCAATTCCTAAAATAGATATCAACAAGTTATAAAACAACAAGGGGTTCGTCGGCAAGTTAATAGTCAACTTCGAAAAAGCATGTCGAAAAAGTCCAGATGAAATGTACAAAGTTATGTCAGAAGTGCGGAAAATCTGTGAAAAAGTTCTTTATAAGATAAATCAAAACAGAAGTGTCATTATGGATGTCTGAAGAAATTTTTAACTTAATGGAACAATACCGATGCTTAAAATAAAATCACAACAATATAATATGAATAGAAATTAAGTAATAAAGTAAAAGGTAAGAGAAGTAAAGAACAACCGCATGGAGAACAATAAGAAGTGATTAAGTCATTCCAAAAGCAACGTGATTCCATGGGAATACATAAAAAATTGAAATAAATAACATACAATCGTAAAAACATCGAAACTAATATCCTAAGATAACAAACTTTTAGCTGTAGATTTACGCGCCATGTACTGCACCTAGGCCAGAGGCACAGGAAAGGAGAGAACGCAGTGTTAGTGAGAATCAGTGGAAAGTTGGAAGAATAAATTGGAAGTACGGATTGTTAAATTAGATTATATAAATTGGAAGATTTAAGAAAATTTAATAAAATATTGGAAGTATCTTGCGTGTAGGAAAGAATGTTTAGGAGCTTGAACGGTTTGTCGAGGATAGAACGTTGGAAGTTGAATTGTACACATTCAAGGAGAATGTGTTCGACGGTAATGAGGACATTACATGTTGAACAAAGGGGAGGGGAAGATTTTGTAGGATATAGTTGTGTGAGATATTAGACCTAGGCGCAGACGAGCAAGTACAACATAATCTCTTCTGTTTGCCGAGTGAGATGGAATCTGGAGGCATGTTGTGTCTCGAACTGATCGCAGTTTGTTGGTGAGTGGGAGTGCAGACCACTGGAGGTTCCATGATTTGCGCACTGAAGATTTTATGAAAGTCTGGAGATGATCGAAACAGGTGAAAACATTGACACTTTGACACGGTATATATTCAAAATATGTATAGAGACACGTCTGGAAACCAGTTAAACAAGAACAAGACGAATACCTTAAGATTTTACTATCACAGGTGCAACAAGTATATATATAAAAGGGAAGCAACAGATATTCCTGGAGATTGCTTCAAAGAACTAGATGCATATGAGAAAACTTCAGGAAAATTTAATGAGATATATCAAATTAGAAAAATAGGAGAAACATGGTTAATATTCTGTTTCATTGCAATACCCCAAAAAAAATGAATGCTGATAAATGTGACCAATTCAGATTAATCAGTCTAATGAGCCGCATGGTGCCTAGCCATTGTGTACGTTTATTTTTACGTACAAAGTGGGCTAGCATTAAAGGCACTACTTTATATGCGACACGGATGAACGTGCATATGTGACGTTATACGGAGTGAGAGCGCTACTGTCTTCTCCGTAGTAATTAAGAGTTAGATAATGATGAAAAAAAATTTATACGACGCTAGTTAATTTCGAACGCTCGACCGTCGACTTAACAGTCGAGCACTCTTAACAACCCACCGCGACATAACTAAAATAAATAATTCCATAAGTATTAAAAAACATTCGCCGAAAGGCGTCTGTATCTTTATTTGCTTATACGCGTTTAATTTAGTTCATATTGCAGGAGGTGAAATATGGATCGTGTATAAGTTTCAAATTTTTATCACCGCCCGCCATCTTTTAACATTTTTAAGAAGATCCGAGGAAAAGCGAAAGAAATAATAAAAACAGAAATAGAATAATTCCGATTAAGCGAGGAAATAAAATATTCGTTTAATTTACGAGAGCAAATTCGTTTTCCCCGTCTGAAAATAAAAGTTCATTTATAAGAAGCCTATTATTTTGGACGAGCACTGAATAGTGAAGTATACAAAAAGAAAAATATGGCTAATAGTATAAACAACACACACAGACACATTTATGTATATTCACAAAAACGAGCTTTAGTCTAATTCAAAAAACCCAAAATTATCGGAATTTCTTGACGGTGAAAAATGATGGGGCGTAATGTTTATATAAAACGAATAGAGAAGAGCAAGAAATGGAGGATGATAAGAAATATAAAAGGTCGAATATCCCGGAAAGAGAACTACGGCCAAAAGGAAAGTCTAATAAATTCTTAACGAAATTTGAAAATAAGACAGACTCATTCCGTGGAAGAAAATAAAAAAAAAAAAAACGACTAGACCTCTTTCCAGCGCCCATTACTCGTATGAATATTCATAACAACCCTTGTTAAAGGAACATTTTCGTTGCCAGTTCTAAACTGTGTATTTATATATAAATTTATATGTATATATATATATATATATATATATAATGTATATAAAATAAAATATGCAATATATGTATGTGTGTGTGCTTGTTTGCATACGTGAATAACGATGTCGCTGAAGATATTTTCTTATTCCAGAAAACCAACATCCGAATCTTGTCTACGTCTTGAATTAAACTTATCCCGGAATACTTACTAGCCTTTTGTTCCCTCTTCCTCTTTCGTACATCTGCTGTATGTGTACTTTATACATATATATATATATATATATATATATATATATATATATATATGCATATTTCCTTTTCATTCAGATGACGAGGATATTGCCTAAAAAAAATTACGATCCGCCGTTGCTGATGATAATAATAATAATAATAATAATAATAATGATAATGATGATGATGAAGAAGAAGATATTCCTGCTAAAAACACCAGTTTCATTAATTATGTAAAACAGTTTTAACTCTATTCACTCGTTTTCTTTTGAGAAAAAGAGACAAGAAATAATTACGAGCCTAACGGGTGCGCCGTTGCCATGCCACAGCGTAGGTCGTTTCGATATTCCAAAATATAGACGAGTCTACATTTATTATTTATAATAATAATATTATTATCATTATTAGTAACGTTAGTAATAATATAATTGATACTTATTATTAACGTTATTATTATTTCTCGATTCTCGTCACCCAGGTTTACTTCAGACCACCAAGATGTAAATCGTATTTTTGTTTGGATACAGAAAAATCACTAAATAGTTAAAGTATGGATAGATCCAAATCTTAATTCCAATCACTGAAATTAATTTTAACAATATTTAAGGGAAACAGTGTTCAACTAAATAAGGTTATCGAGACAAAATATCTGGAAGTTTGGTCGTGAATTAACTTGCTGCTAACATGCGCTCTAGCTATCGAAATTCGCTCTGTAACAGATTTAAGTAAACTTACCAAATCGGTTACAGAATATGCTCTTTTACAAAGGGCCGCAAAACAAACAGGTGCCTGCGCAATAAAATTTATAGCGATGACAAGAGTCTTAGATGGAATATAACAGTGCTGTCGAGACTCTACTGCCCAGTGTAATTGATCGTGAAAAATACGAATGGTTCGTGCCCTTTAGGGGGTCGACATCTTTCGGGACACACCACGGTCGATGTCCATGCTACGAGGAACGTTTCTCTACAAGGTAACACCTCGTCAGTATGTCTGTGGTCCCAGAGCGTGTACAATCAGCCACCTTTTGAACGCACGAGTAGATATGCCTGAAGGTACTTGTTGCCGAGCAAATTCAACCAGGGAAATTGCCTTCGGCCCATATGACCAAATTACTAGAGTACTGGCGGAGAGCTGGACAGATTTCTTCCGTCACAAATCTACCTAGTCAGTCGGCAGAGATCTCCTGCGTATCCTTTATAAGATCGCACTTGGAAATGGAGATGAAGTTTACATTGTACAGCAGCACAGGGACGCAAATTCATCACCCGAGACGGATATCATCCAACATCTGACAAGTCGGATTGGTGCTCCTTGTTGGGGGGCAATAGCCCTTAGCGAGGGTTTAATAATGGTAGGTAGATAATTTACACAGTTGACGGCTCCGCAACTCCTCAATTGCGCCATCAGAGGAAAACTGTCTAGGTCTTTGGAAGGAATGAGGTACGCCTCCTCGGCTAAGGTAGACGGCCTTTCAAGTGAAATAAATCACTGTACTTCGCACTCTATCAACCGTTGCTATCATATTTGTCCAAAATCGACCGAGTAAATTTAAAATGTCATTGAATAGCAGCGGGACAAGATCAGGGGGTACGGGGTAGAGCAAAAATTCCGTGTGTAGATAAATCACCTGAATAAGAAGACAGGCTTCGTACCCGACCTATTGTATTTCAATAGCAACTATAATTTATTTATTACACTAGAATAGTATGTGTTATGTATCGTCATACGAATCCTCTTGTTATGTTGTTGCATTAATTTGAATTTTTAAAATTCATCCACATTGCAACGTCTTTATAAAATAAGACTTATTCGTAGTATTTACACGTTTTTTCTCGATAATGCTAATTTTATAGCGGTTATATGTTCATTTAATAAAAATATTGCGTTATGTGTATCATTTATATGCTATAAGCGTTCGCGTTTTACAAACATATTGTAAAATATTGTGTGATTGCGTAGATAGGTTTTCGAGTGTATATGTATATGAATGTGTGCGATGTTTATTTTGTATATCTAAATTACTTTGTACGGAACGGAAACTTGAAATAAATTTGAATTATTATTATTATTATTATTATTATTATTATAGGCTCACTGGATGTTGCGTTATCTTTTCGGAATTAATGGTTTCTTTTGTTCTTTATTCGCAAAAAATGATAAATTCGATATTTTATTTTATATTTCTACTTTTTTATTCTATCAATCAAATCGTTGATACTATTTTTAATTTTTTTTTTTTCTAATCGTTTTATTTAACCCTTTCAATAGTACATTATTATTATTATTATTATTAAATTAGATTAACTAATGGCTGAAGTTACGAGAGGAAAAATATATTTGATTGAGTAAATTAGGTTGAAAAGGGTGTCGATGTTGTAAGTGAAAAGAAGTGAAAGCAAGTTCAATAAAGATCTCCGAGACGGTTATTGAGGACAAATGACGAGGACATAATAAACAGTAAGAGGGACACCGCACGTGGTACACTGAGGTGGATCATCTAAACATATAAAAATGTAGTGTCTGCGATTTGCGAGTATTTTCATTATAATCACTGCATTGGGCTATTTTTATCACAAACACAGAAAATTTATATTTTTAAATTTTTGCATGTCTGTCTGTCGATCTGTTCCAATTTAACTACAAAACAATTGAACCAATAATGATGAAATTCCGGTAACTAATAGCTTATATTACTGCATACGTTCTTTAATATCACAAATAGAACAGAAATTACAATAAGTTAAAGTTTTAAAAAGTAGAAGACTATATCTGTCAAATCGTTTAAAATTTAACACGTTTTCCGTTTCGAATGACCTTTACTACCAACACCCGCAATACAAACTATGTTTTGTTGCATTAGGGGCGTTGCCGAAATAACGGACGGATACATATATATATATATATGTGTATGCGTATATATTGTTAAAAGAAAGAGACAGCGATATTGTATTCTTTTTTTTTTCTATTTCCCTCTAATCCAGAACTAATTTAAATAATTATCTACTGGATTTTATGTTGGTAAGTATCAGGAAATGGTGGTTTTGTCCATTAGCAAATCCAACCGCCTTAGAGTAGTATTACATTTTAAACCAGATCTATCATTCTTTTCCATTTTAGTCTTTTAGGTATTTTATCATTAAGTATATTAGCTGCCAATGGATTTAGATGATGTTGTATTCTTGATAAGTATCTATATGGATTGCCGATTTAATCTCTTCAGCGACATATTTTACATGTAGTTCGGTAATGTCCTGTTGGAGACGTACCGTGAAGCAGCAACTATCAACCGTAGAATTTTATTCTGCCTGCGCTGGATTCGTTCCACGTTAGTGTCCGAAGCACATCATCATAGTTCTGCTGCATACAACCATATCGGCTTCAATATAGCTTTATACGATATTAACTTATTATTTATATTCAATTGCGAACGAGGTCCTAACAGCCAATACAGTTGTTTCATCTTAAGTTCTAGTTCGATATTCTTGACTTTTATACGTTTCGCCCGGGTTAATGTTTGATCCAAATGAACACCGAGATACTTAGTAGACTCGCTTTGAATTAATAACTTCGAATTTAGCCCTGGATGCCAGACGCGATCAAACGCCTGCTGAATATCCAAAAATACTGCACAGCATATTTCTTTATTTTCGAAGCTCTCTTCAATTTTCTTAACTACTCTGCGAACTTGTACCGTCGAATGCCCAGTTCGAAAACCAAATTGATGATTTGGAATTATTTTCTCGTTGTCTATTATCTTTTGTATCTTTTTTTGTAATATTTTTTCAAAAACTTTAGACAGGATTGGAAGTAAAGAAATTGGTCGATAGGATGTTACTTGTTCGGGAGGTTTTTCAGGATTCTGAATCATAATTATATTAGCGAATTTCCATAATACTGGAACGTATTGTCATGATTGCGTTAAAAATGTACGTCAGTAATACAATTGATTTTCTCGGTAGTTCTTTTACAATTCGACTGGTAATTAAATCGTAACCAGGGGCTTTCTTGTTGCTCAATTTCATGATTGTGGATTTAACTTCCGCCGGAGAGAAAAACTTGATTGTCGTTGTTCTTGAAGATTGATTTAAGTACTCACGAATTACATTTTCAAACTTTCATCGGTTGTTATTTAGTTTAAAAGTTTCGGCCAAATGCATGGAAAATAGCTCAGCTTTAATCATCTGTAGTTACCACCATTCATTTTTAAAGATTCACTTCTTGTTGTCTGTTTTTTTTAGATATTTGACGGATTACAGCGAATAATTTCCAACCGTTGAGGGTTATAGATTGGTTACTTCATTAAATGTATCGTTTTTGAAATTATGAAGCAAGGTTTTCAGTTTTCTTGTTTGGTGATTTAACGCTGTTTTATCGCGCGGATTTCTCGTTCTCATCCACTGTCTTCTTAGTTGTCTCTTTGTTGTTACTTGTTTTCGAACATAATCCGAGTAAATTGTAGTAACATTTATTGTGCTTTTGATCAAAGGAATGCTTTTAGACACTGCATTTATTATTTGATTAGTGAATAAGTTGACACAATAATCGATATCTTCGTTCGTTTTAAGTGAAATGCAAAGATTTTGACATTCTTCTAATGTATTCCTGAACATTTCTCAGTTTGTAAACTTGTTAGATAATGCAGGTCTTCTTTCTTTCATTTGAATCTGTTCACTAACTTTTAATGTAACAACCGAGTGGTCAGAAGATAGTGATGAAGAATCATAACTTGCATATAGTTAATTGAGATTCCCTTTGTTATAAAGAAATCTAACAAATCGGGAATTTCGTTTCTGTCTGTTGGCCAATATGTCGGTAAGCCTCCCGACAATATATTACATTTGGTTGAGTCTATAGCCATTTTAAGGTTTCTACCTCTAGGAGTTATTCATAATCTATTTTTCGCATTGAAATTTCCTCCTATGATGAATCGACTATCTCTTTTAAAAAGTGTATGAATTGTTGTTGGTTTATAGAGTACTTCGGGGGACAGTAATCCGCTGCACACATTTAAGATATTATTACTCTGCCTAATTGTTACTCTGGTAGATTGCAAATGATTCTTTTGATAGTTTTCCATAACTACGTGTGAAATACACTGCTTTATAATTAGAGCCGTTCCAGCATGAGCTTTTTTTGTCCGGATGTAATTTCCAATAGATGTTGTAGTTTGGAATCTTGATGTAACTTTTGTCTCTAAAACGGGCTTCATAAATTAACAATATGTCAATATCTTTTTCATTGAGATAAAATTCTAATTCCAGTCTATGTTGCAGCAACCCATTTGCATTCCAGAGTGCTATGTTGAGTTGATTGTTGAATCAAGTTCTATAAATCATTTTTTATTGATAAGAGCAGTCATGATTGTAGAGATTAGATTATTTGTCATTGTACTTTTGAATAATTATTTTATTTTTACGAGAAAAGCATTTAGGCTTTGTTGGATACCTGTAGGAGATGAAGAGTTGTGAACGTTTGAGGAGGTTGCTTCTGCACATGATAATTTTTGTACGGGAGGTGTCGGGCTCTGGTTAATTGGTAGAACAGTTTGTATTTGATTCGGTGGAGACTGTAGCGCTGGTTTATTTAGTGATTGAAGTGATCTGTTATTGCCACGGATTTGTTGGAGCTGTTTATACAATGTAAACTGCTATCCTTGGTGCATTCGTGAGTTAGGTGAGCTTCTACATTTATCTTCATGTTCAATAAATATTGAATCTTGTAAATTACTTTATTATTGTTATTTGGTTCAATATCGACGAAAAAGAGTGGTAATGGCAATTTTGTTAATCGGTCATTTACGATGTTTCTGATAACGTTTCCTTTCTCTGCCAAGGCCGAAGTTATATCGTTTAGCTGATATGGTGTAGATTCCTTATGACTACCCGGAAGGCTTTTTCGTTTTTAATCTGATAGGTATGGAATTCAAGATTATTACTCTTCAAGTATGATACAGGTTTCCTGTAATCCTCTACTTCGTTTGTTTTGATTTGTACCCGCTTGTTTGTTAGAGATTTACATCTAATTTTTTCTATTGGTAAAATTGTGGAAAAATCAGATAGCATTTGGGAGTAATTATTCACGCCGTAAATTGTAATAGGAGATGGCTTAACTGATGTACCTGAAGTTTTATTATCAGGCGAATCACATAGATCATTTTCATTATTAGCGGTTAGCGCGGAAAAACGATTGTTAGTCGGAATGAAAAATTTATTTGGTTTATTCACAGTATGACTGCTAGGAGTACTTGTGCCTATGCTCGACATATATTTTTCCTTTTTCTATTTGTAGTTCTGTTAACCTCTTGCCACACGTGTTTCAGGTCATGCTGATTAATTTGATGGTTATCCATGGGTACTTCACTATTTGTGTTGATAGTAGCAGAATTTTCTTCCGTGTGTGTAAGTAGTAGCCATAAAAAGAATAATTACACAGACGAAGCTTCGGGTAACTTCTAGTTTTAACATAAAATTGTAAATTTGAGATGAAAATAGAAAATAATACGTAATTTTAAAAAAATATTATATAAATGTTTTTAGAATCGATACATTTTACGTCAACCGAATGTCCCGTTTATTCTAAAATATACGCAATTAGCCATTAAAAGTCCACCGTACCGCAGAGGGTACATTGTAAGCGAAACGGTTAAAACGTCTGACGGCACAAGTTTATCGGTACTTTCGTTTCGCGTTCCAGATAGAATTACCTCGGAGCTTAACAGCGGCGGCATTTTTCGATATTTCCGTTCGATTTCGACTTTTTTATTATTTTTTGTTTTTTGAATTTCGCAAAAATATTTTCCGGCGGTGACGAAATTCGAACTATAACGTTAGGGTATTATTTCTTCTACCGATATTCGACGTTTTGCCAAATATTCATTCCGGAAACGATTTATATTCTTTGCATATTTAAACGTCAATCGCTACCGTAGTTTCGAAAAGAAAAATCTATTTGGTCAAATTACCACGTGTACGCGCAATTATTTACATAGTTTTGTATTTTTTTTTTAGGCTATTACTCGAATTATCAATTAATTATATATTATTACACAATTTAGCATCTATTATAAAGTTGGTGAGATGGTGGATACTAGTTTTCAGCTGATTGCAACGATATTCAGCAGATTTATGGCAGATTACAACAATATGATAGACCGTTAGTGATAAACAGCAAACTTCACATGTTGGCGGTGTTTGGACATTCAGTAGATGCAAGTGCGTACTAAGCGTATGACCAATATATGTTCGGTTGACAATGAACAGGTCAAATTGCTAAATCCTTCTTTATATTTCCGACCGGATATGGAAGGACCTATTCCACGCGTCTAGAATTTTCTTGCTATAATAGTTTGCGTTGTCTTCTCCTAGCGTTTTCGGCTAGTAGATTTTTGTGCTGCGCGGTGTACCTCATCGTGACCTATTATCCCTCGATGACTTGGAATCCAGACGAAAGTGATGCGGGTGTTACGTTCACTTAATACTAGAACGCTGTGCAATATTTTAAACACCATTGCCACAGTAATATTTCTCGCTTCAATGCACTGTAATGCCAAAGCTGAGTCAATCAGTATCACATACTGGCCAGCAGGCAAATCTGCGATTCGTAGCAAACACTGGAGCATGGCTATCATCTCAGCCACTAGGACTGATGATATGATCGGTAGAATGAAAGAATGGATCTTGCTTCCGATTGAGAGGCGTAGTTCCGGCGTGGGATTTAATATTAAAATAACAGCGCTATAGTTTAAATACGATGAAAGAGAGAAAAATTTTAACCCCCCCCATCCGATAAATAAATAAATAAATATATATAACAAAAAAAAAAAAAAAAAAAAACAACGATGCAAAGAGATAAAAATTATAACGACACACTAAAAAAAAAGAAAAAAAAATTAAATATATATTAAGAATATATATATATAAAACAATAAACTCGCTTCGGAGCATACGATAAAGTTGAAGTTTTAATATCACGTGAAAGAGGGTAAATATTAAAATCACTTAACAACCGCATAATTACAATTAATAACAATTGAACGCACAACTAGTAGCGCCACTATACGCAAATCGACGGTCTTAAATCCTTACGTCTCCACTTTCTAACCATTTTACCTCACTTACTCCCCGAGAATATATTATTTTCATTTCTTGTTTTAGTTTCGTTAATTTTCCTAATTTCACTGATTTTACGTTCCGATCCTGTATGTTTCTCAAAGTCGTCTTCCACATGCTATGTTCCTTCCTGCAGATGAACCACGATTAGCACAGGAGAACACGAATTCTTACGCATGCGCAGGATTATCCATTGCTTAAACAATTGTTTCCAATGTGTGCAGCATTAATTCCAGATCTTTCGCGTGCCATATTTTTATACCAGGAAATTTACGGTGGTGATTTCCCATTTTTTTAAACTAGATTTTCTTAGATTTGACTCATCTAGCCTTTGGGGTAAAAAAAAAACGCTAACCGTTTGCAAATTGAATAGCAGATGAAACGTATTTATACAGGAGGCCTCAGTTCGTCAAGAGTTGGAAAGCAGTCTTAGGAACGTAGAGTTTTATATACAGTTCTTGATCTGTCCCTTTTCCACACCCTGCCGACTACTCTGTCATTACTGTAATCGTTTTATCCGATACTTTCCACCAATAGAGACACTCTTGCTCAGCGACCGCTTATTTGACTAACAGCTAACCTACATTAGGTCATTACACTATCCGTCATCTGTGGAAGCGTCGACCCCCGGAAGGTACAATGTACCTCCAACCAGGTTATATAATATTATCTTTTCGATGTTAATTCACTTTATAAACATGAGCTGTTTTCCGAGTAAAGTTGGATTTAATTTTACTTGATAATTAACAATGATAATGTTAACATACCATTACTTTGCCGGCGTAAAATTAAAACTAATAAGGAACCGGAATAAATTTATTTCGATGCGCGATGTAACCTAAAAGGAATATCGCCGAAGATAACACTTAATTCCGAACGAATGGGATGGTTTCATCGGAAATTTTAAACCTTCTCCGTTTCATATATTCTTCGAAATTGAATAAAATAAAAAAAAATTGCAAAATAAGGAAATTTTTTACGTTTGGTACATTTTTTGAAACGATACACATATGGTTAATCTGTCATTCGGATGATAAAAAGAAATGAAGGAGAAACGCTGAAAGATGTAAGTAGAGTATCACCATTTCCTTGCCATTAACCACATTGGACGACGAATGAGACTATATATATAAATATATATATATATATTTATATATATAATTTATAATGTATACGTGTATGTATACGCACGCAACTGATGCGCAATTAAATGTATACGGTATTTTCCTTTAGAAATTACACAACACGAAGGATTTATCCTTGTTCAGAGAATTGTACTATTACTATTACCATTGCTGCATTAGCACTGATGTCCCTAGTTGGTATTTTCCGCAGCGAATGAGTTGAAAAAGCAATGTAATGGGTTAATATATATGATGTTTCAAGTCTTCCCGGTATAATACAGTTCACATGTAATCCTTACTCTTTCACACTTTCTCGCTCCCTACCTCGCCCTTTACTTTGCATCATATATATATATACACTATAGAATTTGTATAGATACACGTATACATCATACATATATATATATATATATATGTGTGTGTGTGTATGTTGATTCATAATACGAACTTGGTTAGGGTTCTTTTCCATACTAATTACCAGCCACTTGGTTTTTTTCCCCAATTATCTTCAAGTTCAAATGTGTACAGTTTATTAAGATAGTTTTACAAGTCGCTCTTTGTTATTCGTAATAATAGCAAAATCAACTGCGTTACGTAGGTTGTTAAACATATTTATGCATATACGTATATATATATACACACATAAATATGTGTACGCATACACATGTTCATGATATACACGTGTGACGTACAATATGTGCTTCAGCAAAGGGTTTATTCGGTATATATATATATATATATATATATATGGACTAGAGGGTGAAAAATTATGTTGAATGAGTAGAAATGCATCAACATTCTTTTCATTCTGCGTACTGCTAGTAATCAATGCCGCAACAAGCCGATTCTGCGAGATATCTGGGTATGCATCTAGATAAACGTATGTCGTGGAGAGTTAATGTTAAAATAAAATCAAACTGCAACGACTATACCGCTTAATAGATAGACAATCCGTATTGGATATGTCGTGCAAGCTATTATTCCACAAACAAATAACTAAACCGATTTGGACGTATGACCTTACGGAGCTGTACCGCTCGTTGCAATCGAGAAAAGCGTCGAAATATAATAAACTTACATATTCACGTAATAACGATATTCGTTTGGATCTGCAGGTGGCTAGGCGTTAACGAAGTCATTAAAGAATTTGCTCAAAAACAAGAAAACGTTTACATAATCACGTAAATGTAGCCGTAATACAGCTGATAGATATCTAATATGACACCGGACGTCTTAAACCTGGACCTCCATTAGATATAGTTATCTAATTATATTTATCGTGTTAAGTCATTGGACTTATATCCCAAATAAGAATTAGTTTCTAATGTTATAATCGCTAATTATTTAATTTATTTATTATACGATAAAATATATATATATATATAAAACACGGTGTCATCCAGGTCAGCACTCGGCAAACATTGTGCACACGCGTAAATTAGCTAATTAAAGCATTTCGTAAACATGATTCGAACGAAACACTTAAAAATAATAAAAATATAATAACTCAGAAAATTCTATTTCAAATTTTTGAATGGAAAGCGATGAATTTTCAGTAGAAATTTCAGACTACGAATCTGCTGAAATTTTCGACGAAAAATGTATCGCATATATAAAATTCTGGTCGAACAAAATAGTTTTTCAGCATTTTCCAGAAACGATGCCACCAATTTTTTTACATATAATAATACAAAATACGGGAAGACGTCTACATATATGTATATATATATAATATATATATATAATATATATATATATATATATATATATATATATATATATATATATATATATATATGTGTATATATATGTGTATATATATGTGTATATAAATATATATGTACACAAGTAACGATAAGTATTATTACTAAGGGAACGAGAATTCGATTCGGTGTTCGGCTGGTTAGTGTATAAGTTTCTTTTCGATTACACCTACACAGTTACTGCCTCAATTTTATTCCCTATATAAGAAATCGACTCTCTCAATTTTCCCTTCATTATATCAGATCGTTACGTGAAGATCAATGCTATGGATTTTTTTACTTCACAGCATATATATATATATATATATATATATATATATATATATATATATATATATAATATATAGACTTGAAATTTTCGGCGAACAATATTCTATTAAGTTAAACGAGTGGTGAAAACGTTCAGTTCAGTTAAACGAAATTTCATTTTCGTTATTCGAAAGTAATATTTATACGACTTTCCCGGAATTGGGATAAAATTGAAGAAGTTGAAACTGTAAATTTTTAAATTTAATCAAGGCTACAAAATCATTAATATTAAATCGGAAAGTCGAAATGATATATCTGAAATTTTAATCGAAAGTAATTGCGAAACAATAATCAACATTAAAATCGTCGAAGAGGAATGGGCTGGAGTCCAAAGGAATAGTATTAGATTTGTTTTCTGTATGAGTTCATGGATGATGAATTTTATGTTTACAATTACTGAGTTAGTATTTTTAACCAGTTTTTTTGTGTTTTTATTTTAAATATTATGTAAATCTTTATATGCCGTTTGTAACTACCAAGGTTATTAAAGCATAAGGAGATGTGCGTCTAGTTTATATGTATGTTAGGAATCCGCTTTCTCTTGCAAAAGCCAGAATACTACCTATTGATTGAGGGTTGTTTGAAAGTATTTTGGGTACCGGGCCCTGTATTTTGTGTTTTAGCCTGTGTGGTGTGAGTGTTTGGCAGTTTTAGATTAATTGTGTGACTGTTGGTTCTGTTATATATCCGCATAGGGGGCAGTTTGTTGGTGGAGGGCTTTTGGTATAAAGATAATTGTGTGATACGGCTGTATGACCCACACGTAGACGGTTTAAGGTACCATATTCTTTTCGGCTTGTGCCATCTGGAGGCCACCAAGGTTCTATGGTTGATTTTATGCTCCTAAGGAAGGTTGTTTGTGAGGTCCAGTCGGTGGTCGATTCCTGTTTACTGTTATTCATGAGTACGTGTATTAATGTTAGTGGAGGTTGTGAGTGTTCTGGTACTGCCGAAAGTACCATAGACCAAGCTCCAAGGTCTACATTATCACTACCGTGCATCACAATGTCACTGGGGATCCACAGAAAGCGGATTTCCTTTCCTTCCTTATGTAGTGTGTGTAGATTGTGTTCGATTTCTAATGTTATGTTTTTTTTATTGTCTTGACGGCATATTAGTTGTAGAGAGCAGAGGAGTCTGTTATAACCAATGCTTTTCGACATGGAAGTACAGCTGATATGATGTACTGAATACAGTACATAATTCCATACAATTCTGCATCCGGAGAAGTGCAGCCATCGCTTAGTCAGATCGAGTGTAGTATATTATCAATTTGGTAAGAGCAAGCTGCTGGTGAATTTTCGCCGCCTGCTGTAGATTTTGCTTCGTCTGTGTATGCGCGTGTGTAGTCATTGTATTTTTGAAGAGTGCTTAATACCATTTCTTTTATATTTGTAGGGTGTGTAGATTTATTGCGCTGTGTGAGAGATAAATCTATTTTTGTTTCGGAAGGGTCCCAAGGAGGTATCATTGTAATTCAATGTTGATTTTGGAATGACGCTTATGTGATACGTGGATAGTAAAGTGGGTTTGGTATAGGGTCATTTGCAAAATGTGGTTAGGGGATGTACGTTCTTTGGTGTATGAAAATGTTTTGTTGTAGCTAAGCAGACGGCTTAAATAGTGGTAAGTATGGTATTTTCTGTAGTATATAAGTGGAAAGCATCCTGCTAATGCGCACAAGCTCTTTGATGGTGATGAGGGATGTACTGCAAGGATGGATCGAAGTCCAGCATGGTGTACTGAATCTGTTGTAGAGCGGATATTGAGTCGGAGCATATTATAAAGTTATTCTCTTTGTCTATCTTTTTCAACGCTTTGTATATAGCTATTAATTCACCTGTGTACACAGATGTCCCGGTAAGTAAGTGGTATGCTTTGATTACATAAGAAAGATAGAAAATCAACAATCGAAAACTGGACCGGTTGTATCTATTTTTATGTTCGAAATTTGTAAAAATTGAAGTTACGAAAAATAAAAAAAATACTCGAAGATGCAAAAATTTTTATCGCTATCGGTCAAAAGAAGACTTATAAAAAGAGAAACTTTTAATACATTTAATGAAGAATTTTAGTAAAGAAGGTAAACCACCTATTTATTAATAATAGCGCCTTGCCGTGGAAACTGTTAGAAATAATCAACGGGGAAATGTAATCGAAGTTTTTAAAAGAGAAACCAAGCAAAACCTCTAGAAGTACATATAAAAGTGAAAAAAAAATAGCATAAATTGCCTCCCACTCAACAGTTACTTATTTATTGTGTAGGAAAAAACTGAAACATAGTTCCAGCCTACCGATAGGATTAGACTGTAAAACTCCACCCTCTCAGACTCGTAAAGAACACGTGAAAAGTTATCCGCCGACAATGTCCATAAAGCGGAAAAGAATATTTATCGTTGTTATTTAAATAAAACGCGAAGATAGAATTCGAAAACGCGCTAGATGATATAAAATGACACGTTATTGGTTTAACCGAAATTAGAAGACCGAATACTAGAACGAAATCGAGGTAATCTTTTTTTCCATTCAAGTAGTAATAGTAAGAATGAGCAAGGAGTAGGATTTTATGTAAACTATAAGTTAAAATCCGCTATCGACGAATTCGAAGTAATTTATGAAAGAATATAGAGGTGTTAAAATTAAGAGTTAACAACGCTGCAATTAAGTCGGTCCAATGTTGTACGCCTACAATTATTGCGAGTTAGAAAGAAAAAGATGTGGTTTTTATAATTTGTTAGTCGTAGGAGAAAATGATCATGATAAAAAAATGATAGTAATGGGAGATTTCTACAGTAAATTGGGTAAGCGACAACAGGACAGAAATGATGAAGGCCATGCTAGAATTTCTCTAGAAAATAATTTAAGGATAGTAAGTTCATTCGATAGAATTAAGTCATCGAGTAAATTGACTTGGCGATCTCCGAAAGGTCAAACATTTGAATTAGATTATATTTTAATAAATTAAAAAGTTAACTTTTGCATAAAATTATTAACAGTTTGAAATTCGATTCAGATCACCGTCTACTGAGAATAAAAATAACATTACTCGATGGTTTTATTCTAAGAACACCTTCTAAAACTTTACGACCTGTATTGCAGTATTGAAATATAATAATTAAATACAGAGAAGCTATAGACGAGGAATTAATGTTGGTTAATATCGACGAATATAAACTTGTAATTATAACGACAAATGCTTATAACGAGGCGATTGAATAAAAACGTTCCAATAGAAAATATCGCTCTGTTCCGCATACGTTGTGGACACACACTTCTTAGGTGAATTTTATTTCACTTGTCCTCCACCTTCCCCGACCCGGTGTTTCTTAACGCGGGACAATGTCCCATTATGTTCATACCACCGACGACCCGTTCCTTCCAAAGACCTAGACAGCTTTCCAGCCAGATGATATGGTGGCGCGATTGAGGAGTCGCGGTAGTCGTCAACTGTCCAACAATTCACCTACCGGTATATTTCTCGGAGTCCGAAGCCCGAACCGGTAAAAACGACTACTATCATTCAGTGGAACTCGAGAGACCGAGCCACTGTCCCCCCAACAAGAAGCGCAAGCGCGACTTATCAGGTACTGGATGAATTTGTCTCGGGTGAAGAGTTTTGAATTGTACAGCGCAAAACTTCCTCTCCACTTTCGAGCGCTATCCTATAAAGGACGCGCAGGAGATTTAGGCCTGTGGACCAGGTAGATTTCTGACGGAAGAAATCTGTCCAGCTCTCGGCCGGCACGCCAATAATTTGACGGTAACGACCGAATGCAATTTCCCTGGCCGAAGTTGCTCGGCGGCAAGTTCCTCTAGGCACATCTGTTAGACACACTTCTTACACACAAACATTTATTTCTAGGCCAGAGCGCACCGTTATGCTCGTCATGTAACATACCCCTTACTATTCCTCACATTCTCCTATCATGCCGTTTGTACTGAGCTCACCGTCTTACTGTTGGACTTGCATACATTCACCATCTGCTGAATCTAAACTTATAACTTTACTTACTTTATCCAACCTTCTCCCCTTAATCTAACTATCCTTCCGTTACTTTAGCCTTAGAAGCAGTATAAGACACGTTAAATAAATAAAAATAATAATAATAATAACAGAACTAAACTATCTCAACAATAAAAATATTTATATAAAGACGTTTAAAATAAATATCTACAGTTGGCCTAAAAAGCGTCATTATATAATAAACATCCGTATAATAAAATTTATAATTCAACGTCAAAATTTTATAACGACGTTCGAAAGGGTTAATTATAAAAAAAAGTAATTAATAACCGACGACTGACACTGAATTACACAATGATCCGATGACTATGAAGATACTTTACAAAGAACTATTAGTTAATTTATAATTTCCTACCGGAAATTCAAGCGTAAAGCTTCAAGAAGAACCACCATTAAAGTGCCCCTTCACCGATTAGCTACGAAACATTCGAGACGTATTTTAAACTAATCGACTACGCGTTAATTATGCACGAAGCAAGTGTCGGATGGTTTCCATTTTCACTTCGAACGATCGATACTCGGTTAATAAAATCTTAGTCGCTGATCGGAGTTCCAGACTGTTAGAAAACCCGATTTTTTCTACAGTCGCTGCCAGTTCATTTGCACTCCCGAGACATTCTAAATTAACCCCGATATACTTGGTTTTCGAATTTCCAGCTAGCATCCTGGGAATATATCGACCACTAGCTTCGCGAAACGTCTTAAACAATCGGCGAAACGCCACACCAATTTCCGTCAGATTGCGCTCGAATAACAAACTCGGTTTTATTTTTCCGGGGCGCGAGATCTATTCAATTATTTAAATTTATACCGAATAGCCGGAACTACTCTGAAGCTGTTGTTGTATTTTATTACGTCGACAACGTTCCAGCGGTAGAAACAAGGGACACAATGTATGCCGAAAGCGATACCAGATATTTGTTTACACTGACGCCTGTACATACAAATATATGTATACATATATATTTCGATTACAGGCTTCAAATTTCGTTAGGCCTAGAATTAAAATACGACATATCACGAATTATTTCGCGGAAGACCGGCTTCGTTTTCTGGCGGCCGTATCTTCTTCTAATAATTCGGCTGGCTTTATCATCTCCATACATCGCTGCGACTAGATCGAATGAGGAATATTTACTCGGAGTTACGTATTTAAAGATTCGAAATTAGAATTGTAAATACATACTTCATCTCCCCGAAGACGCGGCAATAGAATTTAATCAGTTCGTTACGGCGTCTGCTCCCTGAAGTGATTGGAAAATAATTAATCGGAGCTCGTATAACCGGACGCTGTAATTTTCTATATGTATTTATATTAAAAAGAAATTAAAGAATAACTTACATTTGAGGTATTTATTGCAACCAATTTTTTGCATTCCGTGTACAATGGCTTTCCAACGGAGGTAATTGCAACATTATGACATATTAAAATTTTCTTATACTTCGCGTCTCTTATCAAATTTTATATTATTTATTATTTTTATTTTCGGAACATCTTGCTTCGGTTTTTGATTAAGACTGATGTGCGCCGTACTACGTAACGCTAATTCAGAATAATCCTTATGTTTCTTCCCCCACTTGTTAGATGTAGTAGATGATGTTAGAAGTGGGAAGGAATTGTATAACTGAGGGAATAGTTGAAGGACTGTTAGAGAGGAAACAAGATAGGGTGAGCGGATAAATACGGAGTCGATAGGAGTAGAGTGTAGGGCGGTGTAGTAAAATATAGAAAATAAGATAGAGGTTTAGGAGTAAACAAAAGGGACAAAAAGCAGGCGGTTGAAACGGATAGAGTAGATAGTCATGAGAGAGTGATATGCGGCCAAGGCCTAGATTCTGAACGCTACATAGTTCGAACGGGATAAATTGGCAGGTGGTTTCCAAAAGATAAAATTCAGTTTGAAAGCAAGAAGGAAGTTATGGTGGTATGAGTTACATTTTAGTTGCCAGTTGTAATGAATGAAGTATTTGAGGGTTGAATTTATAGATTGCGGACTTTATAGGTTATTGGGCAACATAGTATGGAATGGGCTGCCCTATCCACCGATACAATTCTCTTATAACCTGGAATTCGCAATAGGGATACTGGATCTGTATCTTATGAGAATAGATAAAGTAAGGATTCTACGGGATTAGTAAGAGAATATTTTTACTTTGTACTCTTGAGGGGTTACAGCGGCGAGTAAGTCTATTACAAGTACTGTTTTGCCGTTATTAGTGTTTAGGAATATATGTTGAATACAGAAGAATATTAGAGCAGCCGCATAGGACAGCATAAATCGTTGATCTAGAATGCGTAAGCTGTAGGACTACTATTAATAGAAAGGGATAGGAATTTAGCGCGGCCAGTAAAACATAACGTTGCTGTCAAATAGCTGCTCATTAAGTTATTCGCTTTCATAATGAACACATTCTCGATCATATAATAAAGTTGAAACCATTACTAGACTTTATTGAACAATATAATACATTGCGTTTACTTATATAATATATATATATATATATATATGAAGTGGCGCACCCAGGATTTGTATCTAAAGTGGGCTCAAACAAACCCTTCCCCAAAAAAATGAAAAATTCGTCATAAAATGAACAAAATATACACAGCCGAGTGTGTAACAAAATTCTACGGGAAAAACAAACTATAAACAATCACGAACAACAATGAAACAAGTAATAACAACAACAAAAACAACAAAAGTGGATGAAGAATACAAAATAACCGCAGTTGGACTGTTCCAGTACGTAGATAAAATGTTGGACGTAGCACCGCAACGATTACAATTATAAAGAGTGTATATATATATATATATATATATATATAATACCGACACATAAGAAAAATAATAAAGGAAAGGGTAGGAGGTAAGAGAAGTGAAATGGAAGAAAGGAAAGAATGGAAAGAAGAAATATGCAGAAAGTTGTGCGTGAATTGATAATGTAAAAGCAGGAGAATATAACCATGCTACCACAATTTAGCAACCTCATATGTTTTCATCCAGTAGCAACCACAGAAAGACGACCAGAAACATAATATGGCTTATGCTGAGAAATAAGAAGAGGGAATCAAAAGAAAAGGGATAAGACGAAAGAAGGAAGGAAAAGGAAAAGGAAATACCACTATTTTGCGGTGGCAGCCTAGTCTTTGGATCAATATCCTACCAGCAAGGCAGTGTTTGTTACTGATGAGGTAACGGTGTGGGGTTTTAACGGCGACTCAAACTCGCCGAAGGAGAGACAGTCATAGGATTTATGCAGACAGTTACTCAAGCTGTCCATCTGCATCCTCGTGTCTCCTTACCCTGTCACTACTTCAATTACCTACATGAGTCACTCCGCCACTGGCCGCTGTTGGTCTGCGACTGCTTATTCGACTGACTTCTTATTCGCAGCTAACCTACATATCTGTAGGTCATTCCACTATCCGCCACCTGTGGACGCACCCCGTTGATCCTGGAGAGCACCTTTACAAATACACGTGCACCCAAGGGGGGTTTATATATATATTTAATATATACGTAAATACGTTTGTTTTTTTCCAATTTTTAATCCTTTTTATCATCGTGATTCGACAATTGCTGCTGTCGTAGTAATGTTTCCAATTGAACGACGCGAAAATTATAGACCGTGTATTTTAGGAATTCGCGCGGTATGAAAAGGGAGGGGTATAATATTTGACGAGTACCACAATGCGGGATTTCGTTTTATTATTATCGGCGTTGATCGTTGCTACACGCTCGACTGCGTACATTAAGCCCGGAATTTAAGAATCGAGCGGACGCTAAGGAGTTCTAGTTCAGAAGGTTCTACGTTATTAAAGTAGTGTTGAAAACACAAAACAGCCTCGTCGTTCCAGATTATCATGATAATAATAATTCGAAGATGGAAACGGGATAGTAAAACTATTATAAGGAGACGATACAGAATATTATTATTATTATTATTATTATTATTATTATTACTATTTTGTTCGTCAATACCGCTTTTTTTTATTATATATTATTATTTATTATTGTCATTATTATAGTTAATTATTATCGTTATTTTTTTTATTATATTGCACTATTATTATTATGAATATTATTATTATGTAAAAAAACCTAATTATACGGTGGAGTATGTGGATTTGTATTGAAATCGGTTAAGTATAGTCACGTTTTAACCGGAGGCGAATGGATAAACCTTATAAGCTTAGAATTATCTAACGCTTCGCGTGTTAATGTTTCGAATTTTCTAACACTAGACCTGCGTTAAATCTACCTCGATTTCGATATCACTTTTCTCAAAGTACTTGGACTTACGCGTCCTGAAGAGAGGGCCAATTTTTTTTTTTTTTTTTTTTTTTTTTTGGCCCTACTCGTCGACAGCGATAATAATAATAATAATAATAATAACAGTATCCGGCTAACTACTGTTTAAGCGAATCGGATATCGTTAGGATGATTTTTATCGACCATTTCTCTCCTAAAGTTATCGCTCGTTATCATCGGATCCGGTCTGATTTTCTTTATAGCGCGGATTTTCATTCTCTTTTCTATCTATTCCATACATCGAAAATGACAAGGCGCTATACATTCTGCCGACACCGGTAATTTAGAAGATTCGATGTATCTTATTAGCGAAGCATGCGCTATATTCCATGTTGAGAGATTAATCCGATCGCAGATTTAACGTTAGAACTGACGTGGACGATTGAATTAATTTAACGGTAACCGAAAGTCGACGGACAACCTCGTACCAGCATCATTATCCGTTATTATTATTCATTAAGTACAGGCTCCGTATCGGAGGTAGACGACTACACTTACCTATACATATTGTGTTCTACAGTGTAAGTAGCGTACAAGGCAATCGTAATATGACGTTAACGTGTAGATAGACACGCGCACACAATCGCTTTGTTGTCAGGACACAATGATGTTTTTGTAGTGTACTATATTGTTACTAGACGCGTATTGTGTTGTGCGTGGTGGCTTGCCATTCGGGACTATTTATATTTTTATTTTCTGGTGGCAATAATTTTTGCGTGGCCGATCGTATTCGCACTCGCGGTACCTTTCCTATAGAAGTCCGTGCTCTAGACGGCTATTCCGACTATTATTATTATTATTATTATTATTATTATTATTATTATTAATATTCTGAATAACAATGAAAGGAAGTTCAATGAAACAAATTTTAATCTAAAAAAACAAGTCCATAGCAAATAATTTCGAAATTTTTGCATTCCAAGTATTACATTCGAGATTTCAAAAATAACCGATAGCTTCGCGCAGTGGTGCAATGTTGGTATAAAATTATATGTATATGTGCGTGTGTGTGTATATGCGCGCACGCGCGTTCAAAAGTGTGTGTGATTGTTTGTATTTGTGTGTTTATTCAATGTCGTCTCGATGACACCACATGTGAATTCTAGATCACTTATTCAAAATATGAAAATTATATGTAAATATTTGTAAATTTTTATTTTGCAAATCATGTACGATATATCATTATAAATATTTTTCTAGATATACAAAAACATTGTAATTATTGTATAGTAAACTCGTTGAATGCGTGTGTGTGAATAAATGGTTCATCGGAAAGTACACAGTCCGCACGAATGAAATTATGAATGTATATATATATATATTATATATATATATATATATATATATATATATATATATATATATATATATATATATATATATATATATATAACGACGATCGTCGTATGTTCTCGTTATAATAAATCTAAATTTATTATATTGAAGGTGGAAAACTAATATTTAATTTAATTAATATAATAAAACAAAATATATATATAATTATTTATTTAATTAAAGTAAAATATATTAAAATTATTATAATATAACCAAACCGGATTTGTAGTAGATAAACTATTATTATACAATAGTTAAAATTAATTTTAGTTAGTCAATGGAAAAAAAAACAGTAAATTAGTTTGACCAAATAATTTTAGTTAATACAGCCAGTAAAAATAAATTACAGTCAGTAAATAATGAAGAAAATCCAGTAATTTTTGTTTAACAAGGCTTAAGAAAAACGTATAAAAAGGGATGGTTGTTCATTTTCGAGAGAGTTCTAGTTTTTCAGTTAAAAAGTTCAGTCATTAGTTTCTTAATCAAGACGGTTAGAATTAAATAAAGAAGGATGGTTGTTGGCAAATAATTACAAATCCGGCCAGGTTAGTCTTTAACTAAATTATTATTTTTTTCATTAAATTTTTTTTTAAATATAAAATAAAATTTTTCTTTATGAATACTTTATTTATATTTTTTATTAAATAATAATATTAATAATAGTATATATGAGGTATCTTGTAATATATATATATAAATAAATAACTTTAGACTTTGGTCTACTTATAATCTGAATGCTGGTCTGTCTGATTAAACCTAACGGTGGTGCAGGAGATGCGGTCATACAATATTAACATATAGTAGACTGTATTCACTAATATCTTAAGAAAAAAATAAATGCATTAATCAAAAATAATTAATATTATCATTCGGTTTCGGTACTCCATGCGTACACTGTATTTGTTTATGCACGATGAGAAATGTACTTGAAGTAGTCTTAAACCGTTCAGTTTGTATTATTAGTTTTTCCTTTTCCACAAAATTATACGCATTTTGTTTAAAAATGATTCTAGAATGTGAAAATATAAAGTAATAAATTGCGCATAATACTACTAATTTGTAAAACGCTGGATAATTTTAATGGTTTTATACGAATATTTTTTAAATTTAAATATTCCAGAATGGTTTTATTATAAAAATAAGCGTTTTTTTTCAGCGTTAAAAATTGTACCGTATAGTAGACACACACTACGACTGAACTGGTTAGTGTTAAAAGGGATACTATCGAATCCGGCTTGAATACAAATTCAAAGAGACCGAGAGCACTACGACGATAAAAATGATGATTAGAAAAAAAGAAAAAAAGTAGTGATAATAATGAAACTAGTAAAAAATAATAAATTTTCGAAATCTAATTTAAATTTTATTTTCAATTTATTCCGATGTTATACTTGTATATTGCAAATATACGTAATAAAGAAAATTAAAACACCAAAAACGGCTTCGCTGTTATCAAAATCCAGAGAGGCATTGGCATTTGCCTCATGATCTGGTTGTGATCGAATCAACAGACCTCAGCAACTGGACTAATAACATTAATACTTAATAAATCGGCAATCAACGAGCGGAAATACAAATTGGTTTCCAATCAACGAGATAGTACATTAGAGCTGAAGCACTCGAAAATAAAATATAATACATAAATGAAAATATAATAGTAATTAATTTCCCGCAACAATTAAATATAATAAAATATAAGATAAATTTAATTAATAAACACCGAATCAATTTACAATTATATTAATATTTATATGTATACATATATTAATATATATCTACAAAAATAAGACTATCGGATACACTCGGACTTCTATCGCATTTTTCTATATGGAGCAATTCGTATAAATAAAATTACGAGTTTGTTATAGCTACGTCATATAGTTTATGTTAAATCGATTTAAATAAATTTTAAATAATATATTATTTAAAATATATTATATTTAACGCGTGTCTATATTTATGTATTGAAAATGTATGCACACTCGTACGAATAAAAATACAGTAAAATCCGCTTAATGTGATCGCAAATGTCCGAGGGGATATCGATAACATTAAGCGGCTGATAACATTAAGCGAAAAAAAAATCGAGTTGAAAAAATTTTTTTTATTGCACGTACATATATCACATACTTGATTCTAGCTTTGAAGTACATACCACAAAGTGCGTTTGATAAAATAGATACGTAGGTTAATATGATTAGGCATTACTTACCCTTCGGAAGGTAACGTGTCAAAGAACTTTGTTTCAAATTCTGAACGAGTAAATTTTTAACAAGTTTTTCTGACGCATAAGTATCATTGAAATTATCAACAGTGCCTCTGCACTGCACAAATCGTCGAATGGTTGCGAGGGCATCTATAACTTCTTTGTGAGAGGGTACACTATTTTCATTTTCCATTTCCTCCTCTGATGATGAAAGCTCTTCGTCGTCGTGATTTAAAATGTTGTCGCATACATCTTTTTCAGTCACAGGAGCAGCAGTAGTCAAATTGGAATCAATATCGAGCCATTCTTCAAATTCGACTTGCAACAAGTCATCGGGAAAAGGGAGTTCACAAAGCACTTCGACCTGTTCTGATTTTGGAACGAATCCTCCTTTTTTGAAGCAGTTAGAAATTGTTAATTTAGTAACTGAATCCCAGCCATGCTTCAAGAGATGGAGAGCTGATAGAAGATCAGTTTTCGTACTTAATTCGGCCGCCGATAAGCCTTGCATGTTGCCTTCGATCTGTTCCAAAACTCGTTGTCTCATTTCGTTGCGATAGTACGCCTTTAGGGTCCTAATTACGCCTTGATCTAACGGCTGAATTAATGAGGTGGTATTCGGCGGCATAAAAACAATTTTAATGTGGCGTAAAGTTAGGTCGACATTATGAGCTGTACAGTTGTCCACCAGCAAAAGAATGTTTCGATTTAAGCGTCGGTCCCATTGCACCAACCATTCTTTAAAAATTTCCAACGTCATCCAGGCATTCTTATTAGCCGAATATGAAACTGGTAGGTTTTTTACGTTCTTGAAGCATCTTGGATTTTTACTCTTACCGATAACCAGCAGTTCTTCTTTTTCACCGGACATACTGCAGCAGCATAGCACTGTAATTCTATCTTTGGCTACTTTAAACCCCTTCAACGCTTCACTTTTGAACACGTACGTGGTTTCAGGCAGTGCTCGGTAGTAAATCCCGGTTTCATCAGCGTTAAATATGTCATCAGGAGAATACTGATCAATTAAGGTAGGCCAAACATCTTTGATCCACGACTCAGCCGCAGAAACATCAGCGTCAGCTTGTTCGCCGCACGGCTTTCTATAAACTAAGTTGTGCCGATTCGTAAATCTACGAAACCAGCCTTCTGTAGCAACGAAATCTTCTTTGCCTAACTGTTTCGCTAAACTTTCCGCTTTTGCACGTAAAATCGGACCGTTAACTGACGCGTTCTTGTCACGTACCTGATCGAACCATCCAACCAAAGCTGTTTCAACTTGTTCATCTTTACCGAATCGTTTTCTTTTACGCGAAGTGTTCCCGTTGCATATCGTCGCAGTTTCCAATTCTTCTCTCGACTTCAAAATTTTACATAATAGCGGTTGCGAAATTCCTAATTTTGATGCTGCTTCACGTTGAGATATGGGTACAAGCGCGTCATACTTTCGTAAAATGTTTACTTTTTCCGAAACACTGCAATCGCGACGTTTTGGTTTCGACGACATTATCATAAGGAAAGCGATGAAACAACTGTATACGAAGACGATTTGTTATCAACTTCGTTATATGCATAATTGTAGGTACACATTCAATGAAAGAAGATAAGAAACGAGATTTATTGAAAAACCTACTACATTACGTGCTCTGATTGCGATAACAATAAACGACGTCTTGATCACATAAAAGGGGGAAATTTGTGTGTAAAAAGGACAAGAAATCGGGACCGAAGCATTTTGATAACATTAACCGAATGATAACAATATCCGGCTTCACATTAAGCGGATTCTACTGTATGACAATTAGAATTAAAATAAAAATGATTTGTCTAAAAAAATATGAAGAAAACGTTTGTTGAACATTTAAAATTCTTAAACTATTATAATATTTCAAACGGCAAGTACCTTATATAATAACCTTTACAAATAATTTTATACAAGGCGCCGCTTGATCGCGAAGAAAAAATGATAATCTACATACAAATGATTAATTTATGTAGGAAAAACCCTGTAAAAGAAACGAAATTATAAATTAACATTTAAACCATAACGAACGATATATAAACTAGTTAAAATAATATAAATGCTTAATAATATAAAATTATAAAAACCGATGTTCCGGTCGACGATGTTTAATATCTAGTTTTAGCGTGAGCGGAGCAGCTTCATATCGTAATTACCAACAGATTTGATTAATTTGTTCGGATGGGTTTTTTTTTAAAGTTATCATGAAATGGATCTTGAGACATTGTTCACAAATGAAATAAAGTCGACCTAATTTAGAATGCGAATAAGATATTCCGGGGTAGCTCGTAGTGTTCAAAGAGATTTTGCAGCAACGTATTTACCTAATGTTCGACTAGACAGTTCATGTAAGATACGCGATTATAATAATAGTTTTTTCTATTTCAACGTCTTCTGGAATTTTTCACAATTATCGCAATATATATATATATATATATATATATATATATATATATATATATATATATATATATATATATTTAATATTTTCCACGAACGGTTATAATTATAAATTCGGAGCTCATCGCCAACTTCTTTTTACTTGAGTCGCTAAAATTGAATCTATATTAACGATCAATATAACTGTAACCTTTTTTTTTCACAGATGCGTACATAATCTTGCACCGGCGCTTAAGCCTAATTTCCCAGTTTTTCAGTGTAGCACTATCCTATCACTATTGCCACACACAATTAACTAGGATAACGGTTTTACACACTAATCGTTCGATGTTCGATATATTCGCTTATTTAAACGCGCATATATATATATATATATATATATATATATATATATATATACGAGGTAATATTAACTTTTGTTACTTATATTTCGCGTAGATCAAAAAAGTTGCAGGATGTAGAAGCTGGCTTTAAATTACAACTTCTTCATAGATGGTTGTTACGTACGACACTTCGTTGTTGACGGAATAATAGGCACTATTTCAACGCTATTCCGCTTATATACGGTGACCCAGAGAAGACGGACGATTTGGTTATTTTTTGAATAACTTAAAAACTACTCGACTAAAATTATTGAATGAAATTTTATTTAAAAATAGAAAAACCAGTTACGAGGATATCAGAGATGACCACCATTTGGAACAATACGTTCATTCAGTCTTTTTACATCATTTTCGAAGACTTTTTCCAGCATAGATTGTTGAATTTTTGAAATTTCTTCAGAAATCTACATTTTCAGGTCTTTCAAATCTCGCGGACGTGTTTTGTAAATGCGGCTCTTAAGGTGTCGCCACAAAAAAAAAAAATCGCGTAACCTGGAATTCTTTTCGAAGCTCCCTTTTCGCTGTCGTGATCGATTGAATATAACGTTCCACGCAAAACGTGAATCTTCTCGTTATAGAATGCCGTGGTAACTGAAAACGATTCTCTCGTGCGTCCTCTAAATGCGGAGCACGCGGTTTTTATCAGTGTTACCAATTGCGCTATTCAAAAAACAAAACCGTCCATCTTCTCTGTGTCACCCGATAGTTTTTATTCGTATTTTCGTACTAGCGGAGTGAATTTATTGATTGCATCGTACCACTTCGTTATATTAAGAGTATTTTAAGTCGCGACGCGTAAATAATGTATATCGTTATGCATTATTATGACATCTGGTCCGTTGCGAACTGGTTTCATTAATTTTTTTTATAATCTCTCGATAAGATTCCAGTACAACTTGACCGCCTCATTTTCTACGACTATGTCCGGCATATAATTGATTATTATTAGCATTATTATCGTAATAATTATTCCAACGAATATGTAAAAAAAAAAATGAATGAAATATAAACCAAATACACCGTGTCCAGTCTTTAAGATCCGTATCGTCGTGAATATTTCGTTGGCTCTCGTTAAAAATACGACGCAGCTGTTAGTTTAGTTGCAGCTGGTTCGTTTTGCGTTTGTAGTAGTTTATTTCTAATACAAACTAAAGCTTAGACCATCGATTTACCTACGAATTGATTGGACTTTTAAAAGAGATGGACACCTTCCGGTTCTCGTTTTGCTAAACAAGGAAATAAACTTTCTCAAAAAGCAAGTTATATAATTTTATTTTTTTTTTTTTTTTTTGTAATTTCGGAATAAATTATGTATATTAGAGAAACGAGCAAGATAAGTCGTATTTATTTTTTTTTTATTTTTTTTTATAATATCAATCAAAAACTCCTTCGAAAAAACTAGTTCCTTGACGTCGCTATGGCTGGTTGTCTATAAAACTGTAATTCTAGCTCATAAAAACTCCCGACACGTTTGGACTAATTTTTATTTACACACATTATCGGATAATTAAGTAGGACGGAATTTTATTAAATTACGTCAAAAAATTCATCTCTCGTATTAATCGTAACATTGTTAATAATTATTTCGAAAAATTATTAATTAGCGACTGTAAACAAATCAAATCGAATGCTGTTATTTATTATTGATGAAAAAAATAAATCGAGTAAATAGATAATATTTTCAAAGAAAAAATATATCCGTAATTTTTAAACTAATTTGAAAATACGTAATAATACTAATAATAATCAAATCAAATCAAATGAAATTTATTTCGCATTATCAAAACATTTCCAATATTAAACAAATTAAAATCGCTCAAAATTTTCTTTACGAATAATATCGCAAAGCTTTTCTACTATTAAGCCGTCAACGAATGAACATAAAAAATGTACCACAAAAATGTGTACAATATATAAAAATTCAAAAAATGTGTACTATTTATAAAAATATAAAATGTACAAAATATTAATTTAAAATATAAAAATTATTAAAGTAAAAACCCCCGTAATTAATCGAATAATGCGAAAGCGCTATAAAATTATTTTATTAATACAGTTTTTTCGGTTTAATTTCTTTTTTAAATTGTAATTTAAATATTTTTCGTATATTATATTTTTATAAATCGTATATATTTAATTTAATTTTTTCTGTTAATGATTTGAAACGATTTTCACGAGGAAGATCTTAATAATTTCAACTCTTTTTTTTTTTTTAATTTTTATCGTTGGAAATATTTCAATAATGCGAAATAAATTTGACTTAATTTTATTATTATTATTATTATTATTATTATAAGTATTATTGTTAGTAGTAGTATTATTTTTATTACAAAAATTCAATTGAAATTAAATCACTACATTTATTTTCTTATGAAAAACGCGAAGCTTTTCGGCATTTACGCCATTATCGAGTGATATTTTTTTTAAATCATAATTTTACAAGTATAAATTATTAAAAATAATTAATTTAGAAATATGTGATGGCGACGGTGAACTATATTCCATGAAATGTTATCCTTCTTGTCTGTTCTGTTATTAATTTATTTTTTGAAATGTTGAAATTGAATATATTATCATCGATATATATTTGTTTACTTGATTTTGTTTTTTTATTTATTTTTTACCATATCGTTTTCTGGATTCTGCAAAAGTTGTATACCGATGGAATTTTAAATTTTCATTTACCGTCGCAATGTATGATATCCGAAAGTAAAATATAAAATATAAACATATACAAACGCAAAATTTTTCTAAAAACACAATTTTACAAGTACAAATGAAAAATAAGTATTTAAAAAATCATGACCGTGGGGGAAAAAAAAATTATGTTAAAATCAGAATAAAAATGACGGATTTACTCAGTTTATTTTTTTTTTTAATATTAGCGTTCGAAGTTAATTTGTTTTGCGATCACTAAATTGCGAAATTTTATGTACCAACCATTAAAAATAAATGGGGTAATTATTAGTCAAGAAAAATATGTCAAATATTTAGGCATGTATTTAGATAGTAAACTGACATGGCACAAGCACGTTAATCAAAAAAGAAAACAGTTAGATTTAAAACTGCATGGATTAAATTGGCTTCTTGGCAGGTACTCAAGTTTATCACTGGAAAATAAACTTCTGGTCTATAAAATAGTCTTAAAGCCTATTTGGACATATGGTTTAATGTTGTGGGGTTGCGCAAAAGATGTACATGTAAATAGAATTCAGCGATTTCAGAACAAGGCCATAAGACTCATTGTTTCCCCACCTTGGTACGTATCGAACCATACATTGCATCGAGATTTAAACATCCCATGTGTGAAAGATGAGGTTAAACGTGCTGTTGATCGATATGTAAGTCGTTTGGAGACACACACAAACGTACTGGCGACCAGTCTACTTGACACTAGTCTAGATGTTCGCAGATTAAAACGTAGACAACCGTTTGATCTAGCCTAATTTCTCAGTGGGGTTCATCATTGGATGCTAACCCCTAACATGTTATTTCGCGTTTCAGTCCAATTGCTGGATGGCTGCCTGGCCAGTTGTAATTAAAAATATATATATAAAAAAAAAAAAAAACTAATTAATAATTTTATCACTATATTTCACGCTTTTACAATTTTTTACAACGTTATATACAACAAACATCATATAAGACGTTTATATAATGCGCCAATGGCGAAATACATTTTTTCGGTCACTTACGTTACAAACGCATCAACACATTCATATATGCACGCACACACGCAGAGTTGAAAACCCCATCTAATAACAAATTAGTTCTATACGACGAACATATAGATAAAACTAGTAGCGCATTTATTGAATAAAAAAAATATATATAAATATATATATATTAAACCAAATAAAATCATAACACAATTTAATCACTATAAAATTATTGCAAAAAGCTTCTCGACAGTTACGTCATTATCAAATATAAACAATAAATAATATTTATTATTTATTATAATATTTATTGCGTACGCTTGATAATGACGTAACTTTCGAAAAGCTTTTCACAAATAAAAAACTTTTATAGTGATTAAACTGCGTTATGATTTTGTTTGGTTTATAATTTATAAAATCACTACTCTCCGATATATTCAAAAAAATCGTATAATAGCTGCGAATAATATCACTTCCTTAATTTTTTCTAATGACTCCCGTGTTTTCCTGCTTCTTTACAAATTCCTAACCAACTGTAACATCAATATATAATAACTATTTATCAACATGTTAGTGGGTTGTGATTGCTCCTCAGCAGTGCCCACCCCAAAAAAAAAAGAGATAAAAAAAAAGGCTTATTATACGAAAGTGAGTTTTATGATGATTTCTGTAAATTCGAAGAAATACTAATGAAACAATGTAACAAGTAGATTCATATTATGATACATAACAGAAATCTATGCATAATACATATCGTATAATAAATAAATTAAATCGCAATTAATGCTAGTGAAATACAATGACTCCCATTATATAAGAAGAGAAATGTTTAATGTTCGACGCCGGTTATTAGAGTTAATAATGTAATAATAACGATAGCAGTAATAGTAAAGTGACCCCGAAGAACTATCGCATGGGTAATACCAGCTTAAATATCTAAACTGTTCGATTAATTATTTCATCGAAAGTCTAGCATTTCCGTCACGATTTATTACCCGCGAGACGGATACCTCCTTCAACTAGCTATTCGACCTTTTCACGGTGACAACCTATAGGTCGATTTTCAGCATCAATAAATCGGTTTAACTTTGGCCGCACTTTCCTCATTTTAGAAGCTCGGTGGGTTTGTACTGTGCGGAGGTTGCAGTTAAATAAACAATCCGCTTAATTGCGGTGTAATCGACGTAGAAATGATTGAATTCGATTAAATCCGATAATGGTCGTTTTGTTGCAATTGAATTTTTTTTTTAAAAGAATACACGTACGGGTACAGACTATATAATAATAATAATATTAGAAATTAGAATTTACCATCTTTAATGAACCGCGTGTGTCAGTTATATGTGACTGCCGTTGTCCGCTACCGTCAGCCCATATGATTTTTTTGTAACTAATATATTTATCACACGTATTATGTTTATATTGAAAGTATAAAGTTTTGAAACGTTCATCAATTATAACAATGTGCTGGAAATTATTTTACATTAATTAGAAACCAAAAAAATCTTACAGGGAATAACATTTTTTTATTTTACATCACGAATAAACTACAAAACAACCGTGTTATTAAACAAAAATTTAACTTTTAATCAAAAAAGTTGTAGCCCGAAATGACTGACATCGAAACTTTTACCATATTCGTCGGTCATAATTTACTTACACGTGTTTGTTACCACCAAGATAAATCTGGAGATTGGAGCCCAATAACGTAATTTTTGAATATTTCAAAGAAAAAGTGGATTCGTAAAGATTTTCTACGATACGAATTAAAGGCAACGTCACTATATAGATAAAAACTACGTTTCGTATATATATATATATATATATATATAAACTTATCTAGGTAGATCGATATAATAAAACGTCTCTATTCTCATATATACGCTTACTTATGAGAACGATCTCTGAAACACATTGTTAATCATTCAATTCGCATATTTAAACGATAAATCTGGTGAAATTAATAACTTAAGTAAACTATAAGCACGATTTTCGAAAACAAACGGACATATATTTAAGTTAAAATAACGGTTCCAGTCGACGATATTAGTAAAAGCTCCGAGATTAACTGTCGAATGAAAGTAACGCCGAAGAAATAGCAAATAATTATTTAATAAACTATATAACAATAGCGATAGATTAAATTATTTTAAAAAAATGAATAATCTAGTATAAAGCGATAATTCCGAAATTAATCTATACGTTTATACTACGAAATGTTTAAAATCTAAAGATTTATGTTTTATGTTTGTTTTTTTAATACAGCTCCTGAAAAGGATAAGCCGCTTTATTTCTGCAATATTAGAAACTAAATATTTTTTTTGTTTTATATAACAGAGATTTATCATTAATAAGATCATTTCGGAAAATAATAATGATTAAAACGTGTAAAACCACTAGTAAGCAGAAATTTTCCTCTATATAGATTTAGAAATATATCGATACATATTTTTTATCGAAGAAAATATTAATACCATTCCTGAATTTAATCAAACGGAATATACAAATATAAGGTGACTTGTTTTTCGAATAACTAAACTTGACCAAAATATTCGAATGAAACTTTATTTAAAAACAGGAAAACGAGAAATTAGCAGTCGTTTGTGGAACAGACAACCGCCATTTGCAACAATACGTTCGTTCAGTGTTTTTTCACGAACACTTTTTCGAGAATAGATCGCTGAATTTTGGAAATTTCTTCAGAAATCCGCGTTTTCACGACTTCCAGATCTCGCGGCTCTTAAAGTATCCGCACAAAAAAAATCTGGACCGGCCAAATCTTGCGAAATCCGTGACACGCGACAATGATTTTAACAACTGCGTCTTTCGGTTTCCTAGTGGTTTCCCTTGGACGGCAATTTTAGCCATAATAGAAATCATTCTTAGCTGATCTCCTGTAGCGCCATATTTTGAATACTGATATTCGACACCCTGGGTGTTGAATATTTACCACGCGATTTTCTGAACGATATAGAAATACGCTAAATACCGGAAATACCGAAGTTTTCATTTCGGATGATTTTTAGTTATTTCTATAATATCAGCGCTTTCCCGAATCATCGAATGCAGAACGACCTAATTGAGAATTCGTTTACACCTATTCCTCGTTCGGTATTTCCCGAACTGTCTATTTTTCGGCCGAATTATATAAATTGTCGTACTCTTCCACAGTCCTCATTTAATTTGGTATTTATTTGTGTGTACCAATGCTTTTCTTTTATTATAGTCAATATTCCGTAATCCTTACTTGGCTTAGTGAGCTCGTTGTTAGTTAGGTTTACACCGTTAGAACGGCATCATCAACGAACCATTAGATTGATTTTTTTTTTCACCGGTATCAAATCCGCCGTTTGATTCATTCGTGCAATATCTCGTATAGAAAAGAGTGTGATTGAAGAAGTTAAATAATACTATTATTATTTAATACTAATAACAATAATGGCATAATGACAGCTATGTTAGACATAATCGTGTATTATATTTCCGGTTTTAAAAAAGCATCGCGATTATTAGAAAATACGTCCTATTAATTAATGTTTTCTTAATAGTGTCTGATGTTACTTCAATGACACTCCTTTAGAAAAGTATGTAAGTTTTTAGATTATTAGATTTTTACTGTTAAATTTATCCAGATTTCATCTCGCTACTCAAATCGTAACAACTCGATGACAGTTATTTTACTCTGAAAGGTTGAGAATGTCGTACGAAATTCCAAGCATATACACACACAGGTTTAGTTCACATGTACGATGAAGCGGTTCCAGTCCTTGTTATCGATAATAAAAATATGTATATTTTTTTCAAGTCGCACGCGATAAATTTAAAAAGAAACGGTTATATTATGTACAAACAAGTTTCAGGTATTCTCGTCCGTTAATTAATTAATCAATATAGGACGACGTGTAAAAGTATATTATAAATAGTTGTAAATCGTTCGTGAATAGCGAGTCAACCGAGAATTTTAAACAATAATTAATCGTATAACAGCGGCCGGATAGATGAAGAATGTTGGTCCAAGGTTACAAATTCCGGAATATTAATAAACAAGCTGTATATATTCCGTCTTTCATAAGTCAGTTCGAGCCTGTGATTTATATATACACATATCTGCCAACAGTTAGTTTATAAATATAGGGTGACCCTGAGAAGACGCATGTTTTTTGAATTTTTGAATGAAATTTTACTTAAAAATAGGAAAACGAGAAATTAGCTTACAATCATTTGTGGAACACAATATCGTTCAGATGACCGCCATTTGCAACAACACATTCATTCTGTTTTTACAAAAAATTTTCGAAGATAGGTCGCTGAATTTTTGAAATTTTTTTAGAAATCCGAGTTTTCAGTCCTGCCAGATCTCGTGGATGTGTTAAGATATTTCACAAAAAAAAAATCGCGTAACTTTGACTTCTTTTCGAAACTCTCTTCGCACTACGTTCCACGCAAAACGCTTCTTCCCGTTATAATAGGATGCCGTAATAAGTGTGACAAAAACCTATCTCCCGTGTGTACACTATACGTGGAGCATGTGGGTATTAGCAGTGTTACCGACTACGTTATTAAAAAAAAAAAACACGTCCGTTTTCTCTCTGTCACCCTATATTACTGACTCCCCGACGATAGCGTTAAAACTGATAAACCAAAATCGCACGCTTATTTTCTAGAACACTTCATAAAACTATTTCTTGTTCTATCCGTCGTCAACTTTCACAATTATAGAACTCTGTTCATCTCCCGACATATAAACTGATTGTACACCAAATTAAACAAGGCAGTACAAACAAGATTAATCATTGAACGTAATCAACAATATGATAAGTTCCTCAAAAACCTATCCCCAGCTGATAATAGTCTATGGAGAGTAAATAAATACTTCTGCAAGAGTCAAACCGAACTGCCCCCAATAAAAATCCCAACCAGTGCAGATAAGGTTGCGTACGCAATTGAAGATAAAGTAGAAATCTTAGTTGAACACTTTAGCACTATTTATGGCTAAAATGATCACATGTCAACTAGATATCATGAAAGGAAAATTAAGCAGACAATAAACAATTATTCACTTCATATTTCTGCAGCAGTTTTACCTAGGAATTTTACAACACCTAAACAGATCAAAAGAATTATCTCTACTCTTAGACAAAACAACTCAGTTGGTCATGACCAAATTAATATAAAAATGATTAAAAATCTACCATTCAAAGCAATAGTTGCCTTAGTCAATATGTTCAACTCATGTTTACGTCTGTGTTATTATCCTCTGTCGTGGAGATTGCCGGTAACGATACCAATACCAAAACCGGGGAAGGATGCCTCTCTGGTACAAAATGTAAGGCCAGTGAGCTTACTTAGTAATTTAAGTAAAATATTTGAGAAAGTACTCTTGGTCAGATTCAGAAATTTCAGCGTGAGTCGATCTATCATATCTGACTCATAATTTTGGTTTCGGCCAAAACTCAGTACCACAATTCAATTAGCTAAAATTTGCGATAAAATTACCGATAATTTTAATCAGAATAAACATACAGGAGTAGTCTTGATGGACATTGAAAAAGCGTTTGACACAACCTGGCATGATGGAATTATCTATAAATTAATCAAATATGAATTTCCTCCTTATCTAGTATTCACTATTAAATCTTATTTAATGAACAGCAAGTTTTACGTGAAAATAAAAAACCATAAATCTAACATGAGATTTATTAAAGCTGGGGTACCTCAAGGGAGCATCCTAGGTCCTTCCTTTTTATACTCTATTTGAATGACTTGCCAACCATTCCGGGAGTAGATATAAACCTATATGCTGATGATACTTCTTTAATGGTATCCTCTTATAGAATTGACACAATCAGTAACAGACTAACAAGTGCAATTGATAAAATATCAAAATTTTTCTACAAATGGAAAATTAAAGTCAATGATGAAAAAACTGAATCAATCATTTTTACTAGACGTAGGCCTCTACTTAATCACTTCGAGTCAAAAACAATTACCTCGATTGGAAGGAAAATGTAAGATATTTAGGCATAACTATGGATAGACGACTTACATTTACGAGGCATATTAATGATTGTGTAAATAGAACGATATTGGGTTGTCTATTTCCAATATTTAACAAAAAGTCTGCATTATCGGCGCAAAACAAATTCCTCATTTACAAAAAAGTTATTCTACCAAAATTATTGTATGCGAGCCCGGTCTGGAGCTATGCTAGCAACAGCAGTATAAATCAGATGCAAAGACTACAAAATCATTGTTTAAGAATTATCTCGAATAAACCAAGATTTACTAAAATTAAATCTATGCATGATATTTTAACGTTTCCTTACATACAGGAAATCATTAAAAATACAGCGAAAAAATTTTTCGCCAACTGCAGCTCATCTGATAATGTAGTAATACATTCGATAGGAGATTACGACTACCAGTCTCTGCGACACAGATATAAGAGGTACAAGCACAGACGTATTAAACATATCTGTTTATAGTAAGCCGGCTATTAAATTCTAGTTCTAGTATCAGAAAATATACTAAGATATTTTTAAGATAATATATTGCGATGGAGTAAGTTATAATTTTATTCTAATATATTGGAACAGGTTTTTTATACAAATTTATCCTGTAGATTATACATTTGATATTTATAAGCCTATCATATAAGCTTTACTATTTTTGTTTGCCTGGGAAGAATTTTTGTTTTATATTTCGGTACGGGTAAATTGTTCATTTTTAAAATTTAATATGCTTATGTGCATGTAACTTAATAATAAGAAACACAGTGCTTCTTCTTCTTCTTCTTCTTCTTCTTCTATAAACTTTTATTGATCAAAGTTTAAATTATCCACAACGGTTTCACCCTAATAGTATATATCTCCCAATCGTACGCCGAAACTGGGTGAAAAATTCTGTGTCTAATAATGACGGTTCTTTTTTTTCTATGTGAGCTATTAAATTTCTTCCTGTTTCAATGCACCGGTTCTCGTCAGATCACCGAAGTTAAGCAACGTCGGACCGAGTTAGTACTTGGATGGGTGACCATCTGGGAAATCGCGTCGAATGGCAAACCACCACGCATAAATATGCACGTTGGTAAACAATCTAGTACACTACAATAAGACGTGGGGCTGCATTGTATCGTGACAACAAAACGATTACAACCAGTTCTCCCGAACGTGTGTGTTTATCTATTGCCTTGTACGCTACTTAGTACAACAAAATATGTATAGTAAGTGGTCGCCTACCTCCGATACGGAGACGGCATTTAATGATGATTTCATCTAGCACTTTGTCATTTGTTTTCTTTTCCGTCCAGGACGATTTGAAAAAATTTTGTTTAAACTCCATTGCATATATGGTTTTTGCGTTGCAAAAGATAGTATATATATGTATATATATATATATATATATATATATATATATATATATATATATATATATATGTAAATTTGTGTATGTAATAGGCTACGCAAATGAAATAAAAAAATAAAAATAAAGTTCCCTAAGAAATATTATACTGATTTTCAAATAGTCTTTATCATAGATTATAATATAAAACCAAAGATTTAAAATATATACTGTCGCTATCCGCGCACTAACAAAATGCGTTTGATGCGGGACATTAAAATCGATCGATTTTAATAATTCTGATTCGATAGTAAGGCGAGCTAATGATGATAATCTGTCAACTTACGTAGAAGATCGGTACATATGTTTTATTCTCTTAAGAAATGAGAAAGATCATTCTGCTTATTAATTTGCTAATTGTCACGAATATATAAATATTCAGAAAAACATTAATTTAGGGATAAATTTTTATTTTGAAAAAATATATCCTTCATCTAAATACTTTTCACATTCTACATGACTTTAAAATTAGACGCCGTGAGTCAATATTTGTTTTTAATTTTTGTTCCACACTGTATAATGAAATAATTTTCAACTGACTTTTTCTAAAATGAGGTTTTCTGCAAAAACCATTTTCCTTTTTTTTATGTTATATGTTGTATACACGTTGTCGGTGCGTTATAATAGCGAAATTTAGGACCGATGAAATATTGCGTGTATTACAAAATATTAATTCCGAATTATTCGAAAGCGATAACAATTTTGGAAGCGATTACGAACTACGTTACCGTGTAAATAATACATCTGATAATGAAGATCATGTCGCAGCATCACCATCGGATTCAGTAAAAGATTCTTCTGGAAGTATTATTTATGAAGGCGCGATAATGAACAAGACAATATCTGCGAAAGATGAAAATAAGTGGAAAATTATAAATCCGTGGAACGTACCAGGTAGGTGTTCTATATATAATATATTACGAACTGCTCCTGGACCCACTCTGAGGTTCTCTGTATTTAGTTCATTTTATTTGCTAATAACAAATGAATTTTTGAATATCATTGTAACGTGTACGAACAAAAAATCTGAGGCAGGAAATCTCTATGTTGGGTCACAAATAAAGAGGAAATTATGATTTTTGTTACACTAGTGTAAACAATGAAAGACATAGGCATAAATAAGGCAGATATTAGGATAATACAAACTCTGTATGGTAACCAAAATGTAAGATTACTAATAGATGACAAACTTCAGCACAAATACCAATAAGACAGGGAGTCAGACAGGGATGCGTCCTATCGCCGATATTATTCAATTTGTATTCTGGGACGATTTTTTCTCAATCCCTAAAAGAACGTAGTGAAGGAATAAAAATAGGAGGCGAACGTATTTCAGTAATTCGCTTTGCTGACGATACAGCACTCCTAGCAGAAAGTATAACAGAACTACAAAGACTCCTTAGTATTGTGGCATTAGAAAGCAAGAAAAAAGGAATTAGTATAAACACCAAGAAAACTAGATTCATGGTGGTCTCTAATAAACCTAATCTCAACGAAAAGCTATTTTTAGATGTCGAAGAAATTAAAAAAACGGAAAAGTATAAATATCTAGGCAGCTGGTTGACGCAAAATAATGATTCTGACATGGAAATACGAACTCGTATTGAACTGGCTAGAAATACATTTATGAAGTTAAGAAGTACCCTTTGCGATAGGAAATTAAACTTGCAGGTCAAAAATAAGTTACTGAAACGCTACGTATGGTCAGTGCTCTTATATGGAAGCGAAACCTGGACTATAAGAGAAAATATGAAGAAGCGGATATCATCATTTGAAATGCGGTGCTACAGAAGAATGTGGAAAATACCTTGGACTAAAAATGTCAGAAATGAGGAGGTTCTAAAATCAATGGGAACCGACAGAATATTAATGGCAGAAGTGAAAAAACGAAAGATACGTTTTTTTGGTCATTTTATGAGAGGAGAAAAGTACAAGCTACTACAAACGATAGCAATGGGTATGATTGAAGGAAAAAGGAAACCGGGAAGAAAATGTATATCGTGGTTTAGATAACGTAAAAAAATGGACCGGAATCAATAAAAACAGAAGAATTGGTCAAAATAGCAAGAAATAAGAACCGGCTACAACAGATTGTCCATTCGATGCATGCTGATGGACAATTACCCGAATCGGGTTGTACCAGAAGAAGAAGAAGTGTATGCAAGAGGTATTCTCAATCTTCGTGATATACTAAAAAGTTGCTGGTCGAATGTCACTTGATCGTATGCTGCAAATAATGAAGTATCGTTGTTTTGACATTCGATCAGAGAGAAGCGCAAAATTACGAAAAAATAAATTTATACATGCATCTGAGATACGGGATATATTTATGGCTAACTCGCCTTGCTATTCCGAAATTTTATTCGACCAAAAATAATAATTTAAGCGATTATTAACGCGGCGAATTATTAGATTACTATGTTCGAAAATAAGATGAGAAGTCCTTTTTCGAGGCGGTTTTTCTTTTAAAAAAAAGTCTATAATACCCGTCGTACTAGGGTCGATATACTTAACGAAATGATAATTAAACCCTCTATAGAAAACATACACCGGCTCAATACACGAACTTCACCGTTTCTTTCTACTGAACCGATCTATTGTCCGTAAAAAAATCTCATACGCAATGGAAAATCTCTCGAAGAAGAAGAAGAAGAAGAAGAAGAAGCTTTAGTATGGGCCGTTATTATAGAGCGGAATCGCGAAATTCTCTCGGAAATGATCGAATAATACATTTTCCGAATTATCCACGGCATTCTATAGTTAGAACGATTGTATTTATATATGCGACTACGATATTGTTCAAATCGATCCTCGGACATCGCATAAATCGGCGAGCGGATTTAACGACGAGGTAATTTAAACAATTCATCTCCCGCAGACGTATATATATATATATATATATATATATATATATATATATATATATATATATATATATATATATATATATATTAATCCGACGAGACGTAAGATTAATTTTAAATTATTCTATTTTTAATTAGATACAATAATTTCGGAATATACAAAAAAGAGAGAAAAAAAAAACGATTTATTAATAAACGTAAAACGATATATTAACAAACCCGAGTTTACGTTTCAAGCAACGTGCCCATCATCAGAACTAAACTAAACTATGATATAATAAGCTACTACCTTAACTATATAGAGAAAATTTACATGTATAAAAGCCGGCTGTTGCGGAACATCAAACGGTTACAGGGCATGTAATAAATTTTAAAGAAACAACAGTTCTTGTCAAAGTATATAGGTTAGGTGAAAGAATTGTTAGGAAGCCTTAGAGATTGAAAAATTCAAGAACTTCATCGGAGAGGATGGCTTCCGACTTGATCCAGCGTGGAGAACGGTGATTGGTTAGAACCAATCGTATGTAGTTTTCTCGATATAGTTCAGGTAGTAGCTTGTTTATGTCAGGGTTAGTTCACTTTAGTTCTGATGATGGGCACGGCATGTTGCTTGAAACGTAAACTCGGGTTTGTTAATATATCGTTTTACGTTTATTAATAAATCGGTTTTTTTTCTCCCTTTTTTGTATATTCCGAAATTATTGTATCTAATTACGAATATCGTAAATCGAAAATAGTTTTAAAAATTATATATTCTATTTTTAATTTAGAATATAATTTGAAACCCCGGCAAGCGTTGATCGAAGAGTCCGAAAATGGACGCCAATAAATAAATAATTTCTTCTTATTCTTGGCTCATCTTATACTCCAGTATGCGCGACATTGTCCGAACTGACACTTCGGATCTTCTGTTAGATCCCACTTCATCATCAATGACCGTTTCTCTTTATATCCTGGTGCAAGCGTTTCTTCCGGCGGTCTTACTGGATTTGGCGGGGTTTCTATAATCCGTAGGTTTATCGGTCCGGTTTCAGGTTGCGACTTGAGTGTGTTAGTGCTTTTCACGCAGCTATTTCTCGACTTTATATATGCTACCTCGGTTTGACCATACATTCAATGTTTCTCGTCTTGAAACTGGGCCGTCCTTTCCTTGTTGGCTATTATTATAATATGTGGTGGCGCTGTTCAGCTCAGGAGATGAAGGTTTCTTGTTGCCGTTGATGAATAATTTAAAATGTACGAACAGTGTATACTTTAATTAAACGATAGTTCTTCAACTTGCAAGTTTTGTTTATTTAATAATTCAGGTTTTTTTTTTCTGTCTTTTTTTTGTTCATCGTTATTTTCTTCTGAATCTTTGGCCCCGCCTACGTCCCGTATTGAACTTTTATTATTTCTAGCGACAACGCGGTCTCTTAGTTAAGCCTAGAATTTTATCCGAAACTTTCATTTCGCGCGTTAATCGAACTCTTAGTGTGGGAAATTAAATAGGCCGGGAAAACTTTCAGAAAATGTACCATATTTTATATAGTCGCCTAATTTCATTATCGTTAGTATAGTACACATTGTCGACTGGCTAAGTACGAGAGAAAATTCTGAAAGTTCTAAACGAATAAGGGTTGGTTAAAAATAAATTTTACCACACCGATAAATAGTAACAATTTTCTAATCGATAATTTAACGGCTGCGACCCGATAGTATTCATTAATTTTACTACTATTATTACGACTATAATTATTATTACTATTATTATTATTATTATTATCAACATTACGAAGATAATAATTACGTCGGCGTACGCTATCGAAGACACAGTCGCTGCTCCGTAAATTCTTCCTAATGAATAGGTCCGTCCACGAGAAAAGCTGAACTTTGCTGATACGCCTAACAAAGAGAACTTTTTGTTTAATTTATTATACGGCGCTTTTTAATTGCCTAGACGTTGCAATACTTTCACAGATAGGGCCGGGGATAAATCGTTAAAGATATGCATATATATGTATATATATATATATATATACACGATGCGAAGGTGTTCTCTTATTCAAGAGTCGGTAGAAATTGAGAATTAATTCGAAGCTAGTTAGGAAAACGCCTGTTAAGCTTTAGTAGTAAATATCTCGCTTATTATTAACCCGCGCTAGTAGTCGTTATCGTTGTTCGATTAATACAGGTGTATTGTAGGAACTATAACGCTTACTCTAGAATAAGTGCGTGTACATAGAGCTAACGCCGGTTCCTTTTTAAAATATGGTAGCGTGCATCTGTCAGTTTCTTGACGTGCGCGAGATACCATCTCTATTATACTACGCTAGCGAGTATATCGTCTAATACTATAGCGTACAGCTTTATTTACTTATTACGAGAAAGACGAAATAACCCCCGTTATTATATATATATACAGGGGGTTAGGTTAGAAAGAAAACGCAACAGCCGATTACACGCGAAGTATAGTCGGAAAAATAAGAATCCTTCTAACAATGGGCTTGAAGGAAAGTTTAGATGGGTTTTGTAGTGGGGGAAGAGTGAATAACAGTGTGAAAGAGGGAAGAAGATGAAAAAATTAAGGTAGATAGTCCCGAATTTCCTGGTCGACTATCGTCAACACCGAGGAGAAAAATGCAAAAATAAAAAAATAAAAGTAGGTCGTTGTATATTAGGAAGGTTCTCGCTTCTTGATCCGTTAGCAACGCACATGGGTACCCGTGACGACGTGGGAGAAAAATAAGTAAGAACGAGATATATAATAAAGTAGTGGTAGGGGGAAAAAGTACGAGAACTCGCTAAGAGGTTGTTGCCGGTAATATTCGAGAGATATGAAGAGGACGCTCTTAGGTGAAATAGCATAAAAATGAGAGAGCATCATTCTCTAGACCGGAATCTAATCTTCCGTACGAAGTACATTTATCGTAATAGTAGAAGCTTAGAACCTATTCGAGATTTAATCGCGTCATCTGAAGAGAATATGGAAGTGATCGCTAGTGCCATTTAACTGTTGGTATTACATTTATCGCGATATTGCTTTCACGAATTTATATTTTAATTATCGATATATATATATATATATATATATATATATATATATATATATATGTAATATAACATATATTAGTGACGGGACTACTTCACATAACCGAATAATTAATAACATCGTTTCTATAAAAAAAACGACAAATTATTCGGTTTTTTATTCAGTCAGATTTATTTTAATTCTTCATTAGTATACAAACACGTCATAGTAAATGAAAATATCCCTACATAATAATATAACGAATAACAGATACAAAAATAAAGTTAAAAAATATATTTCAGTCTACGATTAACAAATTAGAATTGTATGAACTTTGAAAAAAAACGATTAAGACGTATATGGCAGAATTCAAGGAATCCCAACGATAAAACGAAATTCAACAAAGCAAGCAAAGAACTTAAAAGTATGATTATTGAAATGAAAAATGTCACCTTTAAAAACTACGTCTCTATGTTAACACCTAATCAAACTACTGATTACTCCCTATGGAAGGCTGCAAAAACCGTAAAAAGAGTTAATCAAATACAACGACTACCTATAAAGAAAAACAATCAGTGGGTAAGAAGCGATGAAGAAAAGGCTGAAACATTTGCTGAATATTTGTCACAGATTTTTCGTCCTAACGAAATCAGTACTAATATAAAAATAAATGCAGACGTAGATAGTTAACTCCAGGCTCCATACCAAATGTCACTTCCGATAAAATCAGTATCACCTATAGAAGTAAACAAATATATACAGAAACACCAAAAAAAGTCTCGGATATGATTTAATTGCATCAAAAATAATTAAGAAACTATCAAAAATAATGAAGAAACTACCAAAAAAAGCTATAGTATTATTATCGTTGATATATATCGCAATTATCAGAATCGGTTACTTTCCGATTCGATGGAAATTCGCCATTATAATACCAATACAAAAACCGGAAAAGCCTTCTGAAGATATTATTATTGAAAAGAATAAAACCTCTGCTAACCGAAAATAAAATCATACCGGATTATCAATTTGGATTTAGGGAGCAACATAGCACCGTGGAACAAATACATTGAGCAGTTGATGTAATAAACCGAAGTTTTGAAGGAAAAAATTTTGTACAGCAATATTTTTAGACGTCGAAAAATCGTTTTTGATAAAGTGTGACACAATAAGTTACTATTCAAAATAAAGCACATATTACCCTACCAATATTACCTATTAACCAAATTTGAACTCGAAGAAAGATTTTTTCAGATAAATTTTAATGGTTCATACTCTAGCGTTCATTCTATCAACTCAGAAGTTCCACAAGGCAGTGTGCTTGGACCTGTGCTGTATCAGATATACACTTACTTCCGCTCAATGCATACACAACAACGACAATGTTTGCAGACGATACTGCGATATTATCAACTCATCTTGACGTGTACAGGATCACATAGATGACCTGGAAAAATGGTATAAATCTTGGAGGTTTAAAATTAACGAATCTAAGTGTACACAAGTTATATTTACTCTGAAGAAAGTGGGCAGTTATCCAGTAGTAAAGTTTAACAAAAAAAAACGATTCCTACCTGGAATAACGTTTAATACCTCGGCTTATGATGAAAGACTAACTTGGAGAAAACATATAGAAGACAAACGAAAACCAATATTAAATTTCGAAAAATGTATCGATTACTTGGTAAATATTCACCACTATCCTCGGAAAACAAGGTGCTACTTTATAAGGCAATGTTGAAGCCTATTATGGAATCCCACTCCGGGGAATCGCGAGAAAATCTCATATAGCAATCATACAAAGAGCCCAATCGAAAATACTACGATCGATAGTCGGCGCACCATGGTACGTGCGCAATGACGAAATACATAAAGACCTAAAAGTATCGACGGTTAAAGAAGAAATCGAAGCAGTCAGAGCACGATATACAGAAAGACTACTACAAAACCACTGTAACCAGTTGGCGCACGGGCTTATCAAGAACGGTACCCGGTTCAGGCGACTGAAACGATCAAATCTAGTAGACTAACGAATATTGTAAATGACGACCTGGGAAGCATTCCATTAATTTATGTGTAAATTGAATCATTAACACTGCCACTTATTGTCTTCAGTTGGACAGATTGTGTGGAAAATTTATTTTAAATATATATATATATATAAAAGAGTCGCCGTTTTCAAAATCCGACTACTTTTCAATCGGTTCTAACAAAATCTACTAATTTCGATCTTTTTCTCCTTTCGTATCCTTAAATTACTGAAATCGAATTATAATTACACACTGTTTATTATTGAATTCGAAGTAAACGTTGATAAACGCAGTAAAAACAATACGCAATAGATTATTTCAGTCGAAATGTGATTACTTCATTTTACCACCGAATAATACAACCTACTAACAGATATGAGTCGAAATGCGACTAAATTCAATCGGATTTACGTAATTCGATGTAAAAGTAGTCGATTTTTTATACTTACTTCTTACTTAGCATATGATGTACAAATTAAATAAAACATCAAATTTATACTTAATTACATCTTTGCGAGGTTTATAAATGTACATAAATATTGTAAACAAAGAAAAAATTTAATCGATCGCTTAAATTAATAAACAAATTTTTTAAAAAAAGGATATTTTCATAAAACTAGAGATTTATTCGTTTATTTTGGAAAATCCGAATTGGACGCATTAGTTATTAGTCATAAGTCGACTATGTGCATTAATACATATATATATATATATATATATATATATGCACATATAGGTTTTGTAAAAATTATTTAAATTCGTCCCCATTCGTCTCGATAAATTAATTAGGTCTCTCATTTAAGCGATAGATCATTTCACATTCAGCACCTACATTTGTATTCAACTCTTAAAATTCAATTTGCAGGTATAGGCCCCTACGATTTTCCTAAAATAACTTTCGTCGATGCCGCTTTTTACGCTGACGATCTGGCGTTATTTTGCACATCGTACAGAACTGATATCATCTAAAATAAGTTACAAAAAATCGGCAAATACTATTTACAAATAAACGCCGGAGGCTAAAATTTACTACGGAGAAATCGTACGCTATACCGTTTACTAAAAGATTTCCTCCCTCGCTACAAGACGTTACAATTAATTATAAACGAATTTGTTGGCACAAACATCTTCCAGTTAGTCTAGACTCTCGTCTTTAATTTAACGCGCGCGCATTAATAAATCTATTGAGAAAAAGTGCATTCGAATACCAGTCTTAAATTATCGTATTTCTTCCGTTAACAAGTTAAAATTCTAGAAAATAAACAATACCTCCCAGATCACCAATACGATTTTAGAACCAAACAGTTTACCACATCCAAAAAGTCCATCGAGTAGTTAAAAAATAGAAAGCAGTTTAGAAGAAAGCGTGCGATTCGGTATTCTTGGACATCAGCCGAGCTTTTGTTAAGGTATGACACAATGGTCTACGGCATAAACTGAGAATTATACTGTCGTACGAGTACTAGAAATTATTTAGCTCGTTTTTAAAAGAAAGACATTTTCAGATTAAATTACGTGATGAGATATCCAGCATAAAACCGTCCATCTTCTCTGGGTCACCCTATACATTAGTGTTAAATATTCGTATACTTTTCCTTTAACTAACTCGAGTCTCGACTATTTTTATTACGGGAATGTGTTAGGGTAAATAAACAAAGCCTATCGATAGCGATTCCATACGAGGGTAAATAGGAAGATATTTAATCGATCGTTTATTTACATCGGCTAAATTAAGAACAAAATATAAAACGGGCGATATTTATCGAGCCGTTTGTTTATAAAGCTCGATATCCGTCGGGGAATTAAATAAATTCTAAGTTGTTCTCTCGTTAACTTTTATTTTACATTATCGTCCCGGACGCAGGATTGACTTTAACGTAATAACTGGCGATAACATCGAAACGACATACATATATATATATATATATATATATATATATGTATATATATACAGATGAATTCATCGAACGTGGTAGAAAAGTTTACAACTTTAAGCGTTATTATCTCTTTTACTGGTAAAAGTTACGAAGGTAAGCAAAGCATTTTCAGACTACCAACGGAATTCCCTATGTGCAGTTTTTCCTACAGAGAGAAACTTTTCAACTTCTAGACAGACAGGTGAAACTCATTTTCTTATAGTTCGACGAAAATCCAAGCTTATCAACGTTATACTAACGGAAAAGCCAACGCCTAGCGAACAATATCTATTACTACTACTACTACTATAATCACTAATAAATGCTACAACTACTATTATTAGTGCTGCTAATGATATTACTGTTAACACCATCTAACATCACTATTACATTACTACTTATCACCGGCTAAAATTTCGCCAGAGACAAGGATAAATATGGTATTATAGTGTCTCTTTCCCTTCTAAAATGAAACGGACATCTATGTAAAACGGACAGTTAAAGGTATAAAGCTACTTTAGCCGTGAAAAGTTTTGTTCAACTCTATAATGCCGACGATATATAGCGGCTATGCCGTTCGGAATAACGAAAGGAATAAGCGAAAGGCTTATTATTATTTTCATATATATACATATATATATATATATATATAATATATATAAAAGAAACGTAGCTGTCTGGAATTCTAAGAATATAACAACTGGAACGTTCCCCAAAAACTGTTCATTTCTATATTTCGTGTTTTCGTTTATTTGTTAGTTTTTAATATTCTGTAAATAATGTAAAGCAGAATGGTTGACCTCGTCGTTCAAATTAAATTATTATTACAGCAGATCAAACGAAGATGTTATTAACATGTAGATTCCTTGAAATATTTAGGATATATAACGATAGAAAACGAATAGTTTAGCAAAGAGGTCCGACAAAGTAAATGCGATAGCTAAAGAAGCGTATGCAATAAAGCACAATACGCTGTCAATAGGATCGCGAAAACGTATTGTCAAGTCGTATATATCTGTAGGCGGACACGTATACTTTAAACAAAAGAGATTTACAAAAAAAAAAAAAAAAAAAAAAAAGGATTTTATAACGCGGTGCTGGCGATGAGTGTTAAAAATTTCGCGGATTGATAAATTTCCAAATGAAGAGGTTTTTAACAGAGTAGAAGAAAAAGGGTCACTCTTGAAAACTATTAGAAAAACAAGAATGAAAGGGATGGGGAACGTATGGCCTATTGAAAGATATCCTAGAAAGAAAAATGCCCGTGTGCAGGTCGAACGGAATACAAAAGACAGATACTATTGGAGACAATCGAGGAAGATGAAACATTGAAAAAGACTAAATGGAAAATATTTGTATGGTACGTGTGAACTAGTCAAAGGTTCATCCTAATTTACATAAGATTTATCGCGATAGAAATAAACCATTCGGAGTCAGATATACTGACTACTTCAGGTACCTACATTTAAATCGAATTACCGTCAGCCCTAATCCGCCTTGGGATAATAGTATACAAACTGTATCAACGTATTTTAAAGACTTATTAAATTTAAAAAAAAAAAAAAAAAAAAACGTTAATGTTAGCCATCAAGAAGACCATTCAAAATATATGGAAGACAAAATTAAACAACAAGTTACGACAAATTAAAGTTATACTAGAACATTGGCAAACTTCACATCGCGTAAACAGGCGAGAAGAGATTAAGCAGAATCTGGATCGGCCACACACTAAACTAACTCACGGGCACTTATTGGAAAATGAACTTCCACCACCGTGTATATTTAGTGGGAGTCAAAATTTGTCCATTGAACTTATAATCTCCGTATGTCCAAAACTGAACAAGGAACGTGAAGAAGCCTTTTCATTCGAACATACAAGTTCTTTCACAGAAGACGCACTTGGAAACGACGAAGCTGGAGTACAAAGTACTTTTCGATTTTTAAAAACTACAAAAATTCTACAGAGAAGATATAATTGTTAATCATTCTAGAATTGTTTTTATTTCTATTTTAATTCAGCGAACTATGTAAACTTATAGTAGAAGACATAATAATTTACCGTTTAATTCTTATAGAATTATCTATAAGTATTTTTGATGTACATACGGTAGAATTATTTGTAGAAGATCTAAAACCTTTCATTCAATTACTAAGTTATCTGTAATTATCTAAATTGTATTGTATCGTAGACGAAAATGACCTACAAGTCGAGCGTCTTTAAACTTTTTTTCCCATCACAACTAGCCAATCTTAGAGGTCATTTAGTGATTGACTTAATGAGATGAGCGATATTTTGTGGAAGGGCAGTACTCAGCAATACTCCCTCTAAACCTATGCTGGTTGGACAAAGTCAGCCGATTGCGACTTATTTCACCTACGAATTCAGGAAACTTCGTATGAAAAAGTGTAACTTAGGTCAATTTGCACGATCAAGGTTGCCAATTGATCTCTTCCAGATATAACCCTACCCTCAAATCGTTCGCACAGAATGTCTCCATCGTGACATCAAACTTAACACGATAATTTGGAATTTGTAACGGAATGATAAACAATCGATTAAACGCGCTCGATCAAAGCAACGTTGGAACCCCACAGGCGACCAATATCGATCCAATCCTATTGCGAAAACCTATATACGATATCACTTTATTTACATAATTGAAAACGATATAATTGTTCAGATCTATTTGCGGTTGACGTATAAAAATACTACGCGTGTAGATACGAATAAAACAATTGTATGCGATGGCTTTCAGTGTCAGTATACATTTTCTTGTTCTATTTTAATCGTTTTGGCCCGAAATTAATCAAACGTTTTCAATATCTCCATTTCTGCATTACGATCAGTTATACATTTGTACACGAGACAACGGATTTATTTATCATTTGTAGAATACTGAAGTGAACGCGTTCAATAATACTATTTTCTTATTTTTTCTCTTATAATTACTCCGTTATTATTCTACGTCCTCCTACACTAAATACCGGTAGTAGATATAAATCTGTATACTGATGATACCTTTTGAACGGTATCATCTTATAGAGTAAACAAGCAACAGATTATCGAAAGCAATAGAGGAAATATCCGATTGCGCGTTCGTCTTCTGATATTCCATTCTATTATAATTTCTGTTAAAGTCTTAACACGTGACTGATCCATTCGTTTCATCGTCGTAGGGGTTGGTTTTAATAAAATTTGTGTTCCTTCATTAATCCGATTATAAACTTATTTGTACGCGATCTTATGTTCCTGCTTTATTTTAAATTTTTTTTTCAAAATCGGGTTCCGAAAATTTCAAGTGAGCTGTGAATTTCCTTAATACGTCTAAATTTTTGATCAGAGCCCTAGAAACAAATCGTCCGTTTTAGATGGGCAAAATGGATTCTTTCTTTTACTTATTTTTATTATTAAGTGTGCAGTATTTACGTGCGCTATTCGACACGTCCCTTCTGTTAAAATATATAAATTTATAGATATATAAATATTTTAAATGGTAAATATATATATATATATATATATATATATATATATATATATATATATATATATATATATATATATGATATAAACAGGTACATAAGTAGATAGGCAGGTATATATATATATATATATATATATATATATATATATATATATATCGCCAAATTCGTCTTCGTCCATTTTCATACCTTAGTAGTATTAATATATACTCCCAAATTTCTAACCGATTCTAAGTGTTGCACGTCGTGATCTCTATATCTTCACTCCTTCGGATTCCGCTAAAATCACACATTTTTCATCGTATTGGTTCTACTAGTCGTTTACAATTCTACTCCGAACTATCGAACTACTGACACTTATCGTCAAAATCCCTATCAAATTAGTTACGTTTTCAGAAACCAATGAGATAAAGTGTACTTATTTCGAAAAGGACTTTCAATATATATGAGTAGTGTGTTAATATTATGATCCTATCCCAGATTTTTTTTTCTGTTCAATGCCGATAATAATTCTATTTTATTTTCAATGTGTTTTTGTATATAGTTTTACTTTTCAATTATATTTAATCATTTAAGTTATAGTAAACGTAAATGACCAAGAAGTCTAGCGTCTTTAAATAAATAAAATAATATATCGAGGGTAGTATTGAAAAGTCGTTTCATAATTAAGGGGTGAAGTTATAAATAAATTAATAAATCAGAAACAAGCGTTGAATGTCCGTCGCCTGATTAAGATTTTAGTCGAATTTGAATTAGTCATTACCGAGTGTGAAAAATACATAAATTTTTAAACTTTAAATCTGAATATATTCAATAAATTATAGTAGTAATAATAATTATTATAATTATTATATTTATTCGGCAAACAATATGGAGTTAAATTACGTTCACTGAAACAATTAGATGTATTATATCCACTTATGACCGTCAGAAAGGTTTATTTTTAATATCGGAATCAAGCAACAAATATGGAAGAAATCGCCAGGATGAAATCGATTTAGACACCATTAATCTCAATACATGACGATGATAGGTGGATTAAATGTACGATGCGATGATGAACAATTGACACTGAACAGATATATGGATGATATTGCGAAATGGATAGGAATAAATTGGATTCGAGTGGTACAAGATGAAAGATGTTGGAAATGTTTTGGGGAATGTCTACGCCTGAGTGGGGATAGGCATATTGTGATACCCTGATAAATTACTACCTTTTTGGGGGTTATTTATTATTATTGCTATCCGAATTGTATTTAGCATCTTCATTTGTATAATTGTATTTTTTCTTTTTGTGATTTTTACATACTCGTTTCAATTGAATAATAATAATAATAATAATAGTTTAGAAATGTATAAAATTAGGTTAAAATTGGGGCACTGCCAAGTGATGAAACGAATATTTAAAAAATTGATTTTTCAACATTTAAGTAGAATATAAGTTGAATATGTCAGGTGTTGACTGAAGCCTAGAAGTGGTAGTTGTTCTAGTTGTCAGGGTGTGGTATGGTTCACAGTGCATGAGGTAGTTTGAAAGGTGGGATGAAAAATAGATTAGTTGTATTAACGTTTTCCTAAAATTTACTCTCACATTCCTTATTTTTGGAGTGAAACTTCTAATGGCACATTATATATGTGGGAGTTAACCTCAAAATGAGCAAGTGAGCGAGCAAGCAAAAATAATGGATCGATATATTTTTATGTATAAATATTATCAAACCACATTTTTTAGCATTAGGTGCATCGACTTATAAACATAGATAGGCTTATTCTTATATATATTTTGTATGTACATATATATGTATGTGTGTATGTGTTTATATATCTATATAATAATAATAATACCAACATTCGTATCCGACCTAAATCGTCTGCATAAAAAAAACAATGATAGAAGGAGGAAATTAATTATAGAGGAGTGAAAGGATAGAAAGGAAAGAATGGAAATAATAGAAATATGCAGAAAGTTGAGCATGAATTGGTAATATAGAAGCAGGAGCACAAAACCGTGCAACCACATTTCGGCAAGCACATACGTTTTTATCCTGTGGCAACCAGAGAAAGACCACCAGAAACATAATATGGCTTGTGCTGAAAAATAAGGAGAGGGAATCAAAAGAAAAGGGGATAAGAAGAAAGAAGGAAGGAAGGAAAAGGAAAAGGAAATACCACTATTTTGCGGTGGCAGCCTAGTCTTTGGATCAATATCCTATCCACAAGGTAATAAGTAACGGTGTAAGGTTTTTATGGCACATCGAACTCGCCGAGGCAGAAACAGTCATAGCATTTATGCATACTTTTATTAGACAGTTCCTCAAGCTGCCCATCTGCATCCTCACGTCTCCTTACCCTATTAATACTGGAATTACCTACATGAGGCTTTCCACCAGTAGCCACTGTTGGTCTGCGATTGCTTATTCGACTGACGTCTTAATCGCAGCTAACCTACATATCTGTAGGTCGTTCCACTATCCGCCACCTGTGGACGCACTCCGTTCCGGTTGCAGCTCTGAATCCTTGAGAGCACCTGTACAAGTACACATGCCTCATGGGATATATATATATATATATATATACGCGAAAAAATTTAAGAAACAAAACCTCTGTATCGCATTTAGTTAAAACATCTTTAAGTTTCACTTCTTCCCTGGGCACCAAGGCACAGATTTTGTTTATAATTTGATTTATTATTTTTATGTTTTTCTCATTGGTACCAAATGTACTTTCCTTTAATAAATTTGTTACCTACCGGAAGTAAACTAGAAGATGTGTCGGTAAAATAATTTCTGTATTTTAGAGATTTTGTTACTCTTCAGTAAATACATCTAATTCAGTTGTTATGAAAATTCTAAGTTTGTTTCAGTTTTTTTTTTATGTTGAAAATTCCCTAAAGTATACAAATTTTATCTTATTTTTCTACCTACGCTTTTAAACTACAGTATGTAAATATATATATATATATATATATATATATATATATATATATATATATATATATATATATATATATAATATGTTCATGCACATGCATGTATATATTTATCCCCATATTATGTTAGAATATTTTACGTCGCTTACTTGTCAAAAAAAAAAACTCGTCTAAACTACTTAACAATAACCGTCGTTAAAAATACATGTAAACGTATTTTTTCGGTTATATAATGGAGCGCATTTTTCGGGGTTTTCCCGCTTTTCGTTATATTTATCGTGCTCCACCTTCCTATTAGAACAATTCTATTTACCGCAAAAAACATTTACACTTATAAATAATGTCTCGTTACGTGCTGTCTATCCCACGTATATTTCACTTTAGATAACAATCTTTCAACTTTGTGTCTAAACCTGGAGCTAACGATGCGTGTTCTCAACGATATTACGTTTATTCTAGATAATGCTTACAAGTCTAGACATAATACGCACCGCAGTTCCCAATAGAATAAATTTATTTCACGGAGAAAAAAAAAACATCCGTTTAAATTGACGTCTAGTCCCAGGTTAAAAGTTCAAATAACTCTCTTTTTTAGAAAACAGTGATTAAATACGTATGTTTTTAAATAATTAAACAAATTTTGAGATTTCCGAGAATCCCTATTTTCGAATCATTTCTGGTCACAAAGGACTTTTTAGCGATCAATATATATATATATATTATATATGTAATATATAAACAACAAAAAAGTAGTTAAAATCATTAAAAAAATATTTCTTTATGAACAATCGCAATGCTATTCGGCTGTTAAGCCATTATCAAGGGAGTATTAAAAAGATAAATTATAAAAATATACAAATTTATACAAATATAAAATGTAAAAAAATATTATTTAAATAGACAATTTACAAAACTGATTGTGAATGTGGTATGCAGCACAATCAACAATCAGCAATATAAAATTTATGCACAAAAAATAACACAAAAAAAGTAAAAGAAAAATAACTAGAAGCAATGTAACAGTATAAAATTTATGCTTAAATAATAACAAAATATTTTTTTATGATTTTAACTATCTTTTGGTTGCTTATTCCAACGTTCTCAAATTATATATGTAAGATGTATCGATCTTAATTTTCTACAAAATCGTTATTAAATGTTAACTATAGATTTTTCATCATTATTAGAAGCATAGATTGTATATATGTAAGATGTATCGATCTTAATTTTCTACAAAATTTTGATGAAATGTTAACTATAGATTTTTCATCATTATTAGGAGCATATTGTTATATTATATGTATATATAGTTAGTAACAGTCACAACTTGTATACTATTTAAAGCGTAATGTTGCAGTACCTGAGCGACTGAACATTTATTAGTTTTTATTTTTTGTAAAATCATGTTTTCCGTAAATTAAATTTAAACAAAATTCGCATACTATTAAAAACCGTTACATAACTATAATTCTATTTTAATGGTGTATAATTTTGTTTCATAAAGTTCCAGAGTTATAACCGAAAATATCTTTTGACAAATATCAGAAGCGAATCTAAATTTTTTAGGAAATTAATTTTAGATTTTTTCGATCAGATTTTTGTTCCTTAAAATAGTTCTTTCATAGACTAAAATAATCTCCCGAAGATTCGATACTTTATAATTAAAACCGTACCTGGAATATAAAAGTTTAGTGATATTTACCAACGCATATTTGGTAAAAAGCAAATTTTTAAGCTTATGACACTCGATCGATTGATGATGCGATGTAGTCGAAATTGTTAACATACATTTGGTAAGTATCTAGAAAGACGATGGAAAAACGAAATCAAAATATCAAAAACATTACGGGAGTGTACTCGCACTCGGAGCCGGGGTGCAATTTCGAAATTAGTAATTTTCATAAAGGTCATTATCAATAATAAATTACACGGTACAAAATTTCTGAGAAATGAGGAAGAACCTTGAAGCTTTCGAAATGAAGGGATAGCGAAAAACTTTAAGGATCCCATGGACGGGCCACAGAACAAATGATTCTGTTTTAAAAGAACTGACAATCGAACCCACTGAGCAAGTAGTATCATCCATTGAAGGAGGCATACTAGGCTTCTTTAGTCATGTAATACGAGCAAATGGACTGGAAAAAACAATTCTGCAAGGAAAGATTAATGGAGAAAGGAGTCAAGATAAACCGATGAGCCGTTTGATCAAATCACAAGATTATGTAGATTAGACACACAGCAAATCATGGATCTAGCGCACAATCGATATAAATGACGACGTCTTACAACTTGCATAAAATAAGATCACGACATCCGGATCGGATAACGAAACGAGAAGAAGTATATATATATATATATATATATATATATATATATATATATCTAACTCACTCGTTTCCGAGTATGAGTGCCTTTTCTAATGATGTCTGTTTCTGTTAAATAATTCAATGTCTGAATCTTATGTGTGATATTAATGCAATTTTATAATTAGATTTATAGTTGCAATGTGCACATTCATACTGATCTATGCTTCTTCTTCCTCATTTTACGCGACTTCTGGCGGTGTGAACATTCGCTTAACTTGCTGTGTCATCTATGTTTAGGACACCTTTTCTAGTCCCCTCAGAGCGGATCCTAAATAGGACTGTCTAGTCGTATAACCTGCTGCCGAGCTTCAATATACGATAAAAAGAAGTTTAGAATTTAAATAATCTACAGTAACCAAATCCTTTTTATTGTAAAAATAGACAATTTAGCCTATTGTAAACTGAAAAAGGTTAATGATATTTGATCCGATTTTAATTCGATTTTAAGCTATTAAACGTTTATTTTGTAATTTATGCAAATTATTCGATAATATTACTTTTATTCGTTCGTTTATTTATTAGAGTATCATAGTTGACATCCTAGTACACGTAATGATGGATCACGTGAGAATACAAATGGAAAATAAACGGATGGCGCCAGAGAGATTAAATTTTATTCACCTGTGGTCTTAGATATATATTCGCGTTTTCCTTACGGATATGACATCGACGAATCACCGGCAATGAAATTGTAAATTCATTAACTAAAGTGGGTATCTTCTAATTCGTGTTCTCTATAGTTTCGGCACATTGATATCGTAAGTTTTAAACAGTCGGAACATAGGAAATTTTCGGGAACAGACACACGTAAAGAGTATACAGCAGCGTTACTTCTCACTCGGTACTATCAATTACAATCGTCTCTAAATTTTCGTAATTTTAATCTTGCTACTGTTTGACACTGTAGTTGTCTGCGTATTCGATTCATGAAGTCTTTTGCTGGAATTGGTAGATTTGCAGCTGGTGCTAGGATGGCGGATTCTTTAGCTGCTTTATCGACCATTGTGTTCAGTCAGATTTCCTTATGATATCCACATCACAGTTATTTCTTCTTTATAAGATGCTGCCTGGGTAAGAATTTTTTCAACTGAAAGATGCTGAAGTTTGAATTTTTCCTTGAGACAGCGAATAGAGCTCGGCGATATTTTTTTTTTTGGTAATCATTAAACGTGAAGGAATTCTACTTATCAGCGGATTGCATTTGGGTCATTACTTGTTACCGCATAGCCTATTCCTAATGCAGCTTAGAAGAAATTTCTTACTTCTGTCTACGTACTGGACATGCAATATATACAATCCTGATCATTCTTCGAACGTCCTTCTTTAATAAACGTTCTCTAACTGTACCTTAAACTAGCGCGCTCGTCGTGTAACGATCCTCCGTACATCGTTCCTTCTTCATTTTGATCATTTACACGTGTTTCTGGACATATATTTTTTTAAAAAAAAAAGTTGCCTACGTTCAGAGAAATGCGAGTTATTTCGTACTTTTTTTGGTAAGCGGGGCATCCCGTTCAAAAGAAATACGCGTAAAGCTCATTATACTTTCGCTGACAACGCTATAACATTCGTACATCGAATTTTTATCTTTTTGGCGGGAAACCGTGTCAAAATTTTTTCATCCTGTCGAAGATATTGTTTTCAATTTAATGTTCTACTAAATTCCGCTAGTTGGTAAATTTTTAAAATGCGCCTAGCGGATGGTCACAAAAACGACTTATTTTTTTTAATTCGTTTCTATACATTGGATTCTGTCTACTGTTGTTTATCTCGACCATTCGGTTAGTCTAGTCTTCATCAATTTCCTCTTCAGCGCTCTACATATTGATATATTTCGATTGAATTTTTGTTTCAGGATCTTCTTTCAAAAATTTCTCGCGACGATATTATCACTATCGAGTTAATTATTCTCAAAATTCCGAAAATTCCTTATATTACGAGTAAAATGGTACACATACGATTTGACCTTTAATCCTTAGAATTCAAATTCGACTCGTCCGATGTAAAACTCCGGTAGATCGTATTTCAATTATAGGAGTCGATAGTAAACACTATTCTTTTACGAGCGTGAATTGAGGCCGATTTGCAACAATAATTTTAAAAAATTATACCTCACGTGGAAACTAAGCGTGGTGGAATGGCATTATCGTATAACATCGACTAAGTTTAATCTAAAAGTTTACGAAATGTTACGCGGACAAATTACTATTCTATGGGATAATGAGATTATCTTTCGATATATACATGTGTTTACGTGTGTACGTTACTCGTTCATATTATTAATACCTATTATAAAGAGGGAACTTGAAGCTGGTCAGTTTAGAAGGATAGTCCACTATGACCGAAACACTGTATTAGCGTACTTAAAAGCGAAGATGATTATCTGCGAATAATCGCCTAGGGAGTTTTAAGAGCGTTACGACGACAACGACTAAGTTACAACGCGTCGAGATAAGGACTTTTATTGAGGGAACGGTATTGCCAGAGTTTCAAAATTATTCCGGTGTCTCTTTTTAGTGATATATATATATATATATATATATATATATATATATATATATATATATATAATATATATTTATGACCACACAGGCGTGTCTATAAATGCGGCAGTACATGTATAAGTCGAATATAGCCTATTGCGGTTATAGCAGCACAGCTCCGATGCGTACGAATTTACGCAGCACGGAGAAGGGATTATTTCTTTCAACTGGAATAAACGACCTCATTAACACGTACCGAGATGGTACTTTGCCAAGTCAGTTGTTAGCGAATTGACGTTATTTTATTTATATACACAAACACACACGCGATAATACGGTCGTTCGCGTATAAAATCACAACAAATAACACGAACAAATCGCGGAATACGTTGTAAAAATCCGATAGGATGATGCAACTAACAGTTTATTCGGAGGTGATTATCGCTATTATTAAGTTATTAAAGCCGGAGGAAAGTTCGTACCGATTAGGCTATCCGCGTTAGTAAACGCAATATCGAGCCTTTATTGCGGTCAATAATCAATAAACGTTGTTTACATACTGAACGTCTGTCCTGTTTTCCAAACTTATCGCACAAAACCTCCTTCCTCATTTTCCTCTATTGACGATCCCCTATCGCGATGAAGCGAACTTTCCAAATTGTCGAACGTACCAGATACCTAAAACTAGCCACGGCAGGAGCACGTGTTATAATAATTCGTAATTACGTTTATCGGACGTTGCTTAAATTACGAAAGTAAAAGTACAACAAATCGATACTTAAATAGAAATGAAATGTAACATTCCGCCGGTTAATGCTATAAAGTGTAAAGCAATAAAAAACACGAAACTTTCTTTATCCACCGTCACCATCTTGAAGATTGGATATTCTCAATTACCTATCAAGAGCTGACCGAAGAAATTGCATTCTAATCATTTGACCACGCTGTCTAACCGTGAAATTTGAGTTGTTACTCTAGTATATTTCGAAACTCTCACGATATGTCCGAAGTATAACAGCTGACGATTTTATACAAATAACTGTGTATAAATAAAAGGAATCGAATTAAACGCTAATTATTATAAACAAAAATTATCTACGACTAATTCTACGATATTTATAGAATCACGATTTACTAAAATATTTTCTCCTTCTCTGCCTGATATTACAATGGTAAATGCATCAGTTGGCAGAAGCAGGTTAACATCTAGGAGTTAGTCCAGACTCTCGTCTTTCTTTTAACGCGCGTACATTAATAAATCTATCGGTGATAGCCATTCGAATACTCGCACAAATTTTCAGTTACCGTTCTAATCTTCAGTAAACAAGAAATTAATTTACACTACCATTACGAGACTTAGTTTACGCTTATCCGGTCTGGTGTTCAGTGTTCGTTAGTACTTACACAAAACTCCGGGAACGTAAAACCGATGTTGCAGAATATCATTAAAAGCTCCTTGATGGACTAAAATACAATATATTCCACGCTAAATATTCCTCGTATTTATGATTATAAATTATCAAAGAAATTTTATGATAAATGTATCACGATAATAATTCAGGTAATCCAGGATTACAATATGCTCGATCTCAGCGTGCGTTACACTAGATATAAGCATCGTCGTATTAAGCACCTATTTCTAATGTATACGATCAGATCTGTGTTAGGATCTTTGTTTTTATTTTTTCTTACTTATATACAATTTAAACTAATTTTAATATACCAACTAATAATTTTTTTTTTAATTTTTCCTATATATATATAACATCGTGGAAAGCTGAGAGCAAACGAACCTTAGGACAACCAAGGATGCGGTGGACAGATGAAATCTAAAAGTTCAGAGCTCAATATCGCGACGTCTGGGAAAAGTTGGGTGAGGCTTTCGTTCAGCAGTGGACTAATAATGGCTAATAAAGAAGATATATAATATGAGGCTTAGCAAGTCTGATATAATATTAACTTATTCCGACGGGTTTTATGTGATCAAAATTCTACATATCGGGCGTGGAATTGTTATAACCACGCTGGGCGCGCTGTTTAATTCGGCCATCATTAAAATATAACTATAGTGTCCCCTTCGCGGTCCAATTTATTATTCAATTAGAATAATCCGGCTGTTGATATTTTTTGATGGGCACCGGATTTTTTAGTACGAGATTATTATTATTATTTTTTGATTTTTATTTTTTAAACATCGTACCAGCACTAAGTGCTACTAACAACGTAGATCACGGATTAGAAAGGGGTTTAATCAAGTGCCTCCATTAAGGCACAAGACTGCGATGAAGGAGAAGGAATGTACATTATGGGAATGAGATTGGGACGAAATAATGATAATAGGAATAAACAGGTACAATAATAGGAGAGAAAGACATACGCTATCGTCTGGAAGGAGAAGGGAGACTGAAAACAATTAGGTGATAGGAATAGCATCGCGACACCACTTTCTTATCAAACGTCTTGACGGATTATCTGGAAGGCACGATGTGTGCATTCTGCGGATGATTGGATTGCTGCTAACCTCGAACTTGTCGAATAATTTTTCATATTGCTGTATATGTATGTCACCGACATAAGGAATCCTAAGATCATTATGTAGAGTGCGATTGGAGACGTAGACAGGAGCGGACGTGATGGTACGAAGTATCTTCGATTGCTTAAACGGATATATTAAACATAAGTCGATGCAACGTAATTATAAATTACAGGCGAATACGTTCAATATAGTAAGTAGGTAATATACAAGCAAGTGTTGTTCATGTTATATTGTAATTTTATTAAATTACCTCATCATCACCATTATCTATCGAAGTGTTTGAAATAACACGTCCATTATCAAATGAAACTGTGTCAGAGCAGATTACAGAGTTCTGTCGTAGAAAAAATTCGGAATGTAGATATGAGATTAAAATTATCAGATACTTTTACTGAATTTTCTAAATTAATTACGGTTGTTGATAATACAGTTCTTAAATTAAAAATAACATTAAACTGTTAAAATTGATTACAGACGTCTGGTTAATAAACGCACATACGTACCGTCATAATATGAAAACAGTACGCGTATTTTTAATTAGGTTAACGGTATACTGAATAATCATTTTAAAAAAAAAATGTATAAATTTATTAATTATTATAGTTGATGTTTATGAATTAGAGTGTAATTATTTTATGAATTAACAAAGCGAAATAAAGACAAAGTTCTTATCTAATTTAGCTAATAGGGGCATACGATGCGCATTTGCGTTGTATATCTAACGTTTACTTTTGTAACTTTATTTTCCTGAAATATATCGATTGATCGATTGATTGATTGATTGATTGATTGATTGATTGCTTGATTGATTGATTGATTGATTGATTATTATACGTTACAAATAAATGAAATTGCTATTCATGTACAATTGTGGTGATACTAGGAGAGCGTTTTTTTTTTACGGTTTTTACAAAATTGGGAATTAAATTCGATTAACGGATATAGAATGAAAACAAAACGAATCGAATGAATATTCAAAGTCATGTGACCACCCTACTCCTTCTATGGAAGTAAATAAAGAATAGATAAAGGATAAAACGCGCCGTATAGTTGATTTATACCGCGATAGAGTTTGACCAACTCCCAAGTGTGTTAAAACCTACGTCCCCGGTTTTATATTCTATTTTGACTTCTGTTCCTGCTTGTTTCGGCTATTGGGTTGTTTTTTTTTTCGTTTGAGAATAAGGTTTCGCGGATTCTTTTTTGTTCGGTCGCAAGTTGTTCTACTATTATTTTCGTAGTTTTGTTTGCGAGTCTTCGGACGTGTATAACTCTCTCCCGGGACGTGTTTAAATTATCCGGCGGCTCTATACCAACTGTCTACCGAGTTTTATCGTCCCACGATGGACAAATATACGAAAAATTGTCGGATATATATATATGTATGTATGTACGCTTTATGTGTGCGTGTAACGTTTCGCTAGTGTTTTCGTCGTGTTTTATTTTAAAGTGGCCATCATCCGCGATATCTACTAAACCTACTAAACATAAAGACGAGCTATTTTCGACCTGATTACGCACGTTAGGGCTAATTCTTAATCCGTACGGTAAAGTCCTAGTGAAAATACAGGATCGAAATAATACTATAGAAACGTACAGGTACGCGGATTATAGCCGATTGACGGTTTAAAGTGTTAAAATTTAAGGATTCCGGGTGGTTTAAGGGAAATAATATAATCCCGAAGAAGAACGACAGATTTCATCTACGCGATAAATAACGATAATAATAACAATTCTAAATAAGAGCGAATAAAATTTAACGAATAAATTTTTCATTTAGCGCCCGACCAATCGATATAAAAGAAAGTCGAGATTATCTTGTCATTCTCCGATCCTGTATAGAAGTCGACCCTCGTAAATTATCAACACTCCGAACGAATTCGTTCCCTTAGTAATCCCTTAATACCGTCCTTCCTATCCTATAAAGTAAACAGTAAAAAAAAGAATTATAAAAAAATAAATCCAACTTGTCGCTAGAATCGAGTATTTTTGGTTCATATTTACTGTAGAATTTATGAACGACGCTAATCTGTCCGTTAGATATTTTCTCGCATTTTTTTATGCCTATACCTATATATATATATATATATATATATATATATATATATATATATATATATATATATATATATATATATATATATATATAATATAGGGTGACCGAGAGAAGATGGAAGGTTTTTATTTGTTGAATAATTAGTAACGCTGCTACAACGCAAACCGCGTGCTTCACGTTTAATGTACACAGAGATGATTATCCATTTTTGTCCAGTTCATCACGGTATAACGAGAAGAAGCGCACGTTTTATGTCCAACCTTATTTTCACTGTGAATCAATCGCGACAAAATCCGAAAAGAATTCAAAGTGATCGATTTAAATAATCTAGCTCATTTTCAACTATCCGGATTCGTAAACAAACAGAATTACCGCTACTGGTCATCCGAAAATCCGAATTCAATCGAACAAAAGCCGTCACACAGCGAGCGAGTAACCCTGGATCGATGAAGTATGGGGCCTTATTTTTTCACCGGTACTGTCAACGGAACGGGCTATATCGAGATGTGGATTTAGTGCAGAATATAGGACAAGATTTAACATCACGGTCGATGACATAGATGCGTGTCATAGGCTACGGAAAACTAGGAATCAATGGTATTACGATAAAATTTTGCAGAACAACCGAACAGGTTGTGGGGATTCCTCGATGTCGCGGTACCCATAAGAGAGATACAAATTTACTAAAACATTCCAGATGGTTTTTAACATGATGAACAAAATCGATGTAACCGCGATGCATTCCATTTATTTTCCGTAGTCTTTAAAATGCTTTTCGGTGATGATAACTACCCGGATTTTACGTATAAATTAAGAATGGTAAGGCTTGTAACACCGCAACAAATTCAGCGGTGAATAGACGGAAGTCGGCTCAGGGAACGGGAGCCGTTGTATCCATCTCTAATATTAGTAATACTAATTATCCGATTTCGGTCCTGCATCACTTTGTTTTTAATGAATCAATTAATTCCGGCGAGTTTCCTGAAATACTTAAAGTACATTTGACTATGTTAAATCCGGATATAAATCCGGATATAAATCCGGATATAAATCCGATGTTTCTAATTACTGATCAACCTGAATTCTTTCGAATATCACTAACATTTTCGAAAAAGTACGAAGAATATTCTTTTAAATTACTTACGAGAATAATTAATAGATATAGATTTCTTCGTGGCTACGGTACTAACGATTTATTTTTTTATGGTATTTCTTATATATTACAAACTGCCTAGAGGTGGTTGCAGACTATTTTGAATTACAGAAGGCTTTCGATGCCCCCTAGATCGTTTTATTTTACTTAAAATTTTTTAGCCCATTCGTGGTTTTATAGGCAGTTGGTTTAAATCGTACCTAGCTGACCGGAAATTTATAACTAAAATCATGTAACGATCTTCGTAATTTAGGTATATCGGTATTTTAATGATCAGTAATATTGTCGGTATTTATTATTTTGATTTATTTCTCAAATTTACGATGATACTAATGGCTTTAGGGCCGCGAATAAATATAAATTACTACGTTTTTTCTTGTATTAAATTGTATAAATTGGAACGATGAAGGAATGCGATTAATTCTGAGAAGGAGTTAGGATCGTCAGTAAGTGTTTCAGTTAAAGAGGATACGATAAGTTTAGTGAGGATCAAATAGAGTTGAATTGAGAACGTTCTATAACGATATTATTATCGGAAATTTTAATATTACTACACGTATTACATATTGGAGGCGATTTCTTCTGAAAAGACCACGCGTTAGTTGAGTATGGCCGAATCGGTCTCTACGTAAGGTCGAACGTTACATTTAATTCGACGAAGTTTATTAGTTGACAATACGGTTGCCGGCCGCACTAATGGTCATACGCACCCATTGACTTACTGCGGTCCGAGATCTGATTTAAAAGGTTCCGTGAATCAATTGTAGTTGAAATAAGTATAAGAGCTCGTAACGTTGCCATTATTTATAAATACCGTCCTTATTATTCACCACCGTATTAAACGTACTGCGTCGTGTTTTAAGTTGTGTTTGTAATAGAACTCGCGTCGCTGGATAGTAGTTTCCACAAATTACGATCAGTACATGTCGAGTGCCAAATTCGTCGTACGGAACTAGTCGAAAAAGAAGTGAAACAAAAAAAAAGGTTACATTTTTATTTTCTTCTGACGAGATAATCGATGACATTATTTCAGTAATCCATCTTCCTATTAGTTCGTTTAAATCGTCGACAGAGCGCGGTTATCTATAACGCTAGTTGTTAAGCGAATAATTTTATTTTACCGAGTTCGCGATACTTAAAACGAAAACAAAAAATTATCAACTTCGGTTCGATAGATTAAAGAAATTAATTAAAAATTAGTTTCTAATTATAAGATACAACTTATTAATATTTCATCGCTAAAAGTAATTTCAGAAAAATGAGTAAATTATTTTAATGGCTGCGGTATATTTTTTAATAATATATAGGAATATATTAACGTGATCACATCATGAAACAAGTTGCACGTCGATTTTAAATATAAATATTCTCTTAATAAAATAAAATTTGAATGACCAAAATTGAAAAGTTAATTATTTATTTGTAAATATTACAAAAAAAAAAAAAATAATAATAAATTAATAATAAAATTGAGAGAAATAGTCCGAATTTTCAAAGAAGTGAAAAACTTTTTACCGATTCCGTATCGTTAAAAATATAAACCGTAGTATATAAAACGTGCATTTCATTTTTACTTAATATTCGCTTGAAATTCTAGTTCCGACAGCGAAGGTTAGTTAAGGCGGTTCTTTCAGTCACAATGTCCATTATATGGGACACATGAAATTTTAATGTTAACAGAAATTTTTATGCGTGAAATGTCTCAATTTTACATTAAAAATTATCTAATAAATGTTCCTTATGTTTCGACTATATAAAATTTATACAATTTGAAGAAATTAAGAATACGTACTAGAAGACACTTCTTTAGTTATTACGGGTGACTAATGTTGACAATTAATAGTTTTTATCGGTTCATATTGTCTTTTCGTTAGCGCCATAAATTGATGGCAACACTAATTCTTTAACGAAACCCGTCGATTTACATAATTGACCAATTAATAAATGATCTGAAAAATTTCGATGTTCATATCATCGAACTATTAGTTATGTTTATTCTAATTCGTATCTATTTCTTCGTGACGGAGCTACTTAGTTTAACTATTGCAATGCCCAGTCTAGGATTTAATAGATACAGTAGCCGCATAACGAATACGAATAAGAGGAACAAAGCAAAAACTAGATAAAGGAGACTCTCGATTAGGATTGATAAAACTGGCGGGAACACTACTACACCTGTACAGCGAAATCGACGGAAGCTGATATTTAAAGTGTATACATTCGATCATTTCGATGACATATTATCGATAAATAATTCATTTATTTTTTTTTTTAGTAATTTTTTTTGGAGAACCACACATAAAAAATTCATAATATGCAGAGATAGTAGTGTATATGCGAGAAATAAATGATAACAAATGAGACGAGTCCTCGCTAAACCAAAGACGTGATGATAAAGGGAATAAAGTATTATGACGAAGTAAAAGGAACGATGAAACAGCGCTACTGCGAACTTTATTCCATTGTTTAATTGTATGCCGCCAGATAATATTGTTGAACAATTCTAACCGCACGCATTTTTTTTTTCTTTTTGCAAAATCCGAAAAATTACACTCGGATTCTCTATTCCTACGGTACACGCGTAATATTCACAGCGGTAATACAGATAAGCAATAAGCGCATATATTTTAAGTTAAAGACTTGCCCTCTTTTATTATTACAGATAGAGTACGTTATTATTTTTTTTTGTATAGCCTTTTGGGCAAATTATGTTTTATATGTATATGTATACACGATTTGAGCAGTGTGGAATGTAGTAATTTAAAAAAAAATAAAATAAATAAAACAAAAATATATCGCTAAATTATAAACACGCATTAATTATAACCCCAAAACTGAAATAAATTAGACAGTTTAAGGAGTCCGATAACATATGGAACAAAAAATAATTTATACAGAGATTAAAGTAAATACATAATAAAACAAACAGCGATCAATAATAAATATAACCCCAATATAGTCGATAAAATATGGAAAAAAAAATATAAAAAGAATTATTTCGTTTGAATAAATTATGTAGAAAAATTATAGAAATAAGTTAACAAATATAACGTGTGGATTCAGCAATAAGAAATACATTATAGAAATCAACACCGAAATATATTAAACAATTCGGTAATGTGTAAATTAAATAAAAGAATACACAGTAGCGGAAAATTCGTAATAATATTTAACTCATATACAAACAACATTATTCGGTAAAATACTGTACAGAATTAAAAAACAAAATCGATAATATTACCCTAAAGTATAAAATTCTACGTACGGAAAAATATTATAAAAAAAAAAAGAAAACTACTATAAAAGAATGTATATAAAAAAAAAAAAGAAAACTACTATAAAAGAATGTAAATAAAAAAAAATAAAAAAAATTATTAAATTCGACGATAAATTTTTATCAAGAATTATTTTTAAGAAGTCTATTGTAATCGATTTTTTATACTAGACTGAAAGTTTTAACTTTTCCAACTGTTTAGTGTAATTTATGTATAAATTTTGTTTTGTTGTTTGCGTTATATACTACATTTGCTGTCAGATTATTTTATAATGAAATCATCTGTTTTTCTTCACTTTACTATTTTTGTAATATTATAACTTCTAAATTAAAAATTTTCCTACATTTTATATTGTTTTCTGGGTTTCTTTTCCTTCGCTACTTCTATAAATTGCATATGCTTTTATGTTTTATATTTTTTTATGTCCACTCGATAAGATTTTATTAACCGAAAAGTTACGTTTAAAAGTTACGTTTATATCAAATTTAGCGTTTTAAACACCCTTCCGTTGTTTATTTATATATATATATATATATATATATATATATATAATGATCATTATTAAGTTCCGTCTCCGGTACGGAGGTAGGCGACTACTTATACTTATAAATATTTTTGTTGTACAGTGTGAGTAGTCTACCAGAAACAGAAGGTCAGAGTTAAAGTCAAGAAGGACCTCTCCAAACCAGCAATTATTAGTAAGGTAGTAAGGGATGCTTATTGTCGCCGTATTTGTTTAATGTATCTCTAGGAATGATAGTAAACAAAGCGCTAAGCGATGAAAAGTTCGGAATAAACATTGGATGATTCAGATTGAAAGTAATTAAATTTTCAGACGACCAAGCCGTACTGTCTGGGTCGGCAAGAATGCTAAATAAAATGACGCACGCAGCAACTCAATAGGACAGGAAAAGAATTTGGGATGGAAATGAACATAGCAAAACGAAAACAATGGTCGCTTACATGTAGAGATCTATAAAAAAGGAATCGAACAAAAGAAAGAATTTAAATATTCAGGGCAAATAATGTCGAATGACTTATATTGTGATCAGAAAATCAGTTCACGTATTGGATTTACGAAGCTGGCGTTTAGGAAGAAACGGGACATATTCGTGCAAATGCCAATGGACTTGTGAAAACGCCTACTGTGAGAACATATGTATGGTTAATAGCACTATATGGTGCCAAAACTTGGACTACGAATAAACGAAATATGGACAAGTTGCAAGCTTTTAAAATGTGATGCCGGAAGAGAATGTAGATAAAATGGACGGACAAGATAAGAAATCAAGAAATTATATCTGAAATAAACGAAAAAACTGGATTAATTGATCGAATACGGAAAACGCGCCGGCCGTGTTTATAAGATAAAGAGTCGAGATGTTTTCGAGGGCAAAATTCAGTGGAAACAAGGACGTGAAAGACTTAGAAATTCATTCGTGGTAACCTTACTACGAGACACAAGGCTCGGTAGCTATAAGCAGTTAAAAAGAGCTGCGGAAAATCGGGAACATTGAAAAAATACATCATCATGAAAAAAGACCAGTCTTAAGTCTGAACTAAAAGAAAAAAGATATATATATATATATATATATATATAATATATTTATTGATTTATTTACAAGAAATTACGGAGTAGCCGACGCCTCAACGCCGATTACATGAATAATTATAAAATAAAAAATAAAACAAAAATTGCCCGAGCTTCCAAAATAGATCCAAAAGATATCCGCAGCGTAATAAACGAACAACTGCGCGAAATGGAATATAATCAACACCGACTATAAGCAAATTACGCTAAACCTGATACTAATTTATGGCGATCTCCTAAAGATAAATCTCACCTGAATATTGATAATAAGTTAATTTTATATAAAACTATTATCCGTCCAACAATGACTTATTCTTGTCCGGTTTGGTGCTCTGTATCTAATTCTAATTTTAAGAAACTGCAACTTGTACAAAATCAATGTTTAAGATGCATTTTAAATGCATCTCGTTATACGACAAATATCAGATATGCACCACATGTTAAATATTCCATATATTAAAGAATATATATTTAAATTAGCGAACAAATTTTTTCAAAACTGCAGTGTACATAAGCAATGAACTAATAACGACTATTGGCAACTACGATTCCAGGCAACTTATGTTCATGTATATACAAACATCGTCGTATTAAACATAATTTGTTGTAAATTAGTATATTTGTAATATGTTCAATCGTTATTATTCGTAATTATATAGTTAAGTTATTTTAACACTTATTTATACCTCTGTACGCTTTATCATTCACGCGCTTCGAAAAGAGTTTATTTTGTATTTTTTCTTTTCTCCGCTGTATATATATGTGTATATATACGTATATATGTGTATATGTATATATATAATTTTTATTTATTTTATTTTTAATTTTTTTTTAAATTTTTGTTTTGTTTTAACTTTTAAGTGTGTTGTTACAATTTTTACCTTTGTATCGTTTTAAGTTATATGTGTATATGTGTATGCATGTACGTATATATTTGTATGTATATTTATGTATATATATATATGTAATTTTTTTTTTATTTGTTTGCGGGTTTTATAAATTTTCCCCCGCTTATCATACTTACGTTTAAACTATAGTGTTGTTATTTTTAATTTTAATACTACGGTCTAGGCTCATGCCGGAACTCTACTATGTAAATATTTGTGTGTACACGTAATTTGATAAAATACATTTTTCTTTCTTTCTTTCTTTCCTCCTTCGTTGACACGACATGAAGAAATAGTCATTCGTCGTATATTTCTGTGACGTACGTCTCACTCATATTCACTTGATCAGAATCATCACCGATTTGTTCCTGCAGCGATGTTAAATTAACAATAGAACACCTTCTGCTACACTGCCAAAAGTACAATGCTGAACGTATTCGACATGGTCTTCCATCAACATTACAACGATTTTTAAGGCAGCCGGTCCAACAGTAGCCGTTCCTACCTGAAACCGGCATATTTCAACAACTATAGCTTCCGTGTCCGTGCCTCTGGCCTCGTAGTACAGTATACGGCACGTAAATGGATCATCATCATCAAAATTGAACTACAATATATAAAGCAATAACGATGATGCCGATAATAATAATACTAAATTATCAGGGAAACATTCTTTAGCGGGATAACTACTTTTGTTTTTTTTTAATAGTTTTAAATTTTATTTTGCTAAGAGTAACAAATAAATTAATCCGAACCCGTCTCAGAGAGTTAATAATATTCTCAGTTAGTACATTTTTTGTTAACATTTATTAAAATTGTACGAATTACTGTTCGTTATATTTTTTTCCTATCTCATATTTAAATCATTAATTTTTATTGGTAGTAGAATTCGATATTCGCGAGTAGTCGTTTTATTTTACTCGTCGGATTTATTTCGAATAGAACAAAAACTTGAAATAAATTTGAATTATCGTTATTATTATAATTATTACGATGTATATTAATTAATTATTAAAGTCGTAATTCGGTATGCTCAATATTATCTACGTACGATAATAAATGATAAAATATTAACGGTGAATATCCAATTAAAATGCATAAACATGCGCACATACATGCGTAAACTTACAGAAAATAAAACTTGTAAAAGTTGTTCTCTTAGCAGCAGTTGATAAATATTCCGTAACGCGATCTTAACTTCCGTCTAAAGTTAAAAGTTGCATCGTTCATCGTGCCCCGTGTTCGTAGAAAAACTTTCATACTATTTTCAATAACTAACGTCTAGATGTTTTAATTTTTATTTGAACTCCCACGATTCCAAGAAGATAATTCGATTAAAAATAAGCGGTCCGTTTCGACGGAAGGTAGGAAGAACGCCGCTTTAATAAAAAATTACATAAGAAAAAGTTAAATTTATTACACTACGGCATTCATTTATAATTACGTAACAAGTATAAAAAATATCCGGGGGTTAACTATTGATAATAATCTAAAATTTTGTAATCGTTTCGATAATGTAAAAAATGAAATAAACAATTTCTTACGCATATTCGATAAATTATACAATAATAATAATAATTATAAAAAGGAATTACATTATATAAATCTCTAACGAATATAATTTAGTAGTATTTATACACGGGATATGTTAAAAATTAAGAAGTTTATAACATTAATAAGATCATATGGAAGAATTAAAGCTATCAGAATGATCAAAGCGTACAAAACAACGAGTTTTTGCTCATCAATAGCGGTGGCCGGAATTATACCCATTGACTTAGAAATAAACATATCGAGTTATTCTTCATTGAAAATAATATTAAAACGGAACACGAATCTAATCGAGTAATATATATTAATAATAAATTTATATATGAAAATAAATAAATCAATGTTAAACAGTTTAAGACTATACTAAACCGATACAATATATATTACAATAAGAAAAATGGCGGAACCAATATAATGGATTAGCTTACAATTATTTTCCAGATTTAAGTAAAACAGTTCACCCCTAATTACTATAATGTACAACTAGGGGTTCTATCCGCCTCTGCTACCCAAGGGGTTGCTACCCAACGGGGGTAGTGCCTATTTTTGGGAAGCTGTTGGGGTTTAATTGTGATTAAATACCGTTCAAATAGTGCAGGGGCTCTGACGAGTAAAACAAAAAAAGTTTCACCCAAATCCGACTAAAATTCGCCAAACCCGCCCTTTGAATGGGCACCGCAAGTGGGAAGTCTACATAAAACAAAAATATCGTTAATTTATATATATTTTTCCTGAGATTAATTTGTGTTATAGAAATTTGCCATCGGATAAAACCAAATTCGTCGAAATGACGTCATACTGCAGTTGCTGTTGAACTTAAGACACCCCCGCTTTCCTGAGATTAATTTTTGCTATAGAAATTTGCCATCGGATAAAACCAAATTCGTCGAAATGACGTCATACTGCAGTTGCTGTTGAACTTTAGACACGCCCGCCGCTATAAAAGGTTATTTATATACGCGCGTGTTATATATATATATATAAATTAAATTCGTCGAATATCTCCATTCTTAAGCGATTTATAGCGCAAAAAACCTAATTTATATTGATGATTAATATATATATAGCTACTAACCCGCTGACCAATTATGCCTGAAAAAATGTTAAAAAATCGAAAATCAAATTTTAAACTCGCCATTTCTCGTTAACGGTTAATTTTTAAAACATTTACGTTAGGACATAAATTATAGATCTCGAGTAGTTTTAAAACACATTTAAAAAGATTTGTCATAGCGGAAACAGAAAATTTTATTACATGTAATTTTGCGGACACCTGTTTTCACGCATTACAAGGGTGTAATGTCATAGATTGTAGTACGGAAGATTTAGTAGGAGGTAAATTTAATGAGTTCATTTATATATAGAATAAATGAACAACAGAAAAAAATATAATTTGTCATAAATAAGAATAGCATTTGTTTAGAACTTTAAGGAAACTATTAAATTCAAGATACAATTATGATATATATCGGGAAGTAAGTGGTCAAATTTGGATTAAAATTTTCTAATATATAAATTTTCAATATTATCGTATTATTGTTATCATTAATGTATGTGGAGTTTGGAATAAGACTTAATTGGATTTTAAATTCCATATTATAAAACGTATATTTTTTTTAAATAAATATATTCTTTTGAAAAGAAAAAAAAAAATACTTGGAGGTAATAATCGTAACACTACTACTAGCAACAAAAATAATAATCAATCAATCAATCAATCAATCAATCAATATATATTTCACAAAATTTCCAAAATCATGTATGAACAAATTAGGAATAATAAATTAAATGGAATAAAGTATTATATTACTCATATTTATAGTCTCAGTTATGCGCACCAATGCGCTAACACTGAGTTACAATTAGAATTTGAATATATTAAAATAGCTTAATCGTTAAAAAAACCATTCTACGCTGCCAGCCATAAACACTCTATATCTGCTCAGTCATTAAAAAAAATTATAGGTAATATTAATAATAATAGTACTCAAAAAAAAGATAATCTCGCAAGTCAATTTCCCCAGCAACCCCCCTCCCCTTAATTTCGAATTTTCACCTCAAAATTTGTGTAACGTTTGTGCGGGTTTGCGCCGTTATTAATTTCGTTCGTGCCATTCTGATTCTAGAATTGTTGCGTCTAATGAACCTGTTTATTACCGGACGTCGTAATAATATACATAACATTGTATTCCCTGCACTTACAGATCAAGATTCTCATTGTATGATGCGGTCGCGATAAATTTTTTTTTTTTTACCATACCGCGATAAACGTACATTTCGAAATTTTTCTTCTTCAAACTCGGCGTTAAAACCCAAATTTCGGCACGGTCGTATTGATCAGGCGCAGCAAAAAATAAGACGCGTACGTAACTGAAATCCTATATATATATATATATATATATATAACATACTTTCGTAATTTCAGGCAGAATAAGTGATTTATTTAATTTCGAGACAATAACACTTCGTTATCATAAATATGTAGTATAATCGAAGGATTTTAACAACGTCAATTGTTCGAAGAAAACCAACGCGGAATATCACACACGCTGTAATTACAAAACAGTGTTAAAAAAAAAAAAAACGAATATTGGTCGCCGTGCTAAATCGTCGAAATTGATTTTTCTCAATTCATTTGTATCGGAAACACTGATCTTGTACGCGAACTCGATTCAATAAATTCTGTTCGGAATTTAGTTAAAGGACGAAAATTACTGTTTACTATTACGTTAGTTAATTCTGTCCCGTAACGACATATATATATATATATATATATATATATATATATATATATATATAAGTTCGATTCGTATCTACAGGAAGTAATCAACTAACGGTGGATTGTCTAGAACAAATAATCCAATTACTGGAAACATCGTATAAACTTTTTCCTTTCTTGGGAACACATGACAAATCCCCTGAACTCATATATATATGTATATATATATAATATCTGCGTAGAGACACAAATTGGCGATAGATTGGATTGCGGCTACTAGTAGGCCGGATGAATGAATGAATGAAAAATTTCGAATTCTTATTGGGGTACTATGGGAAAACGATTGTTATAGGAAATAAAGTAGTTTCGTGCAGTTTTTATCATTATTATTATGATTATTGCTATTATTATTGGTATTAGCAGTATTATTATTATTATTAGTAGTAGTAGTAGTAGTGGTGGTAATAGTTTAGTAATAGTATTATTATTAGTAGGTATTGTTATTATCAGCAGCAATATAGTAGTAGCTACTAGTGTCCTGACTATTTTTTGTTCTACCTGTTAAAAACTCCTAAGAATAGTCGAAAAGTCGGCTCTCGTAAAACGAATACCAAAGTTAGATTCAACGTATTATATATGTATATATGTATATATATATATATATATATATAATGTATATATATGTATTAGTATTATTGTCAGAGTGCGCGTATGGACCTTTTATCGGTCTAAAAGATGAACTTTTAATTATATTTACCGAACGAACTTTCGAATTACCAGCGAAAGTGGTAAGTGGTGGTGGTATAAAGTTGGAAAGTACAAAAGTTGTATTATAGTGGTAAATTTAAGTTGGTTTTTGGAAAAATCAAAGTCGTACGCGTAGGTTCAGGTTTTTATTTACGTTTGGAAGTCCGGTCAAGAAAATAAGAGAAAAACAAAACGATATTCCTAGTAAAAGTTTCATCATATTTCTTGTCTTCGTCTATCTATCGAATTTTCTTTCTACTTCTTTGTTCCCATCTCCGTTAATCCATAATGTAACGTAAACAATGCAGACACACATTTATGTGTAACGCATTTATTTTATATATATATATACATATGCAACGAGTGAAACACTTTTTAATCAAGTCTAAGGTATACTTAGCGTGTAATGCACAACACGCTATTAAGAAATGCGAAGGGGATTCGTTCGCTATTTCACAATCATTTTTAGAATACCGACAAATAAAAATAGAATTAACTAATTTCTTTAATTAGTTCACATCCATCGGAACCGATCAGACACTCGAAATAAATTTTAAAATAACGAGTAAGATTAATAGTGAAAATCTTTACTCCCATGTTTTTTCTGTGTGTGAATATTTTATATCTCCATAATGATTCTTCTTCTTCGTCGTCGTTGTCTGTTTTCAGACGTCGTGGCGATCGTAAGAATTTTTTAACTATTATTCGCCATTCATGGGCCGTTTCCGTCAGTCGATGCGTCGATCATATCCTCGCTGCATGTAATGTAGAATGTAGTCTATCGAGTCGGTGGCCGTCCTCTATTTCTTTCTCCTTCTACTAATCCCCGTACGACCGTCTTTTCCAATCCATTTCGGCGTATAGCCAAAAAATCTGAGAGCTCTTCTTTTTATCTACCAATCTATCCTTTTCCTCTATTTCAGATTTGCCAAAATTGATGCGTTAGATCGGTGTGCAGTCCACGGTATTCTGAGCATTCTTCTATAAGAGATCATTTCGAACGTTTCTAACTTACGACATAAAGTTTTGTTTAGCATGATTCAGATCCGTAGCTCACTATCGAAAATGTTAGCGTTTCAATTAGTCTCTTCTTAGTTATTATCCGTTATAGAGTGGTCTTTCCATATTTTATTTTATTTTCCTACGGCACTTTTAGCTAATTCGTCTTTAGATTTCACTTTCATCATTTCCATTACTCGTGATATATGCTCCAAGATATGTGGTTGAAGTCTGTTTTTCGATGCCTGGTATAGACGTAAAGGTTTCAGGCGCTATCAGTGGTGATTATCGAACGATTTAATATTAGATTTGCTTTTCGACTGAAGTGTTCTACTCGTTTTAAAAGCTACAGTTCATTCGCCCCTAATAGCAGTATCATCTACGTATCTTAAATTACAGTGTTTTCTTTCACCAATCGTTATTCCTACATTCCAATTTTCAGTTGCTTGGCGCATAATCCATTCACTATATATCTCCATAATGATAGGTTAGACAAATAAAACATTTATTTCATATAATTTTCGACATCGCTTACTAATTAGATACGCATACGCGTATACGAGGTTACAAGTTAAAATCGTTAATAGCTTTTCGAAACTAACGCCATCTTCAAGGTACGAAATGACCAATTAACGTAATTAAAACATTTTTAAAATAACGAAATAAAATATTAATAACGACGGATCTATCGGAAATATAATAATTTAAAAAAAAAAAATCCATAGCACGTTTCGAATTGAGAATAAAAATGCTCATTATAAAAATGCTCTTCGTAAAAAATGTATTCTCATTTTTATAAAAAAAAAAAAAACGTGGAACAAAGTTTGGGGTTTGAAAAGAATTCAAAAAAATAGTAGCTGGAAAATTAACCTAAAAAAACAAAAGTTACTATCCTGGAAGAGTGCGTGTATTTCGCTATACGGCTGTTGAACGTGATCTATGAAAGCGGCACATATTGACAAAATTAGTCGTGTACAGGGAGAACAATGGAGAGATCTGTACTTGGAATTAGAATGATTCGTGTCCGGTATGCGTGTTCATATTTTATATAATATTGGTAGTATATTTACGGTTGGGAGGCAGTCGGTCGATATTTGGCGAAAAATAAAGGTTTTATTTATTTATTTCTACACAACATAGGAAAATTCACTAGTGAAATATCCTCTTGCCGACCTATCAACTTATTACACTTATATATAGATGTATATAAATATTTTTCATCGCCTTACCAATAAATTAGGTAAAATAAAAACATTAACATCTATCAGGCATACACCTTACGGTGTTCCTCATTTAACACGATTGATCTATAAATATATATATATATATATATATATGAACACACACATATATACATATATGTATGTTTGTATTTAACATATAAATCAGTCCAGATATGTTACTGTTCCACTCATTTCGTTTCGTTTTTAAGTTATTTACATTAGCAACTGGAACACCGCCTATATATATATATATATATATATATATATATTAAGTCTATCTCCTTTGACTTAAGGCATTTCACTTCCTATTGCGACTCAACTTTCTTTTTTTTTCAAATATTGTCTATCAAAACTTTCTATTTTTTCACTTTACGGTTATTTTTATTTTATTTTATTTTTCATTCGCTACTGGAGTCTGTTTGAAATTTTCTACTTCTTTCAAAATCATTCTCTCTTGTCCGGTCTTTTATACAAAATAAACATTATAAAATCTTTACGTTTTTTCCCCCGATGTTTACTTCAACAACCAATACTTTAGCAACATTATCAGCCGGATCTACTTTTTCCCATCATAAGTCATTGACTGACTGCGTTTAGGGCACGTTTGTTCCTAGATTACAAAAATCGTTCATCATTTTACACCACTCACACACACACACACGAGCGTGCAAGAATACGCGCGCAAAAAATACCGCATTTTTCCTTTTCTTATTTCGTCAATTTAAAAATACCTGGACTTTCGAAAATAATTAATATTTCATTGCAATTCGTTCGCCCAATATATACGTTCAACCCGCCCCCTAGATTTACTGATACATCGTGAACAAACATTTTAATCGGTACACGGCCTAAATATCCTTATACTCGTAGTACGTTGGTGTGTCTATCGATCGAAGCTAATACCTAACGTAAATTCTAATTATCGACAATTTTTAACTGATATAATAACCTCTTCATAATTCACTAGCGCCGATCTTACCTATCGATCTTCGTATTAAAAAAAAAAATTTAATCTTTAATGTTAAAATAAATAACTGTAATATCAGTACAGATCTTAAAAAAATCAATTTACAAAACATCGCAATGAGTTTAAAATAAGATACGATACTTAAAAAAAAAAAAATATATATAAAATTATTTTCCTGATGTAAACATTACCGTAAACTATCACGTGACTCAGTACTTACTACGGTTCTATTGGCTACTGTGTAAACCCATTTAAAATTATTAATGATAATAAATGATGTAATTGCGAAAGCGATGAAATTGAAAGCGTTCAACGTGTATAATATATACGTGTGTGTGTGTGTGTAAAGTAAGTATACTGCGACAGTTATTGACTGTGCACTTGAATTAAACGAAATTATATTATTACGTCAGTTTCCTATTTCTGAATTATTTAAAACTAAACACCTATATACATAATCGCTACAAGTAAGCTAATTTCGTAGGCTACTCTAATTTATTATATTCTATTTTATTATGATAACGGATTCTTTTATTACTTCACGATGTCATTTATATATTATATAGACTACGTTTTGATTTGTTTTTTAAATATTTTCATGAATTCGAGTATATTAAATTGTATGGTAAAAAATGTATATATACATAGTACCATTTCAGTGGAACATCCACGTAAAATTTATAAATGAAATATATACGTACTATAATTATATGTGCATTTAACAAAATTCGTCATATTAAAAAAAGAAAAAAATCGTGTAAATGAAAAACCTGTTTGGATGGCGGAAAACTTGCAAAGGCTGTCGAATATTAACGTCCGATCAGCTGGATGACGCAAAATATGGACTCGGATACGAGTATAAAATTAGCTGGAAGCACAATTATAAAATTAAAAAGTACATTTTAAGATAGATAAGACATCGCACTTGCTTTTATGTGGGACCGAGTCGTGGAGAGTAAAATAAAATAACGAATCCAAATGTGGTACTAGAAAAGAGATTTAGTACGTGTTCTCCAATTTGAAGGCACGGTATTGAAATATATGGAGCAGCATCCAACAGTAATATGACACACCAATGGTGGTCGTCACATCGGGGAGTGGTGTAAAAAACATTAATGAGAAATCAATCAAATCGCATTTCTTCATTTTTATAATTTATCTTTTATATTCACTTGATGGTGACTCAACACCCCAAAAGCTTTTTGAATTCCTTTTTTCTTGTGTATTTTTTATATCTTAGAAGTTTTTGAAGTCTAACCGATTTCAAGTATAAGTGTAACAAATATAAGACTATATCCTCGAGTTATTCAAAAATTTCTTTTTTATAAGTTCTAACGCGCATCATAATAATCTACTTGCAGCGATAGGAAATTACAATTCGGGGCAACCGAGTGTTTAGATGTCTGGTATCCGCGTTAAATTCTTCAGCTGAAAAAAAAAAAAGTGTATCCAATAAAAATCAAATGCTCGTGCCGAGATTGTTTTTTTAAAATAATTTTTCTTCGCATTAGTAGATATTCAAAATCTGTATTGTCGAGAAAAAAATTTCTCTCAGCGTTCATTCGCAAATACACGAAACTGTTCGCTTTAAAGTAACTGACAGATTGACACATAAAGAAGCTGCTGTTTTTCAAATGAAACCGGCGAAAGTTAGGAATTTGTTGAAGAATTTAACGTTACTTTATTGGAAAAGTTAGGTAGACCCCATCGTCGTTTGCGTCAACTGGTCCCCGATAAAAGAAAACCGCAGTCTTACACGATGGATTTACATGTACTCGTTTACATATATATTTATATATATATATATATATATATATATATGTGTGTGTGTATACGTATAGATATATATCTAGTTTTCGGTTAAACCGTAGGAAAACGGTGTTTGCTAATAGTGATGGTCACTTTGTTAGTAGTATCGTTTATAAATGGCTCGATCAGTTAGCGTTGACAATAGCTAAATGTGTTAGAATAATATGCGTATTGCGAAGTTCAATATCGGGCTACTACCAGCTATACTAACCCAATAGAAAATCTCCCCCTCACCTTCACACCCTTTCACTTAACTCATTGCATATATACACACATATATATATATATTTAATTTCGTATTCTGAAATGGTCGTTTAGGCCATTCCTTTCCATTCGTAAGCAATCAGTACACAAAAAGGCAAATACCACACCCTCGAACTATAAATAAAGAGCCCGCGTGACGGGCGTCAACCTATATTGCGTTCATTCTGCCGTTGTTGAAACGCTATAGAAGTATTTATATATGCATATATAAAACGCCATGCTGTAAAATTGTCCAAAGTGAACGGCAATATTGACGTCCAATGTACGTTTTTCAGACCGAAACGATTAAACGAGTTCTTAAGACGAATTCCGAATGGAGGTCTACATTACGTAATGGCTTAGAAAGCTATGCGCCATCGATGCGACTGTTATTAAGAATACTTCCGTTTAAAAAGTTGGGGTGATGTTTATCGTTAAGATTTTTTGGTATAAATATCGTAAGAAAATATCTCAAATAATAAAAGGGCATAAATTTCCACGTTTGTTTAATTTCTTTTAACGGTTATCACGCTAATCATTATTAGCAGGAATTAAGCTAATTTTCGTTATCCTTACGAAAGAACATTATTCGATTCATATATATATATATATCACACGTTATGCCCATTTCAACCCACTGCTGGGTGTAGACATGTCCCAGATGTTTCCAACGATTCCGGTTTTATGCAACCCGGATCCAATTGATCCCTGCATATTTGGCAATGTCGTCTCGCCACCGTGTTGTTGATCTGCCACTTTTACTTTTTGAATCGGCACCATTGCAGGATATGTCCACCCACAAACTAAACGAAATAATATTAAGGGTGATAAATAAACCAATAAAATCAAACAAAATAGGTGAAGCAGATTTAATCTTATACAGAAGACCACGGAACCAAAAAAAAAAACCGTTGTACCTCAAGGAAGACATCAGCAGATTTTCTGCTCCGGGCTAATCTCAATTAACAGCCCGATGAACTTGCTCTAGTGTTGCATGCTCAGGAATAAAATCCAACTAATAATAGCTAGTTTTGAGGGTAAAATGTATAGCAGAATTCGTACCGAACATAATTTACGCGCAGCTAACGGAAAGACACGTATTTATCGATATCGTTAACACTACACTCTTCTCTGCACTTCTTATATACCTAAAGCAATTACTAATAAGTTACAAACAGGAATAAATCGAAGAGTTAATATAGTGAGCTATATATCCACTAATTAACAGAAAATCATTTTTTTTTTTTATAAATATTTTTGCATATCTTATTCCTAGCCTGCTTGCCTATCAATAGATGATTTCATATCAACAGATGATTTCAGTTGGAGATAATTGCTTGAATACATTCAGCTATCTAATGGTAGGCAGACTTATGGTTTCATGCTGAATCATATGTTTGTCTTTTTAGTCTGATGCTGGACTGATCAGCCAGATAAAATAATTTTGTCCTCTTTAGTCTCGTAATCTCCGATAAATTATCCGGGAGATTTAACAACGCAGTGTTATTAGTATGACTGTACAGCGTATCAATATGTCTTTTTGCTGTTTCTTTAATGGCGTCTTCTACATATCGAGTTTTTGTATCTTGGTGGAGCATTGCTCACGAACCAAGGTGCGTTTGTCATTGTTCTCAAAATGTTGTTTGGAAATCTCTGTATAGAATATTGCTTTTTGCACTGCAGCCCCATAGTTGGCATCCGTACATCCAAACGGGTGCGAAAATTTATTTATATAGTAATAATTTATTTCATGTTAATAATAAATTAATTCTGTATGAAGCGCTTATTCCGCCCGCAATCACGTACCGTTGTCCAACTTGGAATTTTGTTTCTAATACCAATTTTAACGAATTACAATTATTACAAAACCGATATCTCTTATATGTAGTACTGGATGTCTCTAGATACTACAGAATCGTCGACATCCGTACTACGTTAAATATTTCTCATATTAATGATCGTATACCAAATTTAACGCGTAAGTTCTGCGATGACTAGTCCACGATAATCATTTAATGTCTAACATAGGTAATTAGGCAACTTCAATTTATGTCTATAGTAAATACAAACATAGGAGACTCAAACGTAATAAATATTTATAAATACGGCACTTATTTTACGATTTATTAATTATTTTATATTTACTTACTGCGTAACGTGTGTCATTCTTTTGCTTCATTATTATTATTATAATTTTTCCTTTTTCGTTATACAGTTTTATATATATATATGTATATATATATATATATATATATATATATATATATTTATATATATATTTACCGTCATTACATTATGTGTATAAATGCGTTTCTTTTACATATTACGCGTCCTTATATTAATTCTGTTTGAGCCATCTTGGGCGTTATGTAATTATTATTTGAAATTATTGTTTTTATTATTTTCTGTAAATTATGTTTAAATGTACGTTGTTTAAAGAAAAACCTAAATCGTCTTGCGCTTTATCGCTTTATTCGACGCTAGACTACGATTTAATTTTAGTACGCTATGAAGGACGAACTTAACCCGTTCACTAGTCACACAATGTCCTCTATCAACTTTTAACTTATATATTTTCATAATAGACATTCGGTGGAAACGTTTTAATTCTAAACGTGTTTACGCGTAAAACGCGTTTAAAATTATCTAGACATTTAAAAAAAGTATCCTCCTATTCTATTATTTCCTATACGTAAAAATTGATAATTTTGCTTAAAAAAAAAAAATTGATAAAGCGTGATTGAAATAATTTTACGTTGTATCTACTCAATCGAGGTTGTTTCAAAGGAAATTGGGACGTTCAACTGTAGAAAGTGCGGATTCGGTAATTTTATCCGTTCGAAGACTTTTCAATATCACGAATTCGTACGAAATTCAATTTTATCTGAAGAAAAAAGTAACGAAACTTAAGTCAAGTGTTATTTTGCCGGCCCGGAAAAATTCCACAAAAAACCCGCATCGAAAGCGTTTTAATTAATAACCTAATTGAATAATTAAATCAAATAAACGACATTGTATAAAGCTGAAAATATTAGCGAGTATCAAAAGAATCGCCGGAATTTACTTAGATTTTATCGTTTAAAGAAAATGATGTTTTATTATGCGTTCGTGTTTTCGAATTCAACGATATCCTCCACATTTTTATACGCTAGATACGGGCCGTTTCTTGTACACGAGAATAATTGAACACGTCGTGCATAGTTCTAACCGTTTCGGTCGCAATGTCCACTATACGGTACGTGAAATTTACGAAAACGTTGACGATGTCTCAATTTTAAGAAATATTTATGAAAAATACGTCGAAAATAAGTCCGCTAACAGAAGCGCTATTTTACCATAAACATCTGTATAAAATTTATAATTTTCTTACAAAATGTTATAATCGATGTTAATGGGCGTATACATCTTATTTCGTTTAGTACGATAGCCAAAACTGTCTATTTCGAAAGTTATATTTTAATGTAATATATCGCCGGTGCTACTACTGTAGCAACTTTTCCAGCACATTACAAAAATCTTGTATAGAGTAGATATAAAAAAAAAAAAAAATATTCCTTCAAACGTAATTCAGGTCACACAGCTGATCGGCGCGGTATATTATCTTCTCGGTACGTAGAAAGATAGAGGATTATATTTATTTCGTCGTGTTTATTTTTACACATCCAGAGACGAAAAGTTAAAAAACAAAAACCAAAATCGTAATTGGCATTCGATTAAAGGATTTCTAAGTTTTGACTAATATTCAAACTGGAAATGAATTTTCACGATATCCGACGGGTCGACTATACGAACAGGTCGTACAGTTCTATCTGTTGCGTAAACATATTTCTTCCGAGAATATCGAAAAAGAACCAGCTGGATAAATAAACATTCGTCGATGCGTATCGACGATACTTTCCAGAAGTAGTGGCACATTTAACGAGTTTCGTGTTTGAAAGATATAGATCGAACGATAAAAATCAATTTCGAAGAAAGAAACATGCCCCTAAATGAGCGAAAGAGAGTGAGACTGAGTGAATGAGAAAAAAATAAGATCGATCCGTTTCACCATGAAGCAGTCATAAAATTGGAAACTACACACGATACATATATATCTATATCTATATCTATATATATATATATATATATATATATTGGTGGACTGGAAATACACCAGGATTGATTCATTATGTACCCTCGTAAGGTTCTTAATGAGGATTTGCACTTGTAACGTTCAATAAAAAAAAGAATGTTACAAGAATTGGTATTTAGTTCGAATACATTGTACGCAAAATTTTGTAATCTTCAATTCGATAGTACTTGATTTTTAACGAAAAAAATTAATAAAATAACTTATTAGCGAATAAATTCATTCGCGGACTACAGTAATTTACTTAAGCAGTAGAAATAATAGTATTAATCACTAATTTATAAATAATTGAACTACTTAAATAAACGAAGCATTTCAGCAGTTAAATAATTCTGAACGGTTTTTCTTGTTTGTTTGTTCTTTTTACAACTTTCTATTATTGCGAGCTGTGACCATCGTGGTCATTAAGCGATTATGTGAATTACATTTAAATTAAATAGAAAACTCGAATATTCGCTACAATTTCACACTGCTTAATATTATTATAGGCGTTTAAATAACTTATTTAAAAACCAATTGGCGATTCATTTTCATCGTTTATATCTTAATATTTAAACGAGCAATTTGCGTGAATATATATGTCATCGACATCATGAAGTTGCATCTACTTCAAACGAGGTTGCGCATCGAGGGCGTCAGTCTTTTCATATTTTCCTATCTGGCTGCAGTTACCACTTCTTTTGGTTCCGAAGACTCCACTAGTGCTTGATTTTTCCAATCTCTTCGTTCCTCTTGTTGCTTTTCGAAATATTTCTGCGACCTATATACTTCAATTTCCTTTTCGTAATATCTTCTACTATAGTGAGTCTGTCTATGTTGCAATGTTTTAACACCTCATTGTTAGAGATGACATCTGTCCGCGATTTCGAATGCGTCCAACATCATTTTGCATTTGGCGTTGATAAACCATGCTTCGGTCTCACATTTTAACGCAGGTCACACGACAATTTCGTCAGTACAATTTCCAGATTTATGAAAGTTTGTTTTACCATTGCAATTCTTGCTCTGTTTTCTTTCATATCCATATGTAATATATATATATATATGTATATATATATATATATATATATATATATATATATATATATATATATATATATATATAATATAATGGTCATCTCAGTGCATTAAATAATTGAAAAAATTTTGAGCCCCGACTCCGAGTAGTATACCCCATAAAATTTTGAAAAATTCGACTTTTTTCCTTTTTGTCTTTTTCACGATACTTATCTAAACGTACGTTGGACATTTCAATCACGTCATTAGCCGTTCGAATATTATAAGCGTATAAATTTGCATTTTATTGTATATGTGTCGTGGTAAATATAATTAAAATTTCTGTGTTTCGGTACCAGTTTTCCGGAAATATTTTTCAATCAATTAAATAAATTATTTGAAAGAAAGAAATTAATTTATTTCCACAAAAAAAAAAAAAACACATTAACGGTGTCTGATATTTGTCAAAACTGACATTTTTAATTATAAATCCGGAAATTTATGAAACGAAATTCTGCGCAATTAAAATGGTTACAGTTACGTATGTGATGGTTTATAACTATAATTCGTGTCGAAACGTGTTTTCCGAAATAACGCGATTTTACAGTACCAGTTGCCTAAGTACTTAATATGCATATGTGTGTGTGTGTGTGTTGTGTAATATTCGAAGCACGTACTTAATTTAATTTTATTGGCTTATTGGAAGAAACTCGACGTTAACGATAGACAATAAATTGTTAATCTATAAAGCGATTATCATTGGTGCTACCCAGTTGTGGGGTTGTGCAAAAGCTACTCACATCAAAATAATTCAAATATGCCGAAACAAAATACTTCGTATAATAACGAATACGCCCTGATTCAGAAGAAACGACGACTTGCACTGGGACCTAAACATTCCTACTGTAATTGCAGAAATTAGACAATATGGACTTCGTCACGAAGACAGAATAGGCATCCAAATATGGAAGCAATTATTATATTAGCCAACCTATATAACACAAGAAGGCTGAAACGGAATAAGCCTTATAACATTATTTAGTTATCATTTTATTCATTTCTTTTGAAGCTTCTATCGCTGGATGGATAACCTCTTCAGGTTATATATTTCTCATAGCCCAGGAGGACTAGTTGTAATTATGAAAATAAATTTAAAAAAAATTCAGTAAGAATGTTTTTACTCTGTATTTTCGGCAACCGGCAGTGATCTTTTAAATTTCTAATAAACGAAACTGTATTTTAGACGTTTCTTAAATTATAAATTATAACGAAATTTTAAGAAGACAATTTTTGAAAAATTGTATCGTTTACAAATTTTTATAGGGATCACGAAGTCAGGCAATTAAATTCCTTCTAGCATAATGATCGCTATTTTCGGTTTAATTCGTTCTCATATTTTTACAGATTTTTTTAGCGTGCCTTATACAGCTTCTAAGGCCAGATTTAAGGCCAGAGGCACGGAAGGATAGTTAGATTAAGGGGAGAATGTTGTGGATAATGTAAGGAAAGTTATAAGTTTAGATTCAGCAGATGGTGAATACTGTACGATTTCGATTAGAGAGGATGCAAGTCCAACAGTAAGACGGTGAGGTGAGTACGAAGGACATGATAGGACAATGTGAGGAATAGTAAGGGTTGTGTTACATGACGAGCATAACGGCGCACTCTAGCCTAGAAAGAAATACTTGTGTGTAAGGAGTGTGTTTTCACAGCGTACGCGGAACACAGCGACTTCATATTTTCTGTTCGAATGTTCCGACCAGCTAAGACTACGAACGAATAAGGATACGTAAGGAATAAAATTTAAAAAAATAATTATTATTATAGGGCACTAAAAAACCATTTCGTTATATTTTAAACAGAGACTCGTAGAATTAAAGGATAGAGATATGTTTAATATAAACCTCTATATAGAACTACTTTAACGACGGTGTATTGTTATTACGGACAACGATAATTAACGTCTCTATATAGATAACCGTACTGAAGATTATCCTTTTGTGACGTATTAAAAGTCTATTCGCGCGGAAAATTCAACGCGAAATTGAATTCTGTCACAAATATTATCACCCTGAGATCCATTCCGGCGACGTGGCAACTAATTCTTTAGCTAGTCATCCTATACAAAGATATTAAATTTGCTTAATAGCCTATAGAGCTAGTTCTAAATTAGTAAATGAAATGAAAAATAAATAAATAAAACGTACATATATATACATACATTTCGTATGTGTTTATATATATACATATATATTTATATTGTGTGTAGGTTTATGATTCAGGTTTTAATTTTTACTTTTATATAAGTAATTATTATGTCGTTTATATATATATATATATATATATATATATATATACAAATATATTGAAGAAAGAACTGAATAGTTTAATTATCAATCATCCCAAAGGACTTTGACAAGCGGTATTATCAACGCCTAATTAAGAACCGATTACTCTACGGGACCTGCCAACAGAACCGAGAATTTCGTTCAAATCTATAGGAGAATAATCACTTACGTAAGGTATATCAACCTCGGCGTCAGATTTTATCGACTATTACCAAACTCTCTCTCAATCAAACGCCGAAAAAACCACGTCCACATTATTATTATTATTATTACTATTATTATTACTATTATCATACTTTCGGGTAATTTCGAATTTATTTACGGTTAAATGGGAGAAGATTTTACGACTAGTTATTTCGTTTTAAGTCAAAAAAGCCCCGAACGTCCTGTAAAAAAGACTAAGTGCAATTCGAAACGATTGTTGAACGTTCACAAAAGTTGTTCCTCCTCGAGTCCGCGCTCGAATGCGATAAACTTTTATTATATATATAAATATATATATATAAATATATATATAAATATATATATATATATATATATATAAATATATATATATATAAATATATATATATATAATTTATATACCTAATGTAACGATAATGCTTCAGTGTTCGCACGATCTGATTTCGAAATGATCGAGAACGTATTTCCAACTCACTTTATTCGTCTAATAAATCGGGGAATATAAAACAGCTCGTTTTGAAAGTATGAACCAGTCGTATAGTTTTGGATGATAAGTCGGTCTTCAGTTTTACTAGAATCGTTTAGGTGTTATCAGCTTTGGAAATACCGAACTGAAGAAATATATACCCACAAAAGAGGTAATTTAAAAAAATAAACACGCGAATAGATTATTTAATCATTCGAATTACTAGTAGTTAATAATTCTACAAAGATTTACGCCGTCTGAGTAGACGGAAACTCTTGACGTCTGATTAACTAGGTATATTTCTTTTTTAGGTAGCTCTTCGTTGGAAGGTTCACAATACCTCGTGTCATATGAGATGGTTCTATAGCCGTTAAAGGCTAATTCCGGGGTATATATATATATATAACACCATACTTTACTATTACTAGAAGGACAACGATTCTGTGGTTAGCTCATTACAAAAAAAAAGTTTTATATATATATATATATTACATGGACCCTGATGTCTTATTTCAATTGAAATAAATTTCTCGACTTCCCGATTTATTAAATAGCAATTTTCGAACACTCTAAATTCCTTCGACACGTTTGCGGCTAATATTCTTATTTGTTGTAATATTGACGATTTTGTAATCAATTTTATCTGGTTTTACCAAAAAAAAAATAGCCTTAGGATGACAAATAATTAATAACGAGTTGTATTTTTAATCGTAAATATGAAACATTTTTTCCATTTGTTATATCCTGCGAATAACGAATATGTAACAAATACGCAATCGATATAAAGAGTTGAAGAATATAGCAGACAACAGGAAGGAATGGAAGAAAATGATTGGCTAGCTACAACGACAAGAGCATGCTCTTATATACTGTTGATGATGAATCCGAAGTGTATCTTTTACTCAATTCTTTTTCTGGAATTTGCCGATGAAACTTTAATAAATCATTTTAAGCGTGCGTTTTTTTTATATCATTATGTTTATTATTATTAATAATAATATTAATATTATAAAGTTATTTCTATAATGTACCAACATCAATGAGCTTGTCCACAGACAAAGAACCACCCTCTATAAACGACTAATACGACCCATTCATGGCTATGGGTCGTGTGTCTACTGCAATAAGAAAACATTAAAATCAGTTAAAACGCAACGAAGAAAATTTATTCTAAGCCTCCCATACAACACTGCTTCTTTACCAGCTGCTTGCGTCGTTGTCAAGCGTCACTCCCTTAGACCTATTCATTATTGGCCGAGAAATAATTACAGAATTACCAAGAGTTTAAACTTATTCGAAAATCTAAAATTCTTATCATAAATGACTTGGGAACTTCACCCGACATTAAAATCCTCGAAAATCAAATAACGATTGAAATAATAAACATACGGCAAAATCGATGGAATCAAGATCACACGGGACGAAAAATGTCTAAGATGAGATCAGTCTTCAAAACTTAAACTCTCAATTTATTCCCATGACACGACAACTTTGAGGAGTAACTTCGTCGCTATAAATTAATATATACACCAATATGTCAATACTGCGACTCTAACACACCAGATTAATATATACATGCGAAGCTTTCGAAACCGTAATAGAATCTGACCAAATTAATAAAAATACAGCACTAACGATGAACAAAAAGAATGCCCATTCACTTCTTGTCTACTTCCACGACATTATGAGAAAGAAATTTTATCCTAAAACCTCCGATCAACTATTCTAACTAAAAGTAATATCCGTATTCCTAGCTTCTTCATTACATTTATGTCAATAATATCTTAATACATTCCGCATTGATAACTAAGCCTAATCTTCGTTGAAATATAAAATACCTAGTGTAATATTTATCTCGTGCACTATATATATACTTGTGTATACATATAACTATATATATATATATATTTTAATTTACTTTTGTTATTAAATTTTGCATCCGCCACTATGGGTACCATTATTAATTTCTTTTTGTTCTCTTTCTTATTCTCTCAATAGCACGTACACATCACTTTGTATAAAAATATTTTTTATTATAATTAGTATACGATACGCCGTTATTAACCTTATTAATAAATATATTTGACCCATCGGTATTATCTGAACTGAGGAACCAACCAAAAAAAAAATATATATATATATATATAAAAGAATATAATCCTTACAATGAAATAACGGGACATACGGAGGAACATAACTACTTATACGAATATAATAATAGAGACTATAACGAGGAGAAATTTTCCAAGCGGACGAAAATGAAATTTCACCATAGCACATGTAGATCTGACGAGTGTGTATCTTAGCGCTATTGTCGAAACTTCCTTCACGTACGACACGGGACGATAACTCAAAGCGAATCGAGAAATCGCTAGAGGCTCGCAAAATATTATAAAGAGGCGGAAATAATACGAGAACAAACCGTAGTCGAATCTGCTAGATATTTGTCGCGTCTCTCGCATCGTTAGCGCCAGATACCGACTCTTTAATAAAAGCTTATCTTTAGCAGTTAACGAGAATTTTGTTCAGTTAAACCGGCTTTTATTGCGGGCGGGGGGGGGACTTGCAATGAAAATTTAATGTTTATTCATAGGAAACGAACGAATATTCCGATTAAAAGCTGAGACACATCTCAAGAAAAACACCACAACCGGGACGACGATATCGCTTCCACCTCGTAGATGCTAAGCTGAATTATAGTCGAATCGAATTAACAGTTTGAGAAAATCCGGAATTCGAAAAGTTCATTCATTCGTCCGTTTGGAAGTTTTTGAAAACATTTTATACAGAACAGGATCCACTAATAAAATATGTGTATACGCTCTATAATTACGTCCCGCGTTGATTACTGACAACTCAACCATCTCCAACGTTGTTCTAATTACATTTTCGGCAACCGATTTCGCATTTTATCCGCTGTCGCTCGATTACTTCTTACAACATTCCGACCACATTTTTTTGGGTGGGAGGGGGTTTTTCCTGATTACCTTGGGCGTCGTATTCTATTTTATTGTACTATCCAGGATTTATTTCCCCGCGATTCTTTCACAAAATTATACGTTTCTACGATCTGATGATATATATATATATATATATATATATATATATATATATATATATATATATATATATATATATATAAAAACACATAAATATCCAAAGGCGCAGTAATCTCATTACAGAAACGACATTTTAATCCGCTTACATAAATACGCCGAGAGTACTGCCGAAATGCAAGCGAATTATTTAGCTTTGAAACAATTTATTTTAAGAAAAAAAAAACAAGAACTGTCTAACGTTTTTCACTCGGTAGGTCGAATTTTTTCCCGCGTAAATAATTTATAAATTAAGAAAAGCATCGTACACGGAACATCAATTTGTGTCATTAGAAAAAGACACGCGACCATCGAACAGGTACACAGAATTGTGCACACTATTTGAAGAGAGTCTTGAAACTAAACAAGTATGCGCGAGATGTCGAGCGAGACTTCCATTTCGTATAAACTGAATAAAATAGTGCCACGTCCTTACTATCTCCTCCTCGAATCCTACCTCGAGCATTGTACTCGCCAGGTTAAAAAATCACCGATATCTACCCCGTAGCTGCTGGCGTGACTCGACCAAGTGTCCTAGGTCCGGTGTTTTTCTGACAATTTTTCAGTTGATAGTAATAAGATGACAGCTACGTTTGTAGATGATCTGGTAAAGATTCCTCTCCACTTGATTGTCCCTCATATTCCTCGCTTAGTCTATTAATCTTCTTCCTTCGCTTCATCTCCTCTTCAAAGATGACCACGTTTCATTGTCGAATCTAATTACTTTCCTCCACCGATCCGGTCTCTCAATCTAATCCTCTTTTCCTATCGTTCCTCTAGCCTTGGCTGCTATACATGGCACGCTAATTTAATAATAATAATAATAATAATAGAAAAAAAATTAGAAACATCTTCGTTGAATGTTGAAAACTAGTGTAAGTGGACGAAGGCTGGAATAGATCACTTTGAACATGCCGCCTCATGATCTGGCTGAAATTATAGGAAAAGTCACAGATCGGGATATATAGCATGATGTATGCAAACTCCTGAACAGAAGATGCGATTAATATGATGATGATGTATATATATATTATATATATATATATATATTTGATTATGTCATTGAAGTGTGTGGAGAATTATTAAAGAAAATCACGCAGCTGGGCACGATGCAAATAGTCTACTTTAGATTGGCCCGTAAAAATAAGGTTCTGGCGATTTGCAATTTACACTACTGAAATAAGCGAATTCACTCTTTTTCAATTTTCTTAAATATTTATTACCTCTTCGATATACATATATATACGATATTTGAGCAGTCATTGCGGTCTGCACTTTGCTATAACCTAATACAGGCCAGTCGATTGCACTAGTAACGAACCCGTGAAGGGTAGGAGGTTATTTTGCACACACTATATATATATATATATATATATATATATATATATATATATATATATATATATATATATATATGGTATGTGTGTGTGTATATATTTCTTACTGCTATCAGTATGCAAAATATGTTGAAACAATTTTTTCTTCTTATATCATTCAAATTATAAAGAGAATAATATTTTTTAAAATATATTAAAAATAACTCGCTTTTATAGAGATGAATTTTTGCATTCGGTAAATAAACTATAAAAAGAGATCAGTTTTTTATTTTATTTTATTCGTTCATCTCCGCATCGAAATATTTTATTTCGAAAAAATTAGCCGAGCGAAATTTGTTGAAGTAGAAGAATTTTTTTATTATATCATAATCTAGGCGTCATTATTTTCGTGGAAAATTATTTTCACTTTACTGACGATGGAGAATATTTCCACGATGGTATTTAAATAAAGGCGCCATTTTTAATTAAATCTCCTTTATTCGAGAATGTTACTAATTTCAATTTATTTATTAATATCGTTTCGTATTACACGCAGTTAATAGTACAACGTACTCTAACGACATATTCTAAACAAAATTTCTTTCAATTTTATATTTAATACGCTCGATTTTTATTTAATAAACGCGTTTAGGCAGATACGGCTAGCTGGTAGCGACGAGTTAAAATTAGCGAGCTAGTCCGGACTGGAATGATAAAAAACTAGCGTATATTAATATCGATTAAGGATTTATAGTACGTTTGAAATGTAATAAAAGCCGACAATTACGAAACAGACGAAACATTGGAAAATCCAGAATAGCAACGCAACAGCTCTTAAAGAAATGAAATTCATTCCGTTCCAAATAATAAGTCAGACTAAAGAAATCGCCATTAACAGTCCATAAATAAACCAAAGTTTCACAAGTGATTTAAAAATTCCCGCACACACGAAGTCCGTACCGGAAAATAAATCGATTAAAAATAAAAAATTAAATGAAAACGAAATTTAAAAATCTACGCAAATTTAAACGCGTCTTGACGACGAAGTTTAACTCTGAATAGACCCAAATGGAATCGTCACAATGTGAAACTCGGAAACGGGGAATGATGTATAGGTTTTCCCAGCTCGCCTCCCCGCCGATTATAAATAATATTTTCATGCCGCCTCTCTTTAATTTTTCTACTATATATATTTTTTTAATACTTTTCTAATTCAAAGCTGTAACATCTTTGTATATCAGCCGCATATCATTAACGATCAGAGCACTGTTTCTACGAGCTGGTGTTTATTTTTTAAATTCAGATATTAAGTTTATTTATTTTCTTAAGTATATGATGATGCGTCATGTCAATCGGCCGTCCAACAGCATACCAAGTAGTCTTAGACTGAATTAACATTACTACATGTTTGGTTTTAACAAGTGGCACTACAATTTCCTTATTAGTAAATTACGCGTTGACGGATCTGTTTTCGTTAACATTTATTTTATACATTTCGAATCGGTTATCCACTTTATTTAGAGCTCTCTGCCGATTCTGGCGATATTAGTATCCGTGTCGTACGACACAAGAATTGTATCGTCGATAAAAGTAGTAACGTGCAAGTTCTCAGTTAATTTACGATATACAATACATACAGCATGAATCCCAACACTGAACCCTGCGGTACTACAACGATTAAGATGAATTATAGAAAGCGCCTGTTTGTAACGGTATCTGAAAGTGCCTGTCGCGGATATAAAAATTAATAAATGTAAAACTTTAATTTAATAAACCTTTGTGCCAACCCTTGTCAAAGGTTTGAATAACGTCGATAAACGCAGCTGTACAAACCCGTTCTAGACTGTTTTGTGTAACATGTACTACTTTGTGCAGTCTGTCGTTGAATGCTATTCCCTAAAGCCAAATTTTCGAGTTAATATTATATTATTTGAACGTAAATGTAAGAACCTAATCTGTTCGATGTTAATTTTCCCGTTACTTTAATCGGTAATATGGATATAAGCCGATGAGAATACAATGCGGATTTATATCGGGCTAATCGCGATGATTTGTTTTGTACAAATTTCCACTACAGTCGGAAATAATTCGAACCAATCGCGCTGTTACAAATATATGTAAGCAACATAACAACTCATTTCTAAGCAATTTGTTATTAATATCCAGGACTCTTATTACTCTTCAACGACTGTATACTGAAAACGTTCTCTTTTTTTTTTCTGGTCATTTTGCATATCAATAAAAATATCTAAATGTAATTATTATTACAAACGGGTTCTTCCTTTCAAAATAAATACTCTATAATTGGAGGGTGCCAGGAAAATCTCTGAACCAAATTGATTATATTCCCATTAATAAACGATTTAGAAATTTTACATAAACTTATGAAAATGGCTACGTGTTCACAAAATCTTGGCAGGTGGCAAACGTAATAAAAATACTGAAAAATATTCGAACGCCTTCTAGAGAAATTTCCAGTTATAACTCGACTGAAAACGAAAACTTCGGAAACTAATTTCATCTACTCTAGATAAATACTAATTGGGTTCTGTTTTAAAATAATTAAAAAGTAAACATCTCATAGGAAATTATCGAAAAATTTGATTATCAGAAGAAAAACATGATGCGTGTGAGCATAAAAAAATAAAAGAAATATCTGAACTCTCGTGTTACCGTAAAACGATTAACATGCGAGTTCAGATAGTAATAAATGAAGATTATAATCAAAAAATCTAGAAACTTATTTAAGTACAGTTTTTTTTTTATTAAATGTAATAAAATACTTTAATGGAAGAATGATAATACTTAATTGGGTTCTGTTTAAAAATAATTAAAAAGTAAACATCTCATAGGAAATTATCGAGAAATTTGATTATCAGAAGAAAAACATGATGCGTGTGAGCATAAAAAAATAAAAGAAATATCTGAACTCTCGTGTTACCGTAAAACGATTAACATGCGAGTTCAGATAGTAATAAATGAAGATTATAATCGAAAAATCTAGAAATTTATTTAAGTACAGTTTTTTTTTTATTAAATGTAATAAAATACTTTAATGGAAGAATGATAATACTTAATTGGGTTCTGTTTAAAAATAATTAAAAAGTAAACATCTCATAGGAAATTATCGAGAAATTTGATTATCGGAAGAAAAACATGATGCGTGTGAGCATAAAAAAATAAAAGAAATATCTGAACTCTCGTGTTACCGTAAAACGATTAACATGCGAGTTCAGATAGTAATAAATGAAGATTATAATCGAAAAATCTAGAAACTTATTTAAGTACAGTTTTTTTTTTATTAAATGTAATAAAATTAATATATTATCCGTAGAAATAGAAAAATTTGTCAAACTGGTTAAATTGAACAAAATTCCCGGTTCAGAAGAATTACTTGTGGAACTAATAAGGTCGCTTGTTAACAATGAGCTAAAATCTTAGTTGACGTCTTTAATACGAATAATCGAACAGATATATATATATATAAAATGATTTTTTGTCTATGTTGGTTTCAAAGAAATGACGAACACCGTGCAGATCTACAAATCAAATGGGTCAATGAAGTAATATACGCTCGACAGCGCGAGAAACGGTTTTTTTTTTTACCATCCAAATCCGGAGGCATCGACACTTTTGTCTATCGGTCTGAATCTCAGAAGGCTGAAACGCATCAAACCTCATCAATTGGTCGTTACAGATTAATATAATTATCAGAGTTTAGTCATTATTCCAATGCGCATGTTACGCTATTTTTATAAATACTGCTTATTTAGTTTAGATCTCGGATTGCAGAAATTAAAGCGGCCATCCTTTTCAGGAGCTGTGTTTAAAAAAAAGTAAATAAATATTATCGAATGAATCTGACAAGTGACACACATTAAGAGTATTCCTATAAATTATCCATAGACGGATTTTGAAGAAATCTACATCAAATTTAAATACAGAAAAATTTGGTTTTATGCAAAAAATAGGAAAGCGAGAGAAATATTAATTCAAAAGTGAATGATATTTCAAAAGGTTCTATTTTCGCATTTTGTAGACTTCGCGAAGACTTTTAATGAAATTTAGCATAGTAAACTTTTCAAGGTGTTGAAAAGCATTAGAAATAGGGAACCCCTATTCTGATCAAACTGCTGTAATATTCCACGATCGTAATTGTATCATAAACTTCGTCGATATAAAATGACGTGTTCAACAAATCCGCTTTATTCAGAACTTACGTTCATTGTAATACCGATATAAAAATTAGATGAACAATAGAACAAACAAGAAATAATTTCAACTGCATACTGATAACTAAATTTAGCAGTGAAAGTTAGAATCCTCGAATGATCTATGCGATCTACTTTTAAGCACCTTGAACCGTTCGACAATACTCGGAATTATCTGAGAATTATGAAAAACCAACGGATACCGAAAAAATCCAACCGAAAACATGCTGCAGACAAGAAAAAAAATGTCTGAAGTAATTAAACATTGTAAAAAAACAAGAAATTGACGTACTTTTGGTCATCACCTCGGATACTTCATGTTGCGGATAAGAAAAATAGCGGGCAGAAGGAAGTTGGGCGAACGAAGTATTAGCTGATGTGAGATAGCAAAATGTGGACAGGGACAAATATTGAACAGATAGTCCAAACATCTTAGTGCAGAAAAGTATCTGAAGTAAAATTATAATCTGAGCACAGTCAACACTTGAAGAAAAGAAAAAGAATATATACATACATACATATATATATATATATATATATTTATATAATATATATTCATACTTATATTATACAGTAGAATCCGCTTAATGTGAAGCCGGATATTGTTATCATTCGGTTAATGTTATCAAAATGCTTCGGTCCCGATTTCTTGTCCTTTTTACACACAAATTTCCCCCTTTTATGTGATCAAGACGTCGTTTATTGTTATCGCAATCAGAGCAGGTTTTTCAATAAATCTCGTTTCTTATCTTCTTTCATTGAATGTGTACCTACAATTATGCATATAACGAAGTTGATAACAAATCGTCTTCGTATACATTCAAAAAAGGAGGATTCGTTCCAAAATCAGAACAGGTCGAAGTGCTTTGTGAACTCCCTTTTCCCGATGACTTGTTGCAAGTAGAATGGCTCGATATTGATTCCAATTTGACTACTGCTGCTCCTGTGACTGAAAAAGATGTATGCGACAACATTTTAAATCACGACGACGAAGAGCTTTCATCATCAGAGGAGGAAATGGAAAATGAAAATAGTGTACCCTCTCACAAAGAAGTTATAGATGCCCTCGCAACCATTCGACGATTTGTGCAGTGCAGAGGCACTGTTGATAATTTCAATGATACTTATGCGTCAGAAAAACTTGTTAAAAATTTACTCGTTCAGAATTTGAAACAAAGTTCTTTGACACGTTACCTTCCGAAGGGTAAGTAATGCCTAATCATATTAACCTACGTATCTATTTTATCAAACGCACTTTGTGGTATGTACTTCAAAGCTAGAATCAAGTATGTGATATATGTACGTGCAATAAAAAAAATTTTTTCAACTCGATTTTTTTTTCGCTTAATGTTATCAGCCGCTTAATGTTATCGATATCCCCTCGGACATTTGCGATCACATTAAGCGGATTTTACTGTATATCTGTTGTGTTGCTTTTACTGTTTTGGTCGTTTTATGTTTTGCTCTGTACAAAGCTACATATATTCCGTAGAGTTTTTTACGGACTATAAGATTATGCAACAGTCTTTGCATAACACTCGTCGGTTCGTAAGTTATTAAGTTTTTAATCACACGTTTTTTCCTGCGTGCGTCAAGAGAATTCGTTAAATTTTCGCTTATCTCTTATCTTATCTATAACTCGGTGTACGCGATTATTAGTAGTAGTAGAGATAAGGAACGCTACGTTTGCTTTGCACTGTCAGTGCAGCCACTTATAGCTTTCAAATTATCGTATAGCTTATAATACGAGTAGACTTATTTAATGAGTGTCCACCATTCACCACCAACATCGCGCCCTGCGACACCAACTATTCCGCAGACACAGGCGAAAGTCTACGAAAATAACAGTACGACACATGAAACGTTGCCAATAAAAATAACAAAATCGGGGAACTCGTACTCTATAAAGAGGCAACTATCCCAGAATAATGATCAAAATGAGAAAAGTACCAAAAATAAACTTAAAAAAAAAGATTGCGTAATATTACGAAAATCTACAACTAAATGATTTAAAACAGAAATGTTACGAACAAGCAGCGACTATTAAAGAATTGACAATAAAAATAGATTCCCCGGTTGCCACAATACATCAACTAGAAACTAAACAGACGGCTCAACTGCTGAAAGAAGGAAACCTTACGTTTTCTCAAACTCAGGACGAACAGATGCAAATTCCACCTAAAACCGCTTTCGTAAAAAAAACAAAACTAACTGAAACAAGCGGATTACCTGCAGACATTAAAAAAAAAAACAAGTTACCGCCAAAAATTACGGTAAGTGGCATAGACAATTTTAATATATTTAGCAAGTCAATAATAAATACTTTGGGAGATGCAGCTGTTGCCTTCAAAGCTATCAACAACAAGTGATATCATAATTACGGCTAATACCGATGATTACTTCCAGTGACTGAACTAAAAAAAAATAACTATGCGTAACACATACAAGCTAAAAACTGAAAAACAATATCGGGTTGTATTTCACCCCACTACTAGTACCGATGTAATCGTAGACAATTTTCGTGAACGAGGCCACGACCCAATTAACGTAACGAACATTGGCAAGACCATAAAAATCCGAAACAAGCAAAACGTAATTATAAGTCGAAATAAAACAACTTATCCGCTATTTTATGTAGATTTGAAGCCTAAAGATAATAATAAAGAGGCATATGAAATAACACATATTGCTCATTGTAAGGTCAAAGTAGAACCACCGTATAAAACTAATAAGATACCTCGATGCAAAAGATGTCAAAAATGGAAAAATAGAATTGATATAGCGCTCATCTGCGAGACACACTGGACTACAAGGGAACTATCCCAGAATAAGAGGATACATAATTTACCACACACCGCATCCAGATGGTGGAGCCCATGCAGGGTCAGCGGTCATTATTAAAGGAAATATTAGAAATTACTTAAAAGATTAATTTTATAAAAATTACGCTCAAGCTACAGCTGTAGCAGTATATCTTAATAATGCAGAAATTAATGTCGTTGCTGTGTATTTTCCACCACAGCATAACCTTAAATATCACCAATACGTACAATTCATAAGCAATTATGGTAACCGTTGTATTATTGGAGGTGGCTATAACGCCAAACATGAAATATGGGGCTCTCGTAAAGTCCGAAGAATAAATGAAACTGTAGCTCACGCCAAAGGGAGAGAGCTGTTACAGGCTATACAGAAGCTGAGGTGCAGTATCGGTACTTCACGCAGACCAACATACTGGCCTACAGATCGACGAAAGAAACCCGATCTTATCGACTTCTTTATTATAAGAGGTATATCCATCAATTATGTAGAAGTTGAGAGTATTATATGACTTGAGATCATACCCCTGTATTATTGAACCTTAGTAATAGAGTGATACGGAAGGAAAAAAAACAAACCTTAACTAATAAAAGGACGGATTGGGAACTTTTTCGTGAGGAAATCGATCAGAAAATCTTTTTGAAAGTCCGATTGAAAACTACTGACGAACTAGAACAGCAAGCTGCAAATTTTATTAAAATACTTTTTGAAGCTGCTAAAGCAGCAAAACCCAAAAGTAATAACACGAGCTTCTGTATGGAAATGTCATACCCCCTTGAAGTACGACTCAAGGTAGCAGAAAGACGTAAAGCTCGTCGCCAATGACACAATACTCGCGATCCGCGAGATAAAACAATATTTAACCGAATTAGACGGCTTTTAACCAAGTTAATTAAGGAAATACAGCAACGGACATTCGCAACCTATGTGGAGCAACTCAATCCATATGCAGATACCGACTACTCTTTGTGGAAAGCAACACGCCGAATAAAGCGCCGTCCAGTTGCTCGTGTTTCCCCACTTTTGGGTGATAATGGTCAATGGGTTCGTCGCGAAGATAAAAAAGCTGAGCTGTTTGCTCGACATCTCTCGCGCGTATTTCAGCCTCACGATTTGCAGTCACATATTGACACCACTGTCACTTATGCAGTAAACCATAGCTGCAGTCACACCGTATGAAATCGCCAAGTACATCGATGAAAAAATTAATCCTAAAAAATCACCGGGAATTGACAAGATTCCACCGACTTAACTTAAGGAGTTGTCCAAGAAGGGCATTGTCATGCTATCGTATCTGTTTAATGCATGTTTACGTATGGAATATATTCCATCATGTTTTAAAACGGCTGAGAAAATAATGATTAAAAAACCAGGGAAATCAGAAGAAGTTGCGACCAATCTTATACATACTGTATACAAAAGATTTACCAACAGATGACGATACTACAACCTCGACGTTTGCCGATGATACTGCAGTCCTTGCAGTGGCTAACAATCCAACGTGCAATTCATCGAATTAGCGATTGGACAACGAATTGGAGGATCAAAGTTAACGAACTGAAGTAAATCCATATTACATTTACCAACCGAAACGTTGATCCAAATTACAAAGTGTATTTAGGAAACCTGATGGTCCCTCAGGCATCTTTTGTAAAGTACCTTGAAATATACTTAGACAAAAGACTCACCCGGGAAGTCCATGTCAGGATGAAACAAAAACAAATAAAAAATAAAACAAGAGAACTGTACTGGCTCATTGGTCCAGACTCACCATTAAATACGAACCATAAGCTGCTACTTTACAAGCAAATCATCACACCGATTTAGAAATACGATGCTGCTTTATGGGGATGTACAAGTAATTCGAATTAAAAAAAAATTCAAGCTAGACAGAATATCATTCTGCGTATGATAGTTAATGCGTATCGTTATTCATAACGATATACATCGCGATCTCCAGATGCCATCCATAAGTGATGTCATAAAGGATATAGCAACTAAGGATGAGGAGAGGCTACGACAGCACACTAATAAGGAAGCTGAAGCTGTGGTACAGCTGCTCAATACGAAATTGGACAATCGACGTCTTAAGCACCGGCATCCAGCTGACCTAGTCTTATAATTCTTATTTTAATATGTAGAGATATAAGTATGGTTAGGGACCTAGTCATTGGACTAGTGTGCCGTAATAATTGTATTTAGTATGTATGTACGTTCTAACCGTGTATTAACTTAGTTACTAAATTAATTGTAAAATTATGATTGTAACAATTAATAGTCCCAGAAAAAAAAATTATATTATATATGTATGTATGTGTATGTGGGAGTGTGTGTATGTATCATTATATATGAATTTATATTTGTAAATACATATATATATATATATATATATATATATATATATATATATATATATAAAGACGTAAACATATAAATATAGATAAATAAATAACGAACGGGTAATTTAGCCGGAATGTTTTTTTGTATTGTCGAGTGAATCGAGCATCATCCGCGATGAAATGAGCAGACTGAATGATGAATCGAATTGAAAAAATTACTTCTTTCAGGGTTTTGTGGTTTTCTAGTAGAATTCCTGAGAAGTTACATAAAATACTGAAACATCCAAAACAAACGGTACGGTCTAGCGAACGATAGAGGGAAAAGTTATAAAAGATCCGAGGTTTCGTGTAAACGACTTGGAAAACGATAAATATTCCATCCAATTTTATTTCGTTTAAACAGCCTTACTGTTCCAGTCCGTATCTTTTATCTCCTCCTCGGTTAGACGGAAGCAGCTTAAAATTACCATACCCAAAGTTAGTACTTCGATCTTTTGTTTCCAACGTTTTATACAGCGGGAAAAAGGACTATAAACCTGTATATTTAGGAAAACTAAATAAACGTATGTACATATATATATTACAAACATAAGTGTACATACATGGATATATATACTTTTACATTGTGTATAGGTGCATTATATATGCATGTATATACATATATATCTATATGTGTTTACCCGTATTACGCGAGTACCGGACTTACATAGTACTCCCCTCTTTTATTCTTATTCCGAGAACGGTTTTAAACTTGTTAGCTCCCGGCTGGCCGTTTCGTGCTCCAGTTCGGTCGAATAGGTAAATCGATTTCCCAGTATTGTAGTTACATACCCTTCCGGACTAGCGGGAAAAAAGGAAAACGTTTGAAAATGTAAAATGGAATGAAGAAATTCGTGGGCGTTAATAATACGTAACGAGTATCGACGAATATAGGACGAAATCACGTTGGAGTTGGAATTCAATTTGTAATTCGATACTCGTCTTCTCGCCCAAGACAGGCTACGATAGAGACGAGTCTCATGATGGGTGAAACAGATGAACGAAATGAATTTTCTATCTTTAAGGTGAAATTAATGAAAACGTGGGAATCGAAGATGCGGATAAATCGATCAAGATGATAACGAAGTAAAAATGTGACTGATGATATGATACCTCGCGATATCGTTGAAAATGCGGTTGAGGTAACAGCGAGAGGAAATACTGAAATGTATATATGTCAAGTTTAAGTAGGCGGTTAATTAAGGAGACGCATATCAAATGACTAGTGTTGTTTATTTAAATTGCCCTATTCTCTTAATTCACGTTTTAATTGTAATATTTGTTGATGTATCCGCGTATTAATAACACAAAAAAAATTAAATGCTTTATACATATATATAATATATATATGTGTGTGTGTACAGATCATCATCATCATATTCAGCTGATCAACCAGTATTTCATAGTGTAGCCTCCTCGTGAATTAACCACATATTTTGGACCATTTTTTTCCGTCATGAGTAGTTCAGGTCCAGGTAACTCATAATTTTTGTCTGAATTCGTAATCCCATCTCATATGTGGTAGTAGTTGGGGTCTTCTTTTCCCTCGTGGGTACCACTGTGAGATTCTTGATGTCCATCTTCTACCTGTTCTTCTCATTATATGACCGGCCCACTGTCATTTCATTTTATTTATTATATCTGTTAGTGTGTAGATATATATATATATATATATATATATATATATATACACTCGTAAAGCAAAGCTAACTGGAATGTTTGTGACGTTTACCGCACATACGTATGTATATATCAACGTGTTACAAATTGAAAATTTCATACATTAAAAAATTATTAGTTGCATAAGCAATATTCTAAGAAATGATGGCCTCAAAAAAATGTTTATCCAAAGTAATTTGGAAGATGCGAGGACCCCTTTTTATAATATATTGACCAAATAAAACGACCGATCGATATGCCCTTAAATCAGGGGGATAAGATTCTTTGGAAAGGGGTCGAGATCAAATAAGTTCACAATATCTGGTCGGATAATTAATATATACATTTATATATATATATATATATATATACATGTGTGTGTGTGTGTGATATACAATTTATTATTTATTTGATACAAAGTAAAATAAATACACAATTAAGTGCAATATATCAACCATTAATATCATCTCATTATGAAAAGTGAAATAAAAATAAAAAATATAATAACAAATAACTTTTGAATAAAAGAAGAATATTCAACATCCTAAAATTTGAATGTCGTGTCAACATTCTCGTGTGTGTAAGAACTTAGATATATTTCCATTATTTGACGGATAACATTTTAAATCTTTACTTGATATAATAACTAATTAATTATATAAATTCTGAAATCTAAATAAACGAAACCAAGGATATATATATATATATACACAAAATTTATATTTGAATACGACATCGATTTGATGGAGATCATTCGAGATTACAGCGATTAAAATCAAAATCGGGGTGTCATACATATATAGGACTTACACTGGTGATTATGTAATGATCGTTTATTCCGTGAACAAATTGTAGGGTCTTCTTGCGTGGTTTAAATCTGCATACACAACTCTAAGGCTAAGTTGCTAGCGTAGATTATAAGGAAAAATATGTCTCCTAATACCTATTCGGATAGCGATATTGAAGCGGTTGAAAATTTTTCTTATAACCTTGGAAGTATGATAACTGAACCGGGACTCGCGAATATTGAACTTCAACATAGAGACACTGTGAAGTGTACGCTACAGCTGCCGTTCTCAGAAAACGAGTTTTTAATTATGAGGATTTATTTTTAGGTACAAAAACTTATAGTATTGATCAATAATTTACAGCACATTGTACGCGTGTAACATTTGATAATACCATAAGGAACTTGTAACCGGCAAAAGGAAAAAGTCCAGACTTCGAAGACGCTTTAAAGATCAGATTATAGAATTGATAAACAATTCTAAAATTACATTAGGTGTCAGAGGAAATAAGTGTTGAAAAATTTATGTTCGGCAAAATTTGATAAAATTTTCCGAGAAATACAATTAAAATTCGTTTATAAGATCGGTTCAATATCGTCGACCATATGTTTAATCCGCAGTTCGTCTACAGAGCTAAAACAAGACTGATACGAATAACTCAGATACGAGAGTGTTCGTCTAATAATAATAAATACATTATATATATACATATATATATAATTATTCAGTATAAAGTCACCATTAGGTACTGAAGAGGTTGTAATTTCCTTTTTGTAGTTGTATCAAACTGTTAGCTAAATATGCGTTGTTATCGAATTCTGACGGATTATCGGTTATCCGTATTTGATCGATACATTATCTGTCAATTTCGATTCCATCACCTACGTATACATGAGCATACTTCCGGTAAGAGTACAAACAACCCACAAGGATAATCTATATTTATTTATCTCATAGAAAACCTATTTTACGTGCATTACCTGTTCGCGTGAATGAGCCTATTTACGACATCGAATAGGTTGTAAATTTTGTTTGTCCTACTCAGATGCGTTCGCCAAAATATCATCCACGTTTACTACCTCGAAATAAAAATATCGGCTAAGGTTAGGCTCTCGTATTAACGTTGGCTATAGGACCCGTTTTGAAGATTAATGCGAAAACAAAATATAATTTATGAATTCGATTGGGCGAACATCCTGATACGTCGTCATACATACATATACATATATATATATATATATATATATACATATATATAAATTCGGGTAGGACACTTATTGCAACGGATCCTGGCTATCCGTCATAACGCTAACATTTACGATGTTAGTAGGGACAACAACGATTCCTTATACGTTGCGTTACGTTATGTCGAGAGTGCGGACAAGCTGAAAGAGTTAAAAGATGATAACACAACAATTGGGAATGTAACGAATGTTGTTTTAATAATGATAAATTACCGCGAAACTATCATCCGGCCATCAAAATTTGGACGTTCAACTATCGATAGGCTGCTCCGCGAATTATTTATCGCCGTTCGCATCGCAACCCCAAGCTTCCCATCTGGAGCTCCTGTGTAAGCCTGTGTGTGTGTGTGTGTGTGTGTACACGTGTAGAAACTTAAATCCTTACAATACAATCTAGTACTCGCTCTAATGCACGTACTTATGTATATGGAAACGATGTTTAAAATGGTCATTCTCGCCTATTTCTATATTCAGAGTTCCTATCGAGTAATTACGAAAACCAACTGTTCATAAAATTGGACTACATTTTGTTATTATTATTATTATTATTATTATTATTAATATAAATTAATGTGCCGTATGTACTAAGGCTAGAGACACGTGGTAGAGGAAGGTAAATCAAGGAGTAGAGACGGGACGAGCGTAAGGACGTGATTAAGTAAGAAAAGAGTATTTTCATCTTTGAAGAGAAGAGGAAGTAGGGTGGGAAGGTTGAGATCTGAGTGTGGAGCAGAGTGTCAATGAAGATTTTATCTTTTTTTTATATATATATATCGTACCGGTAACAAGAAACATAAACAACGGTGATCACGATAAATTTAGCATATTAAACTAACGTCTCCGTTGAGACATTAGATTGCAATACAATAAAATAATTAAGTATGGATAATAATCGAAATATTATGAAGCGAAAGTAATATGTGAGATAAATATTGATTAAAGAACGTCTTGTACAAGTATTAAATTAATGTAATATAGTAAAGAAATGTAACGCTCAAGATCGGCACCACTTCCTTCTCAGTCTCCTAGCTGGATTGCCTGGAAGTTCTAATGAGTGCATTCTGAAAATATTGGGATTACTGCTATGTAGGAGTTTGTTGAATAATTTCTCGTACTGGCTAAAGTAAACATCCTGGACAAATGAAATATTCAAATCATTATGCAGGGTTAGATTAGAAACGTAGAATGGCGCGGACGTGATTATACGAAGTATCTTTGACTGCTGCTGCTGCTGCAATCTGTTCAAATTACTTACGCTAGTTGATCCATATCATTCAATACCATAACGCCAAATCGGCGCAATCATTGTGAGATAAATGCGTCTTTTAGTTTTTAAATTCAAGGTTGACTGACGACCCAGCAGTGAATATAGTATGGAATAATGTGATTATTAATTGTTATAGGTATATGTTCAACCGATCTATTGGTAAACATAATATGTTGACGCTTATGTGGTTTAAACCAATATTGAGTCCATTGAACAATTCGATTCAGGTGGTTCTGAACAGCAAAGTATGCATATTTGACATCCGAATTCGTCGCGAGGATGGCTATATCATCTGAGAATGTGGCTAGAATCGTTTGATTACTTGTAGGTAAATCTGCTGTGTAGACTACCTTGAGGAACTGATGCTAAGACTGCATGTTCCATCGAATAAGAATAGTTGATCTTAACCGTAAATGTTCTGTCAGTAAAGTATGACTGAAGTAATACGTAGAGATCACACGGCAGAATTTGTTCCAACTTAAGAAGTAGTCAAGGGTGTCAAATACTTCTTTTTTTTTTCTAGAGTTGAAGAGATAGCATTGACCAGTCGATGGCAACGTTGGATCGTAGTATTCACGGTTATAATAGAAGCTACGGTGTCGTGGCATTCCGAAAAGAGGGATTCAATCGAAACAGATGTTAAACATAACACGGGCAGTCAGTAATTTCACTATATACAAGTTAGGAATTAAAAATTCGTATTTCTGCTTAAAATTAGCCCATACGCTGCGAAAGGACTATTTACGACCGTGATCGTTCGTTATATTCGTTAATAAATATATTTATCGAAATTCGGTTTTGATAAAATTTCATCTCTCCGCACTTAAACGTCTTCCAGATAGACAATAATTTTGTCCCAAGTGTTGTCTAGTTAATCGCTTGATATTATTACACTTTATTAGATAAATCTTAAGCACAAAAAGGGAAAAGTAACTATCTCGCTATTAATAAAGCCAAATCCTTACAAACAGTTCCGGAACCTTTAATTATGAACCCGTCGTTATGCGCAACTATAGAGGTATAGAGGTACGGCCATTATACGGTTAAACCTTTTGAAGAACATTATTGCCAGTTCGAACGGTCTTCATCAACAAGAATGTTTAAACTTTACGCTTTGTCTGTATTAATTTATTATAAGGTTATTATAATTTTATTTATATAAATATCTATTCTTAAGTAAGGAGAATATTATATTTTTAAAAAAAAAAACTACCATCTACTGTCGTTATTATAGTTTCAATATTATCATTACTATTATCATTATTGTTTCGTGTGCATACCTAGTATATCTGATATATTTTTAATTAGTTAATGGACTACATAATAAGGTAGCATTTTTTGTTTTGATTTTACATTCCAATTTTTTAATCATTTGCAATATTTCGATCTGTGTAAATAATATTTAAATAGTCGAATTACTGAATGAGAGTGGATGTGTGAATGTTTGAACGTTTATTCGCAAATATATATATATATATATATATATATATATATAGTACGAGTGGAATTATAAAACTTACTAATAATTTATTTAATAGCGGCAGTAGTCGCATATTATATAAGTTCTTCGTGAACCTGGTATACGCGCAGAATAGCTCATAACTAGGTTATATGTTCGGTACAAAAATATAGCTTTATCAATTATTTATTAAGTTCCGAATATATAAGTTACATTTAAATATACGTTCGCATTTTTTTTAAATTTATTTTTAATTTTTTTGTTTTAATTCTTTGATGAACGTCATATCGTATATTTCGAATTGATTTCTGTAATAGAATATTTTACGCTTTATTTTCAAGTGTATTGAATAAGAAGTAAATAAATTGAATTGAAATGAAATGAATTAATAATACTGTTTGTACATAAAGGAATTCTATCAATTATTTCTTCGCTCTGATTTATCACTATTTCGAGTACTGAAGAATTAATAAATAAACTGCATTCTCAATATAGATTCGTCGTTTCTATTTAAATTAAATCGGTGTGGACAGTAACTTTCCACGACACCTGCGAGTCATTTTGTATGAGTGACGTTAAGTCATTTCTATTTGTTGATGTTTTATTAATAATTATTGCCATCATTATTACTGTTTTCATTATCACTAATTGTCGTAAATGACTATAATCGACTAATTGATAATAATCGTTTTTAGAAAATCGACTAATTAATCTAGTCGATTTTTTTAAGTTACATTTCTTTCGCAAAATATAAAATATATCGTCCAATATTTTCCTCGTATGCAATGTCGCAATGGAATGTATACACTAATTGTAAGTCATTTAATTATTTTCAATTAGTTATAATCGAATTTTAGTCTAAATAGCTGTTTATACTTTAAATATCGTTCGTTTAAATTTAATTACCCAATGTTTCTTAAAACGTTAAAATATATATAGAATGATATATTATGATCTTTCAAATGTAGTCAGAACAATAGAAAATTATTAAAGAATAATGTAAATTAAAAATTATTTTAATGAGAAACTATTCGAAAAATATAAATAATAAAAGTTTCTGCGAAATAGTTGTTTATTGACTTATTAATCGGTTCAAAGCAGTCAGTTGTTCAGCCGGTTTCGCAGAAACGATATAGTCAGATTTCTAGTAGTACGATAACAATTTAGTTTCTTATTATAAATAAGCTACTTATATTTAGTTATTTTCTGTTAGTAGCTTTAGATAATTACTCAAGATAATATTCAGAATGAATAGTTTAATAATGGATTTATTCGTAATTTTCACGTTAGCCGGTCTATGTCGCGTATGTTCCGCTAGAAAGCCTATAAAGAAAAATTAAACTGAATAATTGATTTGAAAAATCGAATTAGTAACTTTTTCTGAAAAATCGAATTAATCATTTGTTATTATTATTCGACTATATCACTAATAAATACGTTTATTATTTGCACGATATTGCCAAATAAAATAACCGAAAATTCGACGTAATTTTGTTGTTTTTTTTCTACGATAACCGATTTCGTTTGGTTTTTATTTCTGTTGCAGTACCGGTAGAAGAAACCTCGGCCGTATTAGGTAAAAGTGCGTCGTTACCATGCGACATCGCGCCTAAAGATCACGATGGCGTATCCATGGTACTCTGGTTCAGAGATTCGGACGGAGAGCCGCTTTACAGGTAAATCTTTGACTGTTTCGTAACGAACGAAAAATGAAAACGAGAACCGAATTTCGACGGGTGAAATTAATAACTACGGTTAAATACGATTATCGGTAATAAAAGTGACGTCATTTTTGTGTGAACATCTGATTTTTATTTTTAAAAATGCATATAGATGAAAATGTGCATTTGCAAAAAAAACATGCCTCGGAGCGCAGGAGTGAAACATAAAGACGTTTCAAACTCGACACAAAGTTCTTTTTTAATTTTTACGCGTATAATAAACACACACACACACACACACACACATATATATATATATATATATATATATATATATAATAATAAGTCTACAAGTCGACGCGCCGTCGCTCGGTCGCTTGCTTGTTTTGCGGTTTAACTACCCATACGTAACGCGCCAAAAGAAGTTTCACTTAAAAAAAGGAGAAATAACGAAATCAGTCGGAACGAAATTCTTATATAGTAAGTTAGAGTTCAGACATGACATACAGGAAAATCCACCGACGAAATACAGGTACCGATCATAAAGCTGGCCTATAAAATATATTTAAGCTAATCGGACAATCTGCTACCTTAGCTCCAGTGCCAAACCTATCAATTCTATCAACGGACTTTATAGACCAGGTACGCGACCAGCCGAAGAGCCTAGCAACTGCAAGATAGACTAGCTGGGCGACACGTACAAACAGAAAATATGAAGTCGCCCTATTCCGCATATGCAGCGGACATACATAAGTATTAATGTCTAAACCAGAGCGCATGACTTTCTTGCATCTGTCCTCTTACGTCTCGTCCACAATTTATTTGCCGAGTTGACGTAACGTCGTTTATTAAGTATTTCACGGAGACACGTGAATTTTATCGTCTAAAAAAACATCAAAAACGTTCGAACTGCGCACGAAAGAATGATGATGAACATCAATCAGATCAGAAATACGTGAATACGTGTTAGACATAGCCTAAATCAAATGAAATTGGGTTGTCCACGTTTCTGGAAGAGACGATAACAAATGGTAAATACAAATTGCATACAATGGTGGCCGATAAGAAAAGAACGAAAACACGGAAGACCTATTCAAAAAGTTGCAATGGTCGCGTAGGGTGCGGTAAAGAAATGGATCGAAAAAATTCGTTAAATCCTTCATCCAGGACAGGATAGACCAATGCATATCGTGATATATATATATATATATATATATATATATATATATATATATATATGATCATACTTTTCATTACAGCCGTTGCAAATTGACGTGAATAAGGTACATAAATTGTTGAATTTCTGTTTTTTCCATTAATAACAATATATATAATGGTGTTACACGGTCGAGTAAGACCCTTCGAATTAAAAATAAAATCACACGTAATTACTAGTCGTAATGTTTGGTGTTTTTTTTTAAATTTACTTTTTAATTATCGTCGATATTATTCGGCTGACCTTTCGTGTTTAAAAGTTCTTCGTCAATTATTCTTCATAGGAGAATAAAATGGAAACGGGGAAAAATTATTATTTCCGGTCGAAGCGCCTTAAAATATAATTTCGCCTTTTTGACACGAGCACTCTATGTCGCACGCACTAGTTGAACGAACATCTGGTCCGAACGAAAATTTAAAATTATACCCTCTGAGCGGTGTAGCCTTTTTAAAATAAGACGAAGTATTCGACCAAAGCCAAATGCGAAGAAAGAAAAAAAACACGGTAATTAATTAAACACATTTATCTTGGTTAAATATATATACACATACACACACGCGCACCTATATAAAATAGATTTATTTTTAATAATCCCTTTCCCATTATGATTTCCCGGGCTGGTCTAACCCGTTCAGGCAGACAACCGTTTTTCATATTTATCAATTATTTTTCCATTTTTCCCCATTCACGCGTTTGTATTACAATGATGAATGTGTTAAATTCGTTTTATTCTTAGGTGCTTTATTTAAGTGCGTTTTTATGTTTATACGAATACGTCTTTCGGTGTTATGGCAATGACTTCTTGGATGTATTATTAACCTGTGTTCTTCTTAATGTGTTAGGTATGCGTACGTGTACAACTACTGTCCCATTACCGCGTGAAATGCTATTTCGTTATACCTTCCCTTATTTTAGTGAATTATTCTCACGGAATTCCTTATATCGTTTCATTTCGCTGTACGATATGACAAATATCGAAAGCGATTTCAGTAAAACTGTCAACAGTATGATTCCCGATATTACAAGAAAACAAATCAAAAAATTAAATAATCCCAATAAATATACACGCTGCTCTCATTCCACCAGTCATCCTCTGTACCTCTGCTACGTGGTGTCACGCGCTACAAATTCTTCGCGACAAACGTTATCCAATTTTACTGAACTCTGCTTTTTACACTAAAATCTTCGACATGCACTTATTTTCGATAACGCTACCAAACTTAATCGGCAACGTTTTATTATAATAAATAGCTAACAATTCGAGGTAAATTTGTTCAAAAACTTAGTAACGTGCACCATGATTTGCGACTACGAAAAAAGGTAAACTAAAAACATTTAACAAATTTGCTTCTTACGCTCGAAATTACCAGAAAACATTCGTGTATGATAAACACGCTATTTATGTTAAAGTCTCGATGTAACTTATGGTTCGATACGTACCAAGGTGGGGAGACGATGAGTCTTATGAAACCGTTGTATTCTATTTATATGTGTATCCTTTGCACAACCCCATAACATTAAATCGTATGTCCAAACAGGCTTTATAATTATTTTATAAACTAGAAGTTTAGAAGTTTGTTTTCTAGTGACAAACACCTGCCAAGAAGCCAATTTAAATAGTGCAATTTTATTTTTTTGGCTAATATGCTTCCGCCATGTTAATTTTCGATCTAAATGGTATCTTTTCTCGGCTAATAATCATCCTATTTATTTTTAACGGTCGATACGTAAAATTTCGCGATGTAAAATCGACCTGCGTACATTTACTTTCGTTTAATACGCCAACGTCTCAGCCAGTTACATTCAACAGAGTTTTTTGTAGTGTCTTAGAAGTTTCGCTATTATCTTTACCGATAGCTAATAACGCTGTATCGTCGGCAAACGTAGCTGTTATTATCAACTGGAAATTCGGCAGATTAGATTAAGTAAAGCACCGAACCTAAGACACTTCCTCGAGGCATGCCATTAGATACGGGATAGATATCGGAGAATTGATTTAGGTTTTAACCTGGCATGTACGATCTTCAAGGTAGGATTTTAGAAGGAGATAGTAAGGATGCGGTAATATTTGTTTAACTTATACATCAGACCATGATGCCACACCTTATCAATGGCTTGTTTGACATCTAAGAACACGCCCGTGCATATTTGTTGAGCTTCAAGACTCTCTCGAATAGTATGCACAATTCGGTGTATCTGTTCAATTGTCGAGTACTTTTTTCTGCATCCAAATTGGTGCCCAAGAACAACACGTTCCAATTCTAAATTAGGATTCAACCGCTTGAATATAATTTTTTCAAGCAGTTTTTAAGGAAATGGGTCTATGGGATGAAACCAGTGCCTTACCTGGTTTTGGTGCAACCACTGTTTGCGCCAATTTCCAGGATGAAGGAAAATACTGCAGTCGAAAAACAGCTTTAAAAATGTTTGTAAGCAGACACTTTTTTTTAGGTAGTTTCGATGACAGTTTATTATGAATTAAATCAAATCCCGGACTATTTTTTTTTTTTTTTTTTTTTTTTTTTTGTTAAATTTATTGATTATATATTTGGTTTCGCTGGGAGACGTTGGCGCAGTCGGGGTACTTAACTGCAAAGGCACACTTAAAAATTCATGAATGTCAGTTACAGGCTTAATAAACCAAGAAACTTCTCCCTCTCTACACAATAAATATACAAATTGGGAAGATTTTCGAGCATTCATAAACTCAACATTAAAAATAAATTTATCACTAAAGACTGAATCAGAGATAGATGTAGCGGTTCAGTATTTTACTGAAACTATTCAGAGTATCGCATGGAAATGTACTCCAAACATTAATAAAATGAAAGAAATAAATAATATTCCGCGATGTATACTCGATCTGGTGAAAGAAAAAAGAAATATCCGTAAAAAATGGCAATCATCCCGAAATCCCTATTACAAAACATTATTAAATCAAAAATCGAAAGAACTAAAGATTTTACTTAAAAACCTTAAAAATGAATCCTTCGAACGCTGCCTACAAGAACTTTCACCCACAGAAGCGACAAATTACAACCTCTGGAAAGCGGTTAATAGCAGAAACAAACCTATACAACCCCTTCCTCCAATTCGTAAATCCGATGGTAGATGGGCTAGAACTGACAAAGAAAAAGTTGGAGTATTTGCCAAATATTTCTGCGATGTCTTTAAACCAAATTTACAGACTAATGATGAAACTGATATTCTTGAATTTTTAAGTGTGCCATTGCAATTAAGTCCTCCGATTTCGCCAGCGTCTCCCAGTGAAATCAAGTATATAATTGATAAATTTAACAAAAAAAAAGAGTCCGGGATTTGATTTAATTACTAATAAACTGTTATCGGAACTACCCAGAAAAGGTATACTATTACTTACAAATATTTTTAATGCTGTTTTTCGACTTCAGTATTTTCCTTTGTCCTGGAAATTGGCGCAAAAATAGTGGTTGTACCAAAACCAGGTAAGGCACCGGACGAGGTTTCATCCTATAGACCCATTTCCTTACTTCCTATCCTTTCAAAACTCCTTGAAAAGGTAATATTGAAGCGATTGAACCCCATTTTAGAATTGGAACATGTTGTTCCTCAGCACCAATTTGGTTTCAGAAAAAGACATGCGACCATTGAACAAGTACACACCGAATTGTGCATACTATCCAAGAAAGCCTTGAAACTAAACCAGTATGCACGGGTGTGTTCTTGGATGTCAAGCAAGCCTTTGACAAGGTATGGCATCATGGTCTGCTGTATAAATTGAAAAAAATATTACCGCATCCTTTCTATTTCCTTCTAAAATCCTACCTTGAAGATCGCACACGCCAGGTTAAAATCCAAAATCAATTGTCTGATATCTATCCTGTATCTGCTGGCGTGCCTCAAGGAAGTGTCTTGGGTCCGGTGCTTTACTTAATTTATTCTGCTGATTTTCCAGTTGATAATAACGTGATAACAGCTACGTTTGCTGACGATACAGCGTTGTTAGCTGTTGGTAAAGACAATAGTGAAACTACTAATAAGCTTCAAAAAACCCTGTTAAATGTTGAAAACTGGCTGAGACGTTGGCGTATCAGGGTAAACGAAAGCAAGTGCACACAGGTTGATTTCACATTGCGAAATTTTATGTACCAACCATTAAAAATAAATGGGGTAATTATTAGCCAAGAAAAAGATGTCAAATATTTAGGCATGTATTTAGATAGTAAACTGACATGGCACAAGCATGTTAATCAAAAAAGAAAACAGTTAGATTTAAAACTGCATGGATTAAATTGGCTTCTTGGCAAGTACTCAAGTTTATCACTGGAAAATAAACTTCTGGTCTATAAAATAGTCTTAAAGCCTATTTGGACATATGGTTTAATGTTGTGGGGTTGCGCAAAAGATGTACATGTAAATAGAATTCAGCGATTTCAGAACAAGGCCATAAGACTCATTGTTTCCCCACCTTGGTACGTATCGAACCATACATTGCATCGAGACTTGAACATCCCATATGTAAAAGATGAGGTTAAACGTGCTGTTGATCGATATGTAAGTCGTTTACATCCGCACTAAAATTTAACGTTTCTCAATGTAATATTCGCAAGCTATTTAAAACATCAAATACATTATTTCGAATAACGTAAAGCGAAACACAGCGTATTTATATCAGACAGACCGTGGACCTTACAAAATCCAGTTCAGAATATTGCAACTTCCTTTTCGCATTACTACAGTCTCTCAGAGTCTACATATGGGAACAGAGTTTAGAGAGTAGATTAATATTAATACGATGGCGTGAAATTAGGCGATGATTAATGATGTAGCGTTTAAAAAAGTATCTGAATTTTATTACTAACCAGCAAAACCGGAAAAAAAATTTCATTAGAATGACTGACTGACGTTGTCACTTCGACGAGGGGTGAAAACGAATCTTTTGATTTTAAAAAGAGCTCGCTGTTGTAAGCAGAGAAAGAGATACAAAAATGAAACTAGTTTTACTGCATTCCGCTAAATTGTCCACGTACGTTGACAACGGGATCGAGTTGATACAGCATTCGAAAATAGAAGTAATGCGCACATATGTGGACATATTTACACTATCCGGACAGAAGAGGATACAGTGAATTTTGTTTCACTTAGAAGGCCCTCCACCTTCCCCGAACCGGTGTTCCTCAACGCGGGACATGTCCCGTTATGTTTATACCACCGACCCGTTTCTTCCAAAGACCTAGACGGCTTCCAGTCAGATGATCTGGTGGCGCGATTGAGGAGTCGCGGCAGCCGTCAACCGTCAACCGTCCAACTATTCACCTACCGGCATTATTTCCCGGGTCCGAAGTCCGGGCCGATAAAAACGACTACTATCATATAGTGAACTCGAGAGACCGAGCTACTGCCCCCAACAAGAAGCGCAAGCGCCATGTACTAGATGAGTTCATCTCGGGTGAAGAGTTTGCGGCCCTACTTGCGGGCTGTATAGCGCAAACTTCCACAGAAGAGGATACAATCTGCTTCTGTAAATAATAATTTAAATATACTTATTATTCATTCGAACGTTCGTTCTTTCTCAAGACAAGATTATTTCAATGAAATATTCGAGTACAAAATAAGCAGAATTCACAAATTTGTTCAAAAGTAATTTTGTAATATGTATATATATATTATATATATGTGTGTGTGTGTGTGTGTGTGTAAAATTCTCTTTCTCAAGACAGGATTACTTTAATGAAATATTCGAGTAAAGAAATAAGCAAGGTTCACAAATATGTTCGAAGTAATTTTGTAATATATATACAATTCTATACTAATATATAAAACTGTACTGAAATTTTTGTCTCCAGTCTGTTCCGATTTAACTCAAAACTTATTGAAGCAATAATGATGCACAGCTTATAGCCTATATTATCGGATTCGTTCTAAGTTTTGCTTCACATTGATATCACAAATAGGACAGAAATTACAACAAATTAAAGTTTTAAAAAGTAGATGTCAGCGATATCTCTGTCAAATAATGTACCTCCACTACTAACACTCGCCTTTAAAATCAAGTTTGGTTTAGTTAGGACCGTCGATGAAATGACCGACGGAAATATATATAAAAAACAAAACAAACAACAAAGTATATTTGCCTAAGTAATAAACATACAAGACAAATATAACACGGATTACAAAGATTGTGTACCGGGGATTACCACAATGACGCAGTAAGATCATAAATAATAAAGCAAAAAAAAACGTTAAATGCTGCAGGAAAAAAGCAAATAAAAACCTGCGGCTAGAAAATAAAGACGTTTTCACAAGTAATACATGATAGTATAGAAACTTAAGTCTAAGCTACAAAAATATAATGTATAGATTGTAAGTTCTTAAATGAATACTATGTATATACACACACATATGTACATATATACACATATACACTTACACATATAAAAAGAGCATGGCAAGGGTGTCGAAGGTGCTTACTAAGTAAAGGGGTTAAATTATAATTAAAAAATTAAAATTAATTACCACATAATGTTATGTTTAAGTCGCCTGTGTTTATATTTGGAATACATGAAACGAAGTTGCTTAGAATCGTAATTGGCAATCGAGGAGACGAGTACATTGTTTTGGTATGAGCATTTAATAAAAAAGTCAGTCGATAGCTTTAGAACAAAATCTCTAATATAGGGCAGGTCAGTAGCTTCGTGCATACTGTCGATTCTGGCATAGCGAGGTGCATTGAGAATACATCTGAGGCATCTGTTTTGAATGACTTGCAACTTGTTAAAGGAGGTTTTTGATATTGAGCTCCAGGAAGAACAAGCGTAGCAGTATTGGGCGGATTAGTGCTTTGTAGAGGATTATCTTGTTGTTAATGTTGAGGAAGGACTTGTGATTAAGAATTGGGTACAAGGAACAGAAGGCATTGTTTGTCTTGATTGTGATATTATTTGTGTTTAGTGAAAGTAAGTTTATTGTCGAGGATTACACCAACATAACGAACCTTATCGGACCATTCTAAAGTGTTTCCCTGTACGATCAGATTGTCAGGTAGAGCAGGTCTTCTGCGGGAGAAGAAAATAGCTTCGGTTTTGTTCGGGTTAATGCTAATTTGCCATTTATTGTAATATTCAAGTACCCGCGAGTCTATTACGAATTGTGCTAGGTCTATAGCAGCTGCAGAATATCGCAGCGTCGTCAGCAAAAAGTCCCACTTGTGTGTTGGGTGGGTTTGGAAAATCATAAAGATACAGGGAAAACAAAAGTGGTCCGATAATACTGCCTTGCGGGACACCCGCAGAGCAAGATTTGTGAGACGAGGCAGCATTACCTACAGATACATAAAAATATCTATTGCCTAGGTAACTACTGATTAAGTGAATTAAGCATGTTGGAAAGTTACATTTTATCATTTTATAAAGAATACCTGCGTGCCAAGTTGTATCGAATGCTTTAGCAACGTCAAATAGTACCATGCCGGTATGCTTGTTTAAGTTGAAGTTATGGGTAATGGAGTCGGTTATTCTGCATATTTGTTGGGTTGTAGAGTGATGAGAGCGAAAGCCGAATTGAAAGTTTGGAAGTATATTATTGTTGTCGACATGGGATAATAATCTAACATAAATCACCTTTTCAGCAACTTTACTTAGGTTGCTCAGTAGACTAATGGGGCGGATGTTGGAAACCTGTGAAGGATCCTTACCGTTCTTGGGCAAGGCGATGATTTTGGCAAGTTTCCAGCTTTGCGGGAAGTATCCCAGTTTAAAGATGCCTTTCATAATGTCTGATAATACAACAATGGCGGAATGAGGGAGTTTCCTGATTATAAGTAATGATATATTATCAGGGCCTACCGAGTACTTTAATTTCGTTTTTTTGATGATATTGGATATTTCTAGAGAACAAATGACGTTAGCACAAGTTTGGGTAGTGTTAGTTATATGTAGATACGTCTTAGTAGTGCGTAGATACCTCTGAACTTCTGACAGGACTTTTTTGCGCTGAAAGTTAGAGGATAATTGTAAGTTCTGTCCGTGAATTTTGAAGTAGTGAGCAGCCAGACCTCTGATTTTTCTATGTCAGTGTTAACATAGTCACTTGTGGATGGGTTGCAGAGGGGCGGAAGAGACTTACTGCGGTGGGTAAGGTTTTTAGTCACCTTCCAAAGATTATTATCCTTGGGGCTCAGCGTTGTGAGGAATTTGTTGTACTTTTCGTTTTTGTGGTTTTTGAGGCAATGCGGAAGAGTTTTGGTCAAAAGAATCAATAGCTGCTTTAAAAAAGAGGCGACTAAAATACGAAATGAATATAGATATTCAAAAAGACCAAAGTTATGTGCATGAGTAAAAATCCAGTGGAAATGAACATATCAATCGGTGATCAAAAATTGGAACAAGTTAAATGCTTTAAATATCTAGGACATATAATAACAGAGAACGTATATTGCACCATCGAAATCCGACAAAGAATTGCAATGGCAAAAATGGCATTCTTGAGAAAAAGACAAATAATTACGCAGAACACGCTTTCCATTGGATTACGTAAACGTATAGTTAAATCATATGTCTGGGCAGCGACACTTTATGCGGCGGAAACTTGGACGCTAAATAAAAGAGATAAGGAAAAAATTGAAGCTTTCAAAACATGGTGCTGGCGACGACTATTGAACATCTTACGGGTCGATAAGATATCTAATAAAGAAGTTTTCCAGAGAGTGCAAGAAGAAAGATCACTATTGAAAACGATCAGGGCTAAAATAGATCGGACATGTGTTAAGGCATGATATCCTACTAAAAGATGTTATAGAAGGGCGAATACCGATGCGCAGACCGAAAGGAAGACCAAGACAGACGCTGATAGACACAGTCAAGAAGGAAGCAAATATTAAGACCTATGGGGAATTAAAAAGACAGACAGCGGATAGGAAAAGGTGGTGTTGGACAATAGGGGCGAACCAGTCAAATGACTGAAACACCCATGATGATGATGATGATATATATATATATATATATATATATACGTATACTAATATATAAAACCGTAAAAGAAACAGCGATATTGTATTTAAAAAAATAATTACACAATTGAAGCCGTGGGTATGCTTTTTATTGTCGCAGTTTAATCGATATACCTCGTCTCGATAGTATTTCATATCGAGAGTAGAATATATTTACCAAAAGTATTCCTTTCACTCCTTACCACACTCTGTAGCATTTGTAATTACTTTTTTTTTATTTCGAAAAATATGGTTCCAAATATTAACTCGATTTATAGTCGAAATAACTGTTCACTTCGTTGATAATATAGATTTCATAGCATTCTTCGCCAAGTTCACATATCGGATGCGTTGATTTTTGAATACAACATCCACGTTTCTGCACTATACAGAAATACTGAAAATAATTATGTTTACATTGTGTACCCTCCGAACCTATTTTGTTGCGAAATTTAAGAGTATTTTCCCTCTTTCGTTTCTTGTTTCATATCCGGCCATTCCCTATTACTTTATCATCAAATTCAATTCTGTGGGCTCTGTGAGTATAACTGATGCCCATTATTTGGATTTATCGATCATTCTCCGTATATTTTTATCTCGTTTATTCCTATTATGTCCCATTTTACTCATTTTCAGCTCAATTTTCGATATTTTATCAACTCCATTTTAAAGTCCAGCAGTTTTATCTACTTACTTTTAAATATATTCTGGTGTTGTATTTCTTCTCCTAGTTCAGTTTTAGGCCGTTCCACTATCCGGCCCTCGTTTCGGTCAGTACTCCGTCCCGAACTTGTACTAATACGACGCTGACACGAGGGATATATATATATATAAACTTTTATACTGAAACTGCGAAACCCCTCCTCAGTTGGATAACTTTAATAAAATGTGTTCTACTTTTAAAAGTTTTTCGTTATCGATTTGTTCTTAGCGATTAATTAATCACGTATTATACTAAGAACAAAAGAGAAATGTATTTTCGGATAATTACTGTTGCATTTAACGAAATTATACCTCGTTCTATTTGTATGTTCTTCAACGAGTTTGGCCACATTGTTTTTAAGCAAACAACTCTAATTAATTGGCTATAACCAACTTCAAACGGTTGAATGCAACTTACTTAAATTTATATCTAATGAGGAAACGGAATTGTTTTTATAAACGATTGCGTTAATTTATAGTTTATACCGGCTCGTTGGTAGTTCTATACTATATAGTGTGTATAAAGTATAAGCTATTATCGGTTGAAGCGTGTGGATATGGAGTTGTGAACTGTCGAAATGGAAAATCGCGGTTTTTCTGCGATATGACGGTAGTGGATGGTCGGATATTATTTACCTTTTACTTTTAAGATATTCGAACGGCGTGTGGGAATAATCCCGTTCAACGTCTGCCACAAATTTTACTCGTCAAATTACAGCGTAATACAAACTGAAAGATATAGAAGTTAACACTTTAAGGTTTTTTTTTGTTGCAGTTTTTGCTTTTACATAGCGGCACATGTATTTAAAAGCGCACACAGCCCCGGCAATCGTAAGTCAAACTTATCGATTGGCTAAATTCGTGAGGTAATTACTTGACGAGTGTCTCGCGTCATTGGATTGGCCATAGCATAGGAATTAAATGTTTAAAATTTTTTAAAAAGTCGATTTTAGAAATTCAATTATTATAAAACATCCAAAAATTATCCGATATTTCAAATTTATTAACTTTTTCAAATCATAAAACATCCAAACATACTAGACGAAACATATTTAAGCTCGTGCCTAAAATCAAAATTCAAATTTTAAATTTTGTGACTTGTAAAATCGACTTTTTTAAAATTTTAAAAATTTAATTCCTACGCTATGGTCAATCCAATGATTGGCCAGTCAAAAAGTTCGAGTTAGGATTGTTGTGACTGCGTGCGCTTTTAAATACACATGCAAAAAAAATCCTTCAATTATTTACCCTCTTTGATATCTTTCAATTTTTATTATGCCGCATTTTTACGAGTAAAATTTGTGGCAGACGTACGTGCTTTTTCAATAGCCGGTAATTTAAATAACCGGTTACGATTGAAATTAATTTTTTTTTTCAAAAACTTTTTTTCGTATTTTCGAAACTTCCCACTCGCGAGTTCTATAAAATGGGGCGGATTTATATTCGCACTAACCAGTCTCGCACCGATCTAATACTCAGATATGCTGTAGTTATAAAAAGTATTTTAGCCATATCGCGGGGAAAATGGTACAATTTCGATGAAGTTTTTTTTGACTTGTTCAAAATTGAAAATTCAACCCCTTGGGAAACCGGGTAGTTCTTATTTTACATAAAATAATATATTCCCCCCTCTCGTGTGTTTTTGGTTTTTTACAATTTTTTTTCTTTCGAACTCTCGCTTGACATATACGTTTTACTCGTATTTTTTAACGTAGTTTCGTACGACAATAATAAGTTGCTGTACGACACAATTGTTTATTGTGTGTTTATGACCGTACGAATTACCTCGTACATATATTTATACGTTTATTTACTAGTCAGTTATATATATCTTATTTTGTAATTACTGTCTCGTGTTATATATTTTATTTCTACGGAATTTATTTATAACCATTAACAATTGAGACAATGTCCCATTTACTTTTTACGTATGTGCGCGTGCATATTTAAAAATGTATTACTTTTACTGATCGAAAAGAGTGCACGAATTGTTCGATAATAATCGTATATTTTTATTTGGCATATTCATTTTCCTCAATATATATTGCGCATATCGCAGCGTACAAACGCTGAAACATATTAAAGTGGAAATTGTTTCTTAGATCTTCATGTTTAAAATTTTATATACAAAAAATTAAAAAAAAAAATTAACTTCTAATTTACCGACTCTTAACTGATTTCAGTCGACCGAATGAGATATGTTCGACTTGCCTTTAGCGATGAAACCATTTACGCGACCTTTTGTCTCTCGAAGTAAACTATTGTGCATTTAATTTTGGCACTAACTAATTATCCAATAAATAAATATATACGTAAATTATATAACAGAATAAAACGAGTTTAGAAATAAATTTTCAGCTGAAACTGCAATTCGATAATTAATATATCCATTGAAAAAAGCTTTTTTCTCCAGCTTTTGTCATCAATTTTAACCTAAAGGTAACTTTCCTATTTAAGAATCCGAATTAACAACCAGTTATACGTGTATTACTTCTTTCTTATTTTTTGCTATGTCCGCTCAATGTCAGCGACTAAACTGTTTTACTAAGTCTCTAGCCGTATCAATTAATTGCCGTATTCCTTTAATTCTTTTCCAAACATTTTCGTCTACTTCTTCCCACTTTCACCTTCAATATGTCCTCGACGAGGGGATCTAGTATTTTCTGCCTGATTCAACTCATAATTTGTCCTACGTGTACATTGTTTTGTAGTTTTTTTACGATTTTCACATATTTTCTGCAAAAACGATGTATGATTTTATTCTATCCGTCCAGATGATATCCAGAAAATATAGCTACATTTCGAAAGCTGCTATTTTCTTCGATGCAGCTACCATAAGTGTCTATCTTTCCGCGCACCATAAACCAATATTTCCCAGATATAAAGTGAAATTATGCTCATCGATGTCGTTTCAGAACAGCGAATTATTCACTATTTGAAAGGCCCTGCAGCCTCCCTGAACGGGAGTTCCTCAATTTGGGGACTAATTGTTCCTTTACGTTCCTTCCAAACACCTACACAGCTTTTCAACCAGATAGCCTGGTAGCGCAATTGAGGAATTGCGGAACCGTCGTCATTTCAGCACTGTACACTTTTAAATTGTTCAAATGCTTTGCATGCTGTTTCTATGCTGCATATCTGATATCTTTATCAGAATAACTCTTTTTTTTTTTTTTTTATCCAACTCTTACATATCTGGAGATTTTTTCTCTATGACTTTTCCATCTTTTTTAATTCTATCGGCCTCGTTACTTTTTTCCTTCTATATATGCGTAATGTACTTTAATCATTTCAGCGTTGGCATTAGATTAGCACTTACCTTTTATTCGGGGATCTACGTTATTTGCAGCACTTAGAGCTGGTACGATGTTTATAAAAAAAACAAAACACTTTATATCATTTTAGCGTTTTCCATCACCAGAAATTGACAATTATATTTCTTTATATATATATATATATTTTTTTTTGTATTCTTTTTTTATCTTATGTATGGTATATTTATATGAAAATAGTGTGACAACATTTTTTGATATTCGTACCTAAGCTCAATTATTATAATATAATAATAATAATAAACAGCAAATCGAATCCGCCCCGTTTAAATTAATATTTTGTTGCGTTAGAACAGTCATTTTAAATTTTCCTGCTCATTTACCTTTTCTGTATTTAATAACGAAATCGATTGCCTCGCGTTTACAAACTGTACTAATTTCATATCCATTGTTGATATATTAGAATTCATAGTCGTAATAATAATGATTACTAACGATTCTGCAGATAGAGATATTTAACGCATTAAACGAATTTGGTGCAGAAAATGAACTTCCTCGTTAAGCGTTGACAAACACGGTATCAAAAATTAAATATTCTTAGTAAAAAACCTTTCAAAATAAGAACAGACGTAAGACAATGCGCGATGGATTATCTCCATTACTATTCGATTGTGCTCTAGAGTAATCGAAGAATCTAGAATTAGAACAAAGGAAGAAAATTACGGAACACTATAGGAAAGGACGCAAATAACGTAGAAATTGTTTATCCTTTTCGCGGGATGCTTTAGCGATTTTGTTACATAATACGAAAGACGCGATAAAACGAGTAGGAATTTTAAAAGAAGAAATATTAAAAATTTCTTTTGAAAAAAAAACACAAAATATATATTACAAGCATAATCAGGGAAACTTCTAATAAAATTCAAAATATTTGGGAAGAATGATACAGCCGAATATTACAAGAAAGAGCGAGAAAAATGGTAACTGCATTTTGGTTAATTTATTTTTTTTTAAAAAAAGAGAGAGAAATAAAAAACATATCTAGAAATATATACGAGACTAAAGGATAATGATTAGCCCGGAATGTCTTTACGCATCCGGAATTTTTTAACAGTATTAAGAAGATCTAGACGACAAGAAAAATCCTCGGTAGACCAAAAGACGAAAACGATATATCGAAATTAAGAACGAATAAAGAGTCGAGAAAATATCGAATACCACGCGTAAATGAAAGGGTGGCCATCTTGAAAGTTTAGAGTCAGGAAGCCTAATGAAAAATATATTAGACTTTTTTTTTAAAAAAAATCAAAATGTATACCTCGGTTTGTATATGTTAAGAAAGACTAGAAGTTCAAAATGGAGACGAATAAAAAAAAATAAAACTTATGTACTGATAAAAAGAAAAAGAACAGGCAGAGAATTGAGATACTTCGTGCAGAAATTATTCACAAATTCGAAAAAAAAAAAATGAAAATATCGATAATAATAATAATAACAATTATTAATTAGGAAGCGTTTTTTGATTTTTCAGTTTTGACGTGCGAAATAAGGTGCCATTTTCAAAAGCCAAGCTATGGTCTTCGTCAACGGCGTTCGACGATCGTGCCTCGTTCAGAGCGGTCACTCAACCGGCTCAATTAATTATTCAAGACGTTCGTATAGAAGATGAAACTATGTACAGATGTCGGGTGGACTTTAGAAACTCGCCTACTAGAAACTCCAAAGTCAATCTAACGGTTATAGGTCGGTATCGATGTAAATTGATTTAGTCTATCGTTATCGAAATGTAAAAATATTACTATCTTCCGATAAACACTTACGAAATATCTCATAGGCTCTTCGTCTCGAAACAAATAGTCAAAATGTTTCGAAATAAGAGATTATTACAAAATTATTTAATGTTTCATAAAGCATAAAAGTATATATCGTATGCACTTTTATCGTGTTAATTCTACGATAACGCGTCGTTATATATTGCGCTAGATGACCCATGACCGGTTCTTAAAAAATCCTTCTTGAACTATTATCGATTCGTCATTCGGACTTGACTTATATGTATGATTCTAAATGCAGTCCGAATATTTTCGTATTTTACAAAGTTCGCGAATACGCAACATACCGTCACCGCGACTTGAAAAATTTTCTACGCACTCATCGCTGGTATGGAGTCTACCTTAGGACGTTCTTTAAAACGAAGTAATATAAAATTGAAAAACTAACCATTCTGAAAAGTTACATTTTATTTTACGATTACCTAGACATTAAAGAAAAATACCCTGAATATTGTGTTTAAAGACTTTTTTAAAAAAAAAGTCAAACAACTAGTTGAATAACGAACCTGAACTGATTTCATCCTATCGCCACAAAAAGTAGGAATAAATCGCGTACGACAGAGAGATCTATTGAGACATGAAGAAGAATATGAATTTCGTTCGTTGAATTTTCTCTATCGACCAAATATTTCTAATCCCGCGGACTGAAGTCCCGATCTGCTGATATTTGTCTGACCCGAGCTGATCTCATTCGTACAGTATTCGCGTAATACTAGTAAAATATCTTCGGGCGCGAATTGTGTAATACGAAAATCAGAATGCAGACGACCGTGTCGCGAATTAGTAGCTAAGGTGACAAACCAAAGTGAAGCTGATTCGAATTATCGGATTGTGCATATTTTCTATGGTTCTTGGAGTTGTATTCAAATAATAAATATCAATTATAAACGTCCTCGATATGTGTGTTCTTTTGGTTTGTAATTTATATAACTTTCTTCGTTATATATTCGAACTATTTACTATTTAAAAACAGCTGTTTTCAATTAAATCGCGTTTAAATTTTTTTATAAACTTTCGCGAGTAAACTACGTGGATTAACCGATTTAAATCTAGATAATCAGTTAATCGCGACAATTATAAAATCGTCGTTATTAAAGTAAATCGAGACAGAGAAACTCAAACGAGAGAACTATTACGCTCCGTTTTAAACGGGCAATTGATTCCCACGTTTTAGGAAGTCCCTTATTCGTTGCGATTTACTCTTATCGTGACAGTTTATGACTAAAATAACATTTAATCCGATTCAACTCCAGAAAACCTTTAATTACCACCTCTCGACCTTCGCTCTAGCTGAATAGATTTCCGTAGAAAAGCGTCGACTATTAAACGCTTCAACAAGAACGCGTCCATTAGCCGGAAACTCGGACAAAGTTGGTAAATTATTTCCGACTAACGACCGTAACACCGCAATCTTTTCAAAGTCCGAACCCAGTCGTCACAATATATACATACATTTTATATATAGTTCGCTAGGAAGGTGTAGTTGAAAACAGAAAATTAATCTACATTGTAATCATCCTACCATGTTGCGTGTACAGCATCGAAGTAACGTCATTAATGTGTACATGTATATATTTTTATATATATATAGGTTTTTTAAAATTTCTAAAATTACTACATTTAGTATATGTGTAAAATGTGGTAATAATCACAAAACGGAACTGTGCCAAAAGAAAAGAAATGAACCCTGCAAATGTGCAAACTGTGGCGGCGATCATACTGAACTGGAAGGGCTGTTCAGAATATAAAACGAAGATTTTTCAAATAACTAATTCAAGTTCAAATCAAAGTGTTACTGAACGAGTTAAACAAAGAGCTATGATACAGATAATTTCAAAATAAATCAATCAAAAGCTACTAAAGAGGTATCAAATAATAATGCAATACAAAAGCAAAAGTCACACCCCACAATATCAGGAGAACGGGAAATACAAGCTGCTACAGTAACAGTTGTGCAACCGTCAAAGGACTGCAGTCTCAACAGCAGCAAACACCAATCCTACACAGCGTCATGACTTTATTACTCGATATACAAACTACTATTAACCAATTAAATGCTCGTGTTATGCAGCTAGAGACAAAACCAGTCAAAGCAATACAGCAAAATACAAGGTCCAAGAAGAAAAAATGACGAACAAATTTCTTCAAATCGTCACTTGGAATGCCAATGGCTTGAGTCAGCGTGCCCAAGAATTTGAATTGTTCCTGAATACCAACTGCATAGACGTAGCCCTAATATCTGAAACGCACTTCACAAATAACAGCTATATAAGAATCCGCGGATATTCCGTTTATTGCACAAACCATCCTGATGGTAAAGCCAGAGGAGGTACGGCGGTGCTAATTAAACAAAATATTAAGCATTTCCTGCAAGATCAAATATGTGAAGATTTTGTGCAAATTACAGTTATAGGTATCAACCTTAATGGGGTTGACTTTAACCTTGCAGCCGCAAACAGACCAGCAAGAACTAATTTTGAGAAAAAACAAATAATAAATATTTCCAATCGACTTTGGCCGCATTTCATCATTGGAGGAGACTATAATGTAAAACATACAATATGGGGATCTCGTATAGTAACGCCAAAAAAAGGCTTCGAACTTCTTCGTGCTATCAATTTATGTGGTTGTGAATTTTATTCTTCACGCAGACCAACCTATTGGCCTACAGATCAGATTTTTTTATTACCAAAGGAGTTACACCTACATATTTAAACGTTATAGGCATAATGGACTTATCATCTGACCACACTCCAGTCTTGATGACAATTAGTTCCGTTGTTAGCACAAACAAAGTTCGAACTGCTCTTACAAACAGATCTACAAATTGGGACCAGTTTAGAGATAAACTTGACTCTTTAATTGAACTTAGCATTCGCCTTAAAACAATACAAGAACTGGAAGTAGCAGCACAAGATTTTATCGATTCAGTTAAAGAAGCTGCCCACTATTCCACTCTAGCTGTTCAGAACCAGCTGCCAATGGAGGTTAATTATCCCCTTAAAATAAGGGAACTAATTAAAGAACGAAGGAAGGCTCGCAAAGTTTGGCATCAATCAAGGAATCCTACGGATAAAACAACTTTTAATCGAAAAAGTAATATGCTAAATCGATTACTTTCTGAATTCAAACAGAATAACGTTTCAGAATTCTTAAAAATCTTGAGTGCGGACGCAAATAAAGATTATTCCTTATGGAAAGCAACAAGGCGTTTTAAGCGACCACAAATTCAGATAGCTCCAATTCGAAATGATAATGGACAATGGATACGAAAAAAGGATGAGAAAGCTGAACTGTTTGCGCAATATCTCGCGTCAGTTTTTCAGCCTCACGTTATACAGACGAGCATAAATTTATCTAAAAGATACCAACCAGACATCGTAATAAAACCCATTACTCCATATAAAGTAGCCATGGAAATCGATACAAACATAAATCTAAAGAAAGCACCTGGTATGTACAACATTTCGCTAGCAGTTCTTAAACAACTTTCTCGTAAGGGGACCATCATGCTAACGTATCTATTCAACAGATGCTTCAGGTTGAGGCACATTCCTAAATGTTTCAAAATCGCGCAAGTCATTATGATTCCAAAACCGGGAAAACCGTTAGAATATATGACATCATATAGGCCAATTTCACTTTTGCCGTCTATATCCAAATTATTTGAAAAACTGCTGTTGAAACGATTACCCTATTTGCTCTTCCGAATCATCAATTTGGATTTATTGATAAGCACTCTACGATCGATCAGTTACATCGGGTAACTGCGACCATTGAACGTGCTATGGAGGAAAAGAAATATTGTGCAACAGTGTTTCTAGACGTATCGCAAGCCTTCGACAAGGTATGGCATGAAGGACTAATTTACAAAATTAGTACAATCCTTCCAAGAAATATGTGTCAATTACTCGAATCCTACCTTGCAGATAGAAGCTTTCAGGTCTCTCTGGCAGAGGCTATACCGCTACCGTATCCAATAATGGCAGGAGTGCCACAAGGTAGCGTCCTTGGACCTAACTTGTACCTGTTATATACAGCAGATATACCGCCAACTACAGAAACCTGTATTGCCACATTTGCTGATGATACTGCTATTCTGTCAGTTGGTGATACAATAGAAAGTGCAACAACTAACCTGCAACGAGCCATATACAAAATTATCAAATGGATGCGTGTTTGGAAAATCTTAGTTAATCACCAGAAATCAGCTCATGCCATATTCACTCTCAGACGATATACCTATTTACCAGTATATATTGATAGCATTGCAGTCCCCAAGGAAGATTCAGCCAAGTACCTTGCCATGCATCTAGACTCACGTCTGAACTGGAAGGTGCATGTCAAGATGAAAAGAAAACAAATTTCTCATAAGTTACGGGAAATAGACTGGGTGGTAGGGCGGTATTCAAAACTCAGTTTATTTAACAAATTTTTAATATATAACCAGCTGATTAAGCCGATCTGGACATACGGCATCCAGCTATGGGGCTGTACAAAGCAATCGTTTGATTATTCAGCGAGATCAAAACAGCTGTTTGCGGACTATCACAGCGGCTCACTGGTACCAACGAAATCGTGACATACATTCGGACTTAAACATTCCGTGGGTCGACGATGTAATTCGCTGCTTCGCAAAGAAACATACAAACCGACTTCACCAACATCCAAATCCTGAAGCATCAGATTTAATCAATCGGAATTGTGAATTAAGACGCCTTCAACGAACAAAACCACATGATTTATAATAGTTAGATTTAATACACCTTTAGCGAATAATATCGCACGACTTATTAGTTTATAGTTCGTATGTATGTAACTGTACATATATATAAATATCTAAAGTTATCGGTTCTATTTTATAATTAATACTTATTTATAAAATAGATAAGATTGTATTATATTAACAATTACAATTAAAAAAAAAAAAAAAAAAATTTAAATCTACAGTAAATATAACCGTAGATTATATATAATAATTTTACGGGGAAATAGCTTATTAGCGTTGAAATTATTTATATATATATATATATATATATATATATATATATATATATATATATGTATATATATATATACGTTTAGTTTTAAAAACTTCAAAAATGTAATCTGAAAAACGTTTCGACTGTGAAAAAATTGATATAACGAAGCGACAATATTTTGTTCAGTTATCCGCCACAATTTCAACGATATTTTCATTTAAGTTAGATACCGGCAAGTGTATTCATTTTAATTTATGCGGGTAATATTGACCCGTGAACAGTTAAAGTTTTTATTATATAAAATAATTAAAATTAAAAACTGATTTATTAAAACGGTCGTAAAAATTTTTTTGAATTAATTTACAATTAGTTTCTCATATTTTCTTTTCTATTAAAAATTTTTTTTTTTTTATAATTGCTAATTTACACCTAGCTAATGCTATTTAGTAAGTTTTATGATTATTTATGCATAATGTGACATGAGAAGCATCCCATCCAGTGATGGGTGCTTAAGTGTAATTTTACATATTAATAGTATTTATATTAAATCCAGTGGCTTCGTTCTGTTGAGTCTGCGGATAACGAGTGAGTTGTCTAGTAAGGAGATCGCCATATGATTGGGGTGGTTCTCTAGCCGGACGGCATATTTTTTAGCAACTGTTGCTATTTCTTCTTTTACAGTTTTCACTTTGAGATCTTCGTGTAGTGTAAGATTTGATATATACCACGGAGCGTCGACAATAGTCCGAAGGATTTTGTTTTGAACTCTCTGCAAAATGGCAATATTACTTTTCTTGGCACAACCCCATAATTGGCAGCCGTATCGCCAAACTGGTTTCAAAACTTGGTTATATAAAAGCAGTTTATTATCAGTAGACAGTTCTGATCGTCTGCCTAGTAGCCAAAACATTTGTTTCCGCTTAATGTTTAGTTCATTACGTTTTTTTATTATATGTTTTTTCCATGTTAGGTGTTTGTCTAAATTTAAACCAAGATATTTTATTTCCTCTTTTTGTGGGATTGTAACACCATTCATAATTATCTGTCCAGTTGGTAGTTTTCTTCTGTTAGTAAATATTACTCTAGCTGATTTATCTTCATTAATCTTTATTTTCCACGTTTTAAACCTTGTTTCGATTTTGGTTACTGCTTCCTGCAGGTTTTTACGTGCCACTATGGTAGATGCGTCTGAACAGAGAATTGCTGTGTCATCAACGAAGGTTGCTATTTCGATGTTTGTCGGAATAGGAATGTCTGCCGTATAAACTAGATAGAGCAACGGCCCCAGTACACTACCCTGGGGTACACCTGCTTTTACCGGATAAATCTGTGATTCATCATCTCCATATTTGACACAGAAGTACCTTTCATCTAGGTATGACTGCAATATCCGAGTCATCTGATGTGGAAAGTAACGACTGATTTTTTGTAATAGACCTTTATGCCAAACTTTGTCAAAAGCTTGACTTACGTCTAAGAAAACCGCGTCACAAACTTTTTTTTCTTCAATGGATTTTTCAATCACATTAACTATTCGATTGACCTGCTCTATTGTACTATGTTTTTCTCTAAAACCAAATTGATGGTCCGGTATTAGTGACTTGTTTTGGACAATTGGAAGTATTCTTTTTAGGAGTAGTTTTTCATACAACTTAGACAGCACAGGCAATAATGAAATGGGGCGATACGAGCTTGTTTCTGTTGCGAGTTTTTGCGGCTTTTTGATTACGATGATTTGCGAAAATTTTAATTGAACTGGGAAGTATGTTAATCTCAGCATTGCATTGAAGATATACGTTAAAAGTATTAGACCTTTCCTTGGTAATTCTCATAAAATTTTTGCTGTAATCAGGTCGTATCCTGGTGCTTTTGTCGGATTCATCGTTTTTATTATATTTTTAATTTCGCCAGGGGAAGTAAGTTTAATGGGTTTAGACACATCATAACATCGTATTTCTGGAAAAGCAGAAGAGTTTTCAGGGCATGACTGAAATGTATCAGCGTAGTATTTTCCAAATACTTCTGCTTTCTCCAAATCAGTTCGGGCCCAACTTCCATCTGGCTTTTTTATTGGGAGATTAATTTGCTTAGGTCTTTGTAGATTTCTAGTCGCCTTCCATAGGGAATAATCACGTTCCGCTAATGGAGACAAGTTTAACAACTTTTCTCTAAATGATTTGTTTTTTTAGGTCTACTAAATAAGCGCTTTACAAGCTTAATCTGTTTATTCAGTGCCGTCTTAATTGTCGGATTTTTATACATCTGCCACTGATTCCTTAGTTTCCGTTTCAGTGTAACTTCCCTTCTAATTTCTTCGGGGTAATAGATGATAGGTGCGGACACATTAATTTTTTGTGTGGCAGCCCACGCTGACCGTTGTGTGATTTGAATAAAATATTCAAGTGCATTTTCTATGTGTTTTTCCGTTTTTAGTGGCATTTTTAGGTTAATCGTATTTTCCATTCGTTCCCTAAATTCTTCCCAATTAGTACGTTTATTGTGCAGTTTAGGTTTGCAAATTTTAGTTATTATATGCTCACTGATATTAAGCATTATTGCAGAATGATCCGATGCTAATCTATCATCGTTTCTCACGTCCAGGAAAATTTGTGCAAAACCCTTTACTACAAAGATGTCTAATAAATCTGGAGTTTTTTGTGGGTTAGTTGGCCAATAAGTCGGTTTCCCGGATGAATGAACATTGCTGTGTATTTCATCAACTGCCATTTTCAGTTGATTTCCCCTAGGAACAGTGAGTCTTGATCCAAAATGAATATTTTTGGCATTAAAGTCGCCACGAACTATAAACCTACTGCCTAATGTTTTGAAAAAATCAATGAAGTGTTTTTTGTTAATATTATGTTTTGGTGGGCAATATACAGCTGAGGTGGTGAACTTTTTCCCTGACTGTTCTTCAATTACTATGCTTGTTGCTTGTAAATGGCGGAATTCATATTTTTCCAGTATATAGTGTTTTATATTATTTTTTATTAAAATACCAGTACCACCGTGCGCTCTTCCATCAGGATGGTTTTTGTAGTATGAGTTATATCCGGTGAAAACTGTTGAGATATCATTGGTATTTATACTGTCACTGATTTCAGGACCTCTACTAAATGGTTGCATTTATTTCATTAAGTTTTATTTTATCGACGTTACCGTGTTGATGTGTTTTATCAATAAATGTTAGAGACTTTTACAAATCAATTATAGCTTGAATTTCAATATATCATCTACGTATATAAAGGAAGAATTTTGAGGTTTGAACCTCATTTACTTTACAGAAAAGACCGTAAGCCGGGTACACTACGTTATGTCTTGGATTTGAAAGATTCGAATCTTCTTCACGTTTTTATCCGAGTTACTTGCGTTGAAAAAAAATGTCCGAACTTATTTCACAAATCCTAAATTGATTGTAAACTAAACTCCAGCCCGACGTCGCAAAATATTGACGCGAAAGTACTGCAAGCATTTACCAACTGGACAGCTGTCATTTGTTTTATTCCGGATGCTTCCTTCGCACTATGCTTTCTCTATAGAGTAGACGACTCCTCCGATAATTTTACGTATATTTCTTAATAAAACGTTTATAAATATAATCGATATCATCCGCTATATAACTAATTTAACAACTCATAGAACGATAACTTCATGTTACGCGCAGTCGTACCGAATAAGTTTCTTATGCTTAATCATAAAGTAATAATCGATTTTTGATAAAACGGATTTTGAACGTGTCAGAAATAGGAAATTCGATCCCCCCTCAAAAGAAACAAACGATGAATCCGAGTAAGATAAGTCTGTAATTTACCATTGGAATGTGATTTTCATAACTTCACACTTAGGAGAGTTCACATGATTTGCCTAGTTTCAGTTAAATCAGCTGTTACGGACGTTGCATATTTAGTTTTAAGTCCGATAAAGTGTATATATAACAAATTAATTTCATTTTATTGAGTTTTCTTACCTAGCGGCGAACAACGAAAAGGTGCTAATAATAAAATGCGGGAATTTTACACGCGTCAAAATTCCCGCATTTCTATAAATTCGATATAAATACAACATTCGACCTATAAGCTTGTTGAGTAATCTCGGTAAGATTGCTGAAAAAATCATGCTAAAAAGATTACGCGCTTTCTCGGACGAAAATAATTTATTACCAAAAGTACAGTTTGGTTTTCGTCCTGGGTGTTTTACAACTCATCAAATCGCTATAGCAGAACACATTACTCGCGCAACTTTAACTGTAATAAACATACGGTGATGGTTTTATTCGACGTGGCCATTTGATACTACTTGGCACAATGGTATCATATATAAAATGATTAAATGCAAATTTCCGAAATATCTAATTACGCTTATTTTAAGCTATTTAAGTAATAGATCATTCTATGTGTTTATAAATGATGTATTATCCTCTCGCAGAACATGCTTTGCAGGAGTACCTCAAGGTAGTGTACTCGGTCCATTTCTATTCACCGTTTACTTATACGATATTCCTATAACAAATAACACAGTGGTAGCACACAGCATTATTTTCTAGTTCTTACATTCCAAGGGCAGTAAAGAATAAATTACAGTTAAGAGTAGAGATTTGCTAAGTGGTGAATAGCCATTAACCCTGCCAAAACTCAGGCAATATACTGTTTACTCGTAGGAGGCCAGTTCTACCTACTACCCTAACAATTAACGATGTAAGTGTAGAATGGTCGGACGAAATATAATATTTAGGAGTTATTTTAGATAAAAGGTTGACTTTTAACAAGCATTTAGGTTACGTGTCAATTAAAACACATCGAGCAATTTGTACCGTTTATCCCTTGTTTAAACGCAAATCTTTCCTAAATGTCAATAATAAATTAATAATATATAAATCGCTCATTAGACCAGTATTAACGTATGTCCAGTGTGGAGTTCCATTAGCAAATTTAGGTACAAGAGGCTTCAGTTAGTTCAGAATAGATGCATTAGATGTATATACTCCCATATATATATATAGTAATATAATGAAAATGCACGAGCAATTGAAACTACTTTCGTTAAAAGATCACGTATTGAAAATGTCTACTACCTTTTTTCAAACAATGTGTTACGCATGATAATGACCTAATTACGTTGATTATTACGATTCGAAGCAGTTAAGAACAAAATATACTAAGTATAAGCATCGCAGACTCGAGCATAATTTACTATAGCTTGTCAAATAATTATTTATAACATTCTTTTTTAAATATTAAATACGTTTTGATTTATCGTTATTTTTGACAGTCCGCTTTGTATAATTTTTTTTATGTTTTATTTCCCCTGCATTTTGTATATGTTAAACATTCGTTGATTAAGTTTTTCCTGTTATATTTATATTTTAAACGGTACGCAGTGTTTATTGCTTTTCTTTTGTAATGCTTCATAATGTGAAAATATACGTTTTTCTTTTATTTTCTTTCTTTCTATATACGATATAAATACACATATTCGCGCACGAATTTACCGTTTCCTAACATATATAATACCTAGAAATATTGGGTGTAATAATAGAATTACTTTCTCAGATAACCGATTTAGCGAAATTTTCGTTTTTTCTCCTTTTCATTTGTTTGTTTATTATACAATTTTCTTTTTTTAAGCAAAATTTTTTTTTTAATAAATTATCTACGAAACAAGTGTGTTCGAGGCGATGGTCAGTGCAAGATTTTAAGATATTATTTTTTGGTAATTCTGAATAGCTGTCGGCATATAGAGCGCCACTTCGTTTTAGTAGTCGGGTGACAGATCCATTTATCATTCTTTTTCTACAGATAGGATGGATTTTTCTTCATTGGTTATGATATTAGGAAATTGTTCACTCCGAATTACGATGGTCGAAAACTTGAAAATTGCGTCGAACCCCAACCAGTTACCTTCAAGTTTCCGATGTTGTAAGGGGGAATCATTATTTTCAACGAGCACTTTGTAAAATATGAGTTCTGTATGGACAAAAGCGCAAGCCGTACGTATTTATTAAAATCTTTGTGCTCTTGTTAATAAACCATTTAGTAACTAGAAAGAGCTTTTTAGAGAACTTTAATTTTACTTTACAACACTTTGTAAAGATTGTGGTTGAGAAATCTACTGATGGTGAGGAGTCTATGTGGAAAATTACCCAACGGTAATCGTAAGAGATTAAAAGCTATGTTCTCAACTTTATTTAAATTCCTGCGATTGAAAACTGTACCGTAAGAAGTGCGATAAACTTTTTTTCGACAATCTCCACTTCCAAAGAGAGCCTATTGAAGAAAATCGCCCAAATCAATCGCGCTGGACCGAAAAGCACGCGACTATACAAGGGTTTACACACATAAATGTTTCTTGTATAGAAGCTGATGTCGCCACTCGAGCATACCAATTGAAAACCGCTATAGAAAATAGCCAGATTATTGTATCACTAATTATACTAGGAAAAATTTCCTCATACAAAACCTAAATAAATCAATGCGAAAAGTCAATATCGATTTGACCAACATTTGCAGTTACGCACTGTAAAAAACCTTTACAAAATATTTGAAATTTAAATCAATTTTCGGTCCTCCTTAAACAAATAAATCGCAGGAGTTCAAATGAAACAAACCCAGCTTAATACTGTACCCGGAGAAACATATTACGGTCGAAATGTATTTTATCCGTTTTGGTAATCATATTATTACAGAACTTTATGTTTGCTTTAAACCGGACATCGATCGGAGACATTTAATTTCTTCCGTCTGAGGAATAATGATTGTAGCACATTAAAAAAAAAAAAAATGAAAAAATAACACAAACATTTTTTGGTGAAAAAAAAAATTATTGCGCCTCGGGGAGCAAGGAAAAAGTGAAACTTAAAGACGATACAAAATGCACTATCGTAGAAAATAAATTTTAATTCGATATATTAAACCGAACGTGTACATCGCGAAAACGTTTATACTTAACTTTACGTGACGATGAGTTAAATGATTTGGTTTATTAACGGATAGCCGTGCGCACATGCGCGAGAGAAAGAGTATGAATCGGCCCGCTCGCTCGTTTTACAGGTTAACTCTCCTTAAGTTTCACTTCAAAAGCATACGCCAATAGAAATTTCACTTCAAAATGGAAATCTGCAACACAAAACCCGTTACTTCAATAGAAGCTATTGATCTCCACGATTTATCCATCGGATAAAAAAGCTTCTTATCGCAATTCCGGTTTCTGCTACGAACGCGGATAGATGTTTTTTCACTGTAAAAAAGTTAAAAATCTAACCTGGTTATAATGCTGGATTCTAAGGAAAAATTATAAAGACGTCAACAATAGAACGTAAAAATTGTCTGTTTTTACTATTTCTTGTTGCTTCCATTAATTCTCCTATTCCTTTTATTCCCGTCCAATCTTTTATATTCATTATCCATCCGAACTTCCTTCTGCCTCTTGGCCGTTTTCCTTTTATTCCACCTTGTAATATAGTTTGTAATATGCGATATTATTGTCCAAGAATTATGTGACCGGAATACGCAATTTTTCATTTCTGTATAATATTCCGTAATTCTCTGCTTGCTCTTTTCAAGACTTCCGCATTTGTTACTTTTTCTCTGTCCACGATATTCTTAAAAGACGTCTAAGGAACCACATATTGGTTTTAGCCGCTTTTCAGATATCTTCTTTATCGACCATATCTCCACGCCGTATACCGGCGCCATATATAGCAATTGATGACCTTTAACCTTATAGGTAAGGGGAACTTTGGTTCGGAAGTACGTTACTAAGTCTTCTAACTGCATCTTTGACTATCATTTTCTTCTTTTTTTTTACTTATTATAAATAATAATATCGTTGTTTAAAACTATAATTAAAGATTGAAATAAGATTGTATCGTTTAATATAATAAATAATAGTATAATATAATAACATAGAGCGACCAATTGTTTTATTATTTCCTGCATATAATTCGATTCGTATAAAATATTTTACTTGCAGTTCCTCCAGAATTACCGATAATATACGACGATAAAAGACGCGATAGGTCTAAATTATCGGAACCGTTTACCGAAGGAATCGACGTCAGTCTTAAATGCGAAGTTACCGGGGGTAAGATAATATAAAATTATATTCGTTAAAAGTAGTATAGCTGAAAATTATTCAATTTAAGTAAATAACTTAAACTAAATATCTTTAAAATGTTTGTTTATTAAATATAAATTCGAATAAAAATCTGTCAACTTTTTCTAGTTACTTAAGTGTGACCGCACTAGTGATCAACTGTGGAAGCACCCCGATATATATATATATATATATATATATATATATATATATATATATATATATATATATATGTACATATCCCTGTACTTCAATTTTGGGATTATGTATATATATATATATATATATATGTATGTCCAAATCGTAACAGATATCCGATGAAGTTGTAGCTTTTCAAGAGCATAGATGTATATTATCATCAAAATCGATGTCAATATTATAAAGGAAAGCTAAAACCGTACGTGTACAGTGTCATCAGTTTTTGTTGACTTGTCTAGTACTTTAACCAATAATTAACGAATAAAATAAAAATTTAAAATAAAATGAAAAACAAATGAGTCCCGGAATATTTGCTTCGTTACATCGCGCAATTAAAGAACGAGTACATTCTGATCGATATCACGAATTCATGCTAGTCCTGACCATGCATATATATATATATATATATATATATATATATATATATATATATATATATATATATATCAAGCATTTATTTCAATTGAATACACTAAAAATGCCATATACGGAATAATCAAAATAAATAATAATAAAAGCCCAACTTGAGCAAAGTGCTCTTCCGTTGTTTTTTTTTAACTTTGACATATATATTGCTTCCAAATCGTTCCGTGCTTTCCGCATCCAACTGGTCCCCACTTGTTTAACGATATCATCTTTCCACCGTCTTTTTGGTCTTTTGAGTTTCCTTTTCTTACATCCAATGGAGTACATTCTATTCATTGCTATCTGTTTGTTTCCGCATGACATGACCACACCGTGTCCATTTTAGTTTTCTCGCTATCTCCATTACGTCATCTGTTCTGGACTGAGCTCTTAATGCCTTGTTTATTTTATCGAATTTTTTAACCTCTAACACTTTTCTTATATATATATATAAAGGAAATATATATACGTTAAGTTATAGTGGAATAATAATAATAATAATATCGATTTACGAATAATATTATAAAGGGAACAACAATTTTCTAAATAAGCAGCCTTAGAGAAGCAGATATAAATAAAATATCGCCCGCGTTCCTCTAACGGTCATCGACATCCGTTCCGCCATGTTTAATATATATATATATATATATATATATATATATATATATATATATATATATATATTTAATGTATATGTGTATATAATTATGATTTATATTGTTTAATTTTTTTAAATTGCGATTTAAATTGTTCTATTTTTGTTTCATGTCGTTTATTTAACATGTATGTTGAAATTTTTGTATATCCAAGTATTTGTTATAAGAAATAGTGATAATTAAAAAAATTACAATTTTTCTTTCCCTAGAATAAATAGAATAAGGTTATATAGGTTGGTTACCAACATAGTGACCTTGTATACTCCAGCGTGATATATATATTGACTGATTGCATTAGAACAGAAGATTATTGAAAATAAAATGGACAAATAAGGTAACCAACGAGGAAGTTTTTAGAAGAATTAATGAAAAACCGTCGCTGTTAAAAATAATAGTAAAAAGAAGAACCAAAATGATAGGCACTGCGACACGAAGGGCTAATAATTCGTCTAATAGAAGTGATGCATCCGGGAAAGAATGTGATTGGAAGGCCGCGAATTGATGATGAGGCGGCGTCATCGTATGAAGAACTGAATCGAATAGCACAGAATCGACAGAGATGGAAATCAATGACAAACCAATCTTAGGATTGAGCATAAGATGATGATGATGATGATATATATATATATATATATATATATATATATATATATATAGAATAACCAAATTTGTTATTAATTAAATAGATAAAATTCACGAAAAATTAGTATCTACGAAGTCAACTAATTAAATTAGGCTAGCCCTATAGCGAATATCGAGGGGGTAATTAAAGGTTTCCTGGAGTTTAATCTGATTAAATGTTATTTTACGAGACGCGGGTCATAAACTGTCAGGGTAACGATACGAATAATCGCAAGGAATAAGGGACTTCCTAAAACGTAAAGTCCACAACGGAATACAAAATTATATATATATATATATATATATATATATATATACATATATATATATATATATATATATATATATATATATATATACATATATATATATGATACTAAATTTTTCTATAATATATACATTTTATAGAAAAATATAAACGGAAAAAAAATGAAATAAAGGCCAAGAAAATACTTAATTTGGACGTACAATATTACAAAAACAATAACAAAGTGAAAAAACAGTTATTTATAAATTTGTTTGTGTATAATTCAAATTTATTGACTGTGTTGCTTACCGTGTTCACTATCAGATTATTCCATAAATAGCTGCTTTTTCACGTTGCTATTTTATTTTAACATATCCAAATTAATTTTTTTTTGTATTTTAGGTTATTTCTTTGTTCTATTTTTCCTTTTATATTTTTTATAAAGTGCCCATTTTCCTATTTTATTTTCTACGTGCAATTGATAATGTAGTAATAGCCGTAAAGCTTTGTGGTGTTTATATATATATATATATATATATATATATATATATATATATATATATATATATATATATAACAATTTAGTAATTTTAACTACTCTTTTTGGTTGTTTACACTATATTAACGTTTTATTTTGACAGGTTTTTCCGTTTTCAAATACACTATATACACATATATATATATATATATATATATATATATATATGTATATTGTTTTTTTAGATTATTCTGAATAATTTTTTAGCAAGTATATACTGATAGTACTGCTGGTAATACAAATTTGACTATAGTTACTATACCAGACTTTTCACTTTTCGTTATATCTCGTTAAAGGTCGTTTGCTATTTTTTTATTTTGGATTAGTTTAACTTTTTTTTAAAATGGGGGCTGCTATTGTAGCCTACCCGGCGTGATACTGTAGTTACTACCTCACATTTCTATAAGTCGATGCTCGGTCGATTTAACTAATTCGCAAACGACTACCATCAATTGCATTGCGATAATGGGCTCGAGGTGGATTTTTCATTTCACGAAATTTTTTAAAAAGGAAAAAACCGGTTCCGCTAAAAATTTCCGAATGATCGAAATACGTTAAGTTTTCTGAAAATTAACGTTGAGAAATATTCGATAAGGCGGAATAAATTGAAGACGGCCTCTCATCCATTAGTAAGGGCAGTCGTATGAGCGAAGAGCACTTAAATTTCTTTCACGCGTGGTTGACTTCGTGCATACTCTAGTTTTCTTTCTTTTTTTTCTTTACCTTTTTTATTTACAAATAGCAAATGTGACGAAGGAACAGAAAAAGTATCAGATACTTGTTGATGGTCCATTGACAACAACTTAGGACATATCTAAACGGAATAGAAAGAAGTTTTCAGATTATCTCTTGGACGTGATTAAACGATTACCAGTTGTCGGTTATAGAATAGCTGGATTAGTCGCATTTTCTAGTCTGCTGAAAAAGAACTTGTATCTTCCTTTTTCGGCTACTTCTTAAACGGTTGGTATGTACAAATCGGAACGTATAGATTGACTACGTAAGATTTTCGATTCCATCGACTGTAAGCGCCGGAAGTTTTGAAATAGTTTGTTCTCAACCAATAGCTTTGAATGTTTTCTAAAAAGGCGATACAGTAGACCATATCGTTTCAGCGCGTCCTTCACTTTTTTTTTAACTTAACTTATGTTTTGTATCAAGACACAAGCCAAGGTGTTTAACATGATTAACTCGGAGGTTAAATGCCTTATCTAGATGAACCGCCGGTGTTAGCTTTATATGCAGAGTAAAAGTAACGTAGCTGGTTTTAGCTGAATCAGTCTTAATTATCCACCCGGTTAACGACGGGTGAATCATACAGCTGGGTCCGAATCGGATGAGGTAATGCATGTGTCATCAGCAAAATTATACCGTATTATTATTAACCAGTATGCTTACAGTACTATACAAGGAAGGACTGTACTCCTATTTGAATAACATAGACTTCCGAATTAGTGTCACAATGCTGTAGATACGATTTTACGGAAGGATATTGTCAACACTACAGTGGCATCGTTGTATATATAGTTGAATGATTATGCCGAAATCCAAATTGATGAAAATGTATTATTCCCTTCCTTTCTAAGGGTGGGTATATTCTACTTAGTAGAATTTTTTCAGAAATCTTACTAATAATGAAGTACATAATGATTTATTAGGTTTTAATACTATTTTAATTACTGAAAATTTCAATAATAAAGGACAGTTTAAACGAAGCATTGGGTTAAATATATAAGTGAGCGATAAAACTACCTTTGTTTATAGTTGTAGGATGTCTGACGTGATAAGATCAAATCCTGGTGCCTTTTTTTTTTTAGGCAATTTCACCATTATTTTCTCTTTGTTTCAGCCAGAGAGATATGTTTTTAGGTGCTTTAGATGCGGGGAATGGACAATTTAAATATTTTGGAGTACCCTATTTACATAACCATAGTCGATAATATCGATATGTACTTGCAAGGTAGCTTCAAGGTGTTTCGCAAATGATTCTGATTTTTTGGACGGTAATTAACCATCTACTCGAAGGATTGAAGTTTTAATATTTGGGCAAGTACTTGATTGTCATACCATCTTGCGTAGATAATGAATTAACGAACTCGGTGAAGGATACAAATCTATATTTTTGAATTTCTGAATTTAATATCGCGTTCAATCGGTTCCATTTCAATTTATCTGAGTCTTTTGCGTATGCACATCTTGCTCTTCTTTTCCGAGTTGTTAGCTCCTTGGTATAAATTGGGTTATAGTGTTCTTTATTTGATACGCCTCTATTTAATGAGGAGGAATTCCGAACAGCTTGTTGTATTTGCGGTATAAGTCTGTTTACTGTTTCACCGAGAGGTAATTGGAACTTTTAAGGCGAAATTTTTAAGTAAATATTTTCATTTAGCAGTTCTTCGAATTTACAACTATTAATAGGTGAAGTATGTAATCTATCTGGAGGTAAAAATGAGGGAGCGGTGTTGTTTAATACGAGAAATATAGAGACACAATAAATGTATCAAGTATATTAGGGACCTTCCTCTGAGAAGCCATATGTGGGTTCATTAGCGGAGATTATTTCAGACTTAACGGTGGCTGAAGGTAATAATATACTTCCACGTGGATTGTTTGAACTCCGCTGAAAGTGTTTAACGTTATAACCGCCTCTGTAATAGATTACCTGTAATTAAACGTATTCGTAGAACTGGAATAATAGAAAAATGTCGATGTCAGTATATACAGAAGGAGAACGAAGAACAGAATAAATGAAAGAGGAGATGAAAATATGATTAATCTATAGTGATTTTAGAAGAGAAATTAGCAGTATAACAGATCGGACACTTAATTCGATGATCGGCGAGATTTAAGTCGAGTTACTCGTACGATTAGAAGTGAATTAAGGAACCATTCCGATGTATAAAGAGTTTTTTCGAAAGATTAACGTTCAACTATCAGATTCGACCTTAATCGTCGTAATTAGTCGAAGTATTTCGCATCGACCGACGAATGATTAAATATAGACTAGAGTTCTCTCGAAATAATTCTCAGCTTCGATTTGGAAAACTTAAAATCTATAATCGCTGAAATATTCGCTCGATATTAGAAATTCCGGCCTAATTACATCTGATATTTAAATAGACGGCTGATTTACTTCTGATGTTTCCGTGTTAATCGAAATTAACGAACGGAATAATTTTACGAGATTTCCGAATTTTTGAACTTTCAGAGTACTACAATCGATTATACAATTAACAGAATTTAATCATCATCTTCAATTCGTTTTACATAATAACTAAGAGTGTTAGACATAAAAACAAAAAATCTTCTAACGATTAATAAAGTCACCACAAAAATTAGCTAGAGGTTAATTAAAAACAATAAAACTAAATTCGTGCATACCGTTAGATCTTCCTCGTCCATTGGATTAACTAGAAAGCTAACTCGGAACGTCATTATCGAAAAATATACAACCATCCTTTAATGACCTATACAATTAATTGCCTACGCGATGGCAATTTCTATCGTCTTATAGGAAGTAGAAATATCAGCGGAGTCGAGAGTATTAGCTTATTCGGATAGAGCGTTAATCGTTTCAGTGACAACGTTCACTATAACGTGAGATTTTAACGCTAACAAAATTTTTTATATTTCCCGGTTAAATATCTCAATTTTAAAAATATTTATATAAATACGTTGAAAATTTTCTACAGTTCACCTACGAATGAATATTCTATAATGAACATCTGCGTAAAATTTATAATTTCACGTCTTTATAATGTAATGGGTTAAATTGAATAGTTAACGTAGACGATAAATATCTTCATTTAAATTTTGTTATTATATCTTCTTCAAAATTGTTATTTGGACCTTCTTTCCGGTCGCGTGCCCTCAAGTTGGCCATAGATGAAAAACCTTAAACCGACTTCGCTCTGGTTGCACCAGAACCTCAGTGAATTTATTCAAATAGGGCTTGGAAATGATAAATGCAAATGTGGAGAAGCTGCAGAACCCATGGACACTTGTTCCGGTGTAACTTGGTGCCTTCAGGCATTACGATAAAATACCGATGGAGCACATAGCTAAATGACGAATCCTTTTGGTCGATACATGGATTATAAACTTGACTAGCAATAACTATTTTACTCATTATATTTAATTTTCATTTTATATATTGGTCCTCAGACGTCTCGGGCACGATAATAATAATAAAAATTGTTATCCTTTTTTAAAGCGCATATAAAATTCTCCTAGCATGGTTACTACGGTATAAGAGATGTTATTTAAATTGGGTATCACTGAAGTTTGCTTTCTCTGATAAAAGCTGAGATTTTGATCGTTGAATTTGTAACGCCCAAACACTCCGGTTAATTACGACGCTACGAAATATAATGTCAGATTATCGCGTATGGATTCAATAAAGAATAACCAAGTATGAAAATCGTGTCAACAAAGAAAAACCACCTGACGGCATATATCCGTGAGTTGAAACATCAAAATCAGCGTTAATAGTAGAAAAACAGTATTGCCGTCTCGCTCTAATTAATTGGTTCATCGAAAAGGAAAATAGAAATTAAAATTGAAACTTAGAACAAGTCAATTCGGGCGTCCTTAACAAGTTTTCCCCGTTAATCCTCAATGCTATCCGATTCCCTGCTGAATTACAATTCGAATCTATAATTTAATCGGCACGTTATTCAGAAGCAGTTGCAGTTTAACGCAAATGATTAAATAGAAGACCTAAAGAAAAGCTCTGTTCGACTAGGCAAAGCCCTCAGAGTGATCTTTGAGATCCGAGCTAATATTACACGACGAGGTTATTAACCCGTTGTCGGCGACTTTTCTATATAATAATTCTTCGACGAAAAACTTTATCTATGTACGGTATTTTTAATATTATATCAAGAATTATCACACCATATATATATATATATATATATATATATATATATATATATATATATATATATATATATATATATATATATATATATATAGTATGTATATATGGATAAGTAGATATTAATGTTCAGCACATGTGTCTAAAAGAGAGGCTGTGAAAAATTTAAAACTCAGTGGGTATAAACTGTATTACGTATGTGTGAATTAGATTATACACACACTTACCTATATGTACGTATGTCTATATATATATAAATCACCTCGTTGATAAAAGCATCATTCATTAGGAAAGTTCTCATTGTTTATAAACGTACTTGAAGAATGATAATTCCATTATGTATGACGTAATTTTCGAAAAGGAGTTAATTTTGCTTACATATATGCTTCAAAATGTGGTTAATGAGACTTTAACTTACTTTTCAAAGAAAATGTATAAATATATATATACATACATATATTAAATATTATATGTACGTATATATATATATATAAAATCAAACTCAGCAATGTCATAAGAGTATTATTTGCACATTTATTCTATTCCTAGATTCATTACATTATAGTAAATTCTATCCCGGTTCTCGTCACATAAACACACAAAAGAACATTTACGCACATATATATATATATATATATATTATATATATATATATGTATATATATATATATATATATATATATATATATATATATATATAATAAACGCAAAACTGTGCGCTTAAAAAGTCATTAACAACGGTGCTATCAAAAATGTTATTAAACTCGAAAACTTTTCCAAAAATTCAGTATGCCTGGAATATCATTCATTATGTTCTATCTGTCACTGTAAAGCTATCTCTGTCCATTTGCTCGTCAATTTATCTCAATCCATCTACTTACATATACACATATTATATATATATGTACTTGTGTATGTATAAATGAATACAGTTTAGAATTTAATACTTTATCGATCACCTAGAACAGACCTAGCGACGATATTAGAATAATAATTACTTAACGTCAAACTGACGACATTGTTTCAAGTATGTCATAGAAGGAGTAAATGAATGGAGTATGTTTTGTTTTGTTTTTTCGGAAAATTTTAAAGAGATATATGTATATTAAAAAAATATGTGAAATACGTATAATATCTGGAAAGTATTAAAATATAGTTTCGGCTGGAAACGAATATATTTCCAGGTTAATGTTTCCAACGATATACATCGTAGCTCATCAATCATGATTGGTACGGAATGGCGCTTAATAGGGGAACAGCCACCTACGTTCCTAGAAAGTATACTTCATGCTCGTTACAATTTCAGATCGAATCTTCGGATAATAAAAATTGCTAGGCATATTCATCATTCGACTGTCTGGAAAATATATACCTACAACGTCCGCATTAAATTTTATGTATCTGTGTGTGTATATGTATGGTGAGAGTACATGGATAACAATATCGATAGATCCGAAAGATATATCGAGAGTGTATGTGCGAGTGAGAAAGGGTATAGACTGTGAAATACGTAATAAACGCAATGATGAAACAACGCGAATAGAAATTTCAAAAGAAGGAAGATTAAAGATACTACGAAATATATTTGAAGAAGAACGAGAAAAAAAAATCTGTCAAATTTGTTCCATAAACAAGTATATAAAACATACACCGGCACAGTACCAGATACTATGTATATACTTATATATATATATTTATCTCTATATACATATATATATATATATATATATATATATATATATATTGTAACAACCATGCTTGTTACATTGTTAGTAGTAGTGAGTGAATAAAGTTGGTAAATTGAAATTTGAGTCAAAAGGTATATTTGGAAGATTAAATTTAATAATATGTACGTAAAAGGTGATGAAAGAAAAAGAAATATTGTATATATATATAGGTATGTGTTTATACATCCGGTCGGCATTGCGAACGTGACTTTCCCAAAGGAAATATAATAAAAAGAAATATAATAAAAAGAAAATAGAATAGTTAGACTGATATAAATATAGAGATATATGTATTGGGGAAAGCACGCTGGCGCCGATAAGATTAGAATTGTAAAAGATCTGTCAAAGTTAATATATGAAAAATGTCGAAAGGACATATATATAATAAATCAAGCGTTGACATGGCGAGAGCAAAAAGAAGAAGATAAATAGCATATAAAATGTATTCAGTCGGTATTTTGGTCAAACACCAAAAGAAACAGTCCGAATTTTCTGATTGGCTAGTCCAAAAGAGAAGTCGGAGGGTTCCACCGAAAACCGTCAATTTAGGAATTTCTAATATCTATAGAGTTCCTAGAAAGCAAGTATGTTGAGTGTATGTGTATATGTGTTATGTTACCTGATGCTGGCTGCCGTACTAATAACTAGGTATAAGACTATATGTATATATGTATAAGTATATAACTTAAAAATAAGGGACAATGGAACTTGTCCTTGGTTCAACTATGTACGTCGAAAATAGACAAAAAACCCATTATGGAGGAGAAAAAGATTTAAGAAAAGATCAAAACAATAATTGCAAAGAAACCGGCATTTCGTCGACAGTAAAGTACATAATAAGTATAATAATGCTAAGGTACCTGTGTCGCCTCCAGAGTCCTGGAGTGTAATAAACAGACGAGTTTTGTCGGAGTTTTTTTTTTTAGTTCACGAATTCGCCAGTGGAGTTAGTGGAGTTAGTTGAATCTTGTCAGTCGAAAGACACAGTCAGTTGAATTTTAGTCGAGGTGGAGTAAAGTCAAGTCGGATAGTTTTCGAAGAAGTTAGGATGGATCGTCGGGACTTCGACCGTGAAGTTGGTCCATCTAGGCTAGGGACGGTTCCGTGTATTATACTATATTAATAATTGTTCGAAAAGTTTCAATATATATATATATTTAAAAAAAAAAAAAAAAAATTGTATACTAAAAATAAACGTAGCCGGATATTACGCGCGTTCGATTCGTAATTTTATTTCTTCCGAAAAAATAATAAATTTTCAATAAAATAAAAACCGCATTTTTATTCTTTTCATTTAATTTATTTTATTATAATAATCGGTCATGGGCCTCTCCCATGTGGCATCCCGGGCACACCTCAAAACCAGAAGTCGGTAACGTTATATTTTAATATTTATATCCTATATTTAAGAATATAACGTAAAATAAATATATGTTAGCGATCTGCATGTGTATATGTATTTATATATATACATCGTGCGGGTCGTCACAATATATATGTATATATGTATGTATATATGTATGTATGTATTTTAATGTTACAAAGCAAAATATCGACGGTTAGAAGAATGAAATGAACGCTTCAAAAAAAAAAAACGAGGAAAGTATGAAGCGATGTTTGTATTGCCCAACGAACTGACATTAAAAAACAAAAAAAATGGAAAACAAATGAAAGTTACAACGAAAATGATAAAATATCGAATGATTGAAGTATAAAACAGACGTAGAAAGAATTCGTCAAGGATTTATTCAGCGCGGAAAAACAAAAGCGAATAAAATTATACGACAAAGATGAACAGACAATGAGGGAAAGTAACTGGACGTAGTTGGAGAAGATGTGTTAAAAATTCAGTAAAACATACGCAAATTAGGAAAGCTACAGTGCTGAAATATCAGCTGAAGCGCAAATAATATTGGGACTAAAAAAAGAAAGTCGCGGAATTAATTAAACGTGACACAGGAAATTGGACGATAATTTTTCGGATATAATAATTGTACTATTGAAGAAAATCTGAAATGCTACGAAATGTAATGAATACAGCAGAACGAGGTCGGCATTCCACGTAGCAAAAAACCGCTCACACGCTTTCGGTAGATTTCGAACGAAATTTTAAGGTCTACAAGACTCGATTACAAGATCAGAGGATTAATTAAAAAATTATATACGAGCGAAATTTTATATATATATATATATATTATATATATATATATATATATATATATATAATATCAATAATTTGCCGTGTACAAGCTAAGAATATACTTCAGATCCAAGAAAGTTCTTAATAAAAAACGTTCGTCCTAATTTTCGCTACAAATGTAGCCTAAAACTACCCTTAAAATCCACCATCCCTTATACCATAAATGGGGGTTGAAACTGATGCGATTTTCCGAGTAAAGTGTTATATCGCGTTTGACTAAGTCGCTTACGGAGATTTTAACTCACGTTTCGAAAGTGAATAAGTAAAGAGGAAACTGGAATCGAAATTCTTTGGGGGGTTTCCCTAGATACTAACAGTTCTACGGTAGACAAGGGATCGAGTTTATTATTCTTATTATTACACAAATTGAGTTCAGGTTATAAAGCCATTACTACTCATTGTATATACAAATTAAAATAAAAACTAAACGCTAACAGATGAGTTATAAACTATAGAGGTAATTAACTAAACTAAGACATATAGGGATATATACATGGATGACACAGATGGATTATTTAAGCATAGGACGTATAGAGTACAGAGGGAAGATACCCAACTGTAGTAATGTCTTGAATAAGGGTTTCTCTGTGTGCACTATATAGACTGCAAGAAAAAATGACTTAATTAGAGACTGGCAAGTACTGGAACTAACAAGCCCTATCCGGTGGAGATGGCTGGGCAGCAGATTATGTCCTGACCTAATACGAATTAAAATAGAGAAAAATTTTACGGATCGGTATTGAATGTGGAGGCTTAATTAGAATTGGGTAAACTTGTTTGAATTTGTTTGTAAAAATTGTAACGAGTAGCACATGAAGCTCCAGCGATGAAACAAATCCGCCTTTTCAGACGCAGCTAAACATGTGGAAGGAATCGCAGCGATCAGTAGGCCTCTGGAGGCCTCCATTTTGGCTGCCTGATCACAAATTTCATTATCTTTGATCCCGATGTGAGCTCCGATCCATGTAAATTTCACATAGACATTCTTTTGTTGTAGATACATTATATTTTCTATTATTGTCAGAGTAACTCTATTAGTTTTGAATATACGATTGGGATTTTGGATGGCATTCAGCACACTTAAGGAATCAGATAGAATAAGTATGCACGCGTAATATTAACTCGTGCAAATTCCAATGCTTTAAGAATTGCATATCCTTCTGTTATAAACACAGTTGAGAAACTCGGTAAACGATGTGTCTGGTGATAGCCAGTCGAGGTATATAGAATGCCGCGCCTATAAAGGGTAAGGCATTGCTCTTAGACCCATCTGTATAAACTAACAAATGAATAGGCAACTTATGCATGATAACTGACCTGAAAAGGCTATTCACTATCCTAGAATTACCCTGTCCGATTAGGAAATGAAACTCATTGGTATGTACCTCTTGATCTAAAAAACTGCATTCAAAGGGAATGGAGGCATACTTTAAAAGGAATTTGGGATTTTTTTTTTATTGTAATTGTTAATATAATACAATCTTATCTATGAGATAAATAAGTATTAATTATAAAATAGAACCCATAACTTTAGATATTTATATAAATGTACAGTTACATACATACGAACTATAAGCTAATGAGTCGTGCGATATTATTCGCTAAAGGTGTATTAAATCTAACTATTATAAATCATGTGGTTTTGTTCGTTGAAGGCGTCTTAATTCACAATTCCGATTGATTAAATCTGATGCTTCAGGATTTGGATGTTGGTGAAGTCGGTTTGTATGTTTCTTTGCGAAGCAGCGAATTACATCGTCGACCCACGGAATGTTTAAATCCGAATGTATGCCACGATTTCGTTGGTACCAGTGAGCCGCTGTGATAGTCCGCAAACAGCTGTTTTGAGCTCGCTGAATAATCAAACGATTGCTTTGTACAGCCCCATAGCTGGATGCCGTATGTCCAGATCGGCTTAATCAGCTGGTTATATATTAAAACTTTGTTAAATAAACTGGGAATGATAAGGTTAATATGAGGATGCCAATCCTCAATGCTAAGAGGGGAATTTTATGATGAGAAAATCTCCAATTAGTGTAAATCCAGAAGAATTTATTGTATATGCTATCAGGTACTCGCTCGTAGCCCTTTAGGATATCAAGATAAATTGCCCTCAGCTGTAGAGGGGGGATAAGAGCTTCAGATTCTAATATAAATTTAGGGGTTGACACAAAGGCTCCAGACATTAATCTCAAACAGCTATTTTGCAATACTGTAGCTTTCTTAAAATGCGAAGCAGAGGCTGAACAGGTAGTTCCCATACTCCAATCGAGAATGGATAAATGAGGTGTAGAGAAGACGAAGAATGATTGGACCCCCACCCCACCAAGTTGAACTTAATGACTTCATAACATTTATAACCCCACTGACTGTTGCTAATGTGTGACACCGAATGAAAACTAAGGTGGAGATCTATCATTTTATTTATATCATTTATCCTGAATTTCAATTTTGTATTTTCAAAACACACCTCGATTGGTTTTTATACTGGCTGCATTGCTTTCTAATAGTGTATATATATATACATATGTGTGTGTGTTAAACTTATATTTATTTTTTTTAAATTACCGCTTTTCATTTGCGATGGGTTTTGTCTGTGTGTGTGTGTGTGTGAGGAATATGATATATACACTTTTGCAGACGTGCGGTAATCAAGCGTGTTACATGTATACATTCTCACAAAATTTATTGCCGCCCATATTGTATGGTGCGTGAAAAAGGTGGCATAATGTATACATCAGAAAATTTAGCATAATATGAAGGAATTACGCTTATAGCAAAATGATTAAAAAAAATTTTATAATGAAGTCGCAGTATTAATTTCCAAATTTGATTAATGATATTAGTGTTTTATATATATATATATATACATATATATTGCGCATTATCATGGTATTGCGGTGGTGGCAAAACATAAAAATTTATATATACACACACATTCAATGGTAACAGTAAAAATTAATTTTCAAATATGATTCGGGACACTAGCGTGTATACAGACATACATTTATACATACATATATAATAATATTAGGGTGCACTACCGTGCATTTTATATATACATTTACGGGCACGTATTGTATATATATCCTTGTTCTTCTACTCCTCACTCGTTTACTTAGGATGCGGTTTAGTCTGCTAATGACTGTGCCGGTTGTGTGATATAAGTCCTATTTGGTGTGTTGTGACAAATTTACATTTATTACACTTGAACATGTGACTGTGATTACCCTTCTTCTGTGTTACCGCCTTCGTATTTTTCTTTACAGCTCAGTTTCCTGCTGGTAACCGTTTTCGTAACGCTCTCCATTTGAAGCGATTTTGCGCCACAATTTCCCATTCGACTGACGTTGGTTTACTATGTTCAATTCTTGCGCTACAACATATTTGAAGCGAAGTTTCCGGGGTTCGCAAGGTCTTTTTCCGTATAGTAATACGCCGTATAGCATCCTTTTGGGTATTCGCTCATTTCCCATGCAAATAACATGATCCAGGCGCTTCTGTGTTAACTATTATTCTATAGATAAACAATTGGATTTTATTAACACTTCTGCATTTGTCACGCGAACCTTCCATAATATTCTGCTTATTCTGCGTAATAGTCTCTGGTGGCAAAATTCGAGTTTACGGGTTTGTTTTTTCATTATTGGCAATGTTTCGCTCCCATATAGCATGACTGGCATTATCATAGCCTTGTACACTGTTAATTTGGTTTTTATCTCTAAATTTCGATTGCAAAATACTTTCTGTGTTAATTTGCTAAATCCAGCATTCGCATTTCTAATCCTCGATGCTACTTCGCAATCCAAATTTGCATCGTTCGATACAATACTTCCAAAGTATTTAAATGAATCGACGATACTTAACCGATTACCAGACAAATTAAAATTAAACATACTGCTGTCAACCTAGACTATCTCTGTTTTATTATGATTTATAGTCAATCCAAATTCAGCGAACACGGACACTAAATAATCGAGCGCTTTCTGTAGTTTTTTCCGGATTATTGCCAAAAAATACCCAGTCATCAGCATATTGTAGACTAACGATTTTGAAGGTGCTGGTTGCTAAACGAGTTTTATATTTCGTTAAATTATATAGGCCGTTATCGAACCGGAATTTTACTTTTATCCATGGGTCCGATGATAAACGTTGTTGTAAGACCGTATGTATCATGCCCATATAAAAATTGAAGAGCATAGGAGCCAATACGCATCCCTGCTTTACGCTAGTATTAATATCAAAAGTGTCGGATCGTCCATCGTTGCATATGACTGATACTTTTGATTTATCATAAAGTTGAATTATCAAATGTAGTATTTTTCGTGGACATCTTACTGTTTTTAATTCGAATTTGGAATATTGTTTCTTGTCGAACATCTTGGTTAAAGCATTTTATTTGTATAAAATGGACTCGCATTCGAAACACTAATTATATGCGACGCAGGTAGGTTCGTATCGTGTTATACTAGAGGGTATGTTACCTCGTTCTACGTGGTTATTGCATTAGTGTAAAATTATTGTTGCCGTGAGCTAATATCGAACCTTCGACCGTCAAGTTGACAATCGAGAGCTGTACCAACTATAAACTACCGCGGCGCGTCGTATATATCGTGTGTATAGCTAATTGGCTGGTTCTTAGGCAAACCCTCTACGAAGCCCGTCCGAATAAATGAAAATCTACTATTATTTCTTGCCCGATTAAAAGATTCATAATCGCCGTCTAAATTCTTTATTAAAAGACCAGGTAAAGAGACCTCTATGCGGTGCTCCTTCGGAAACGATGATAATCGTTGCTCGGCTAACAATACCTCCCGGATATTGAGAATAATGGATGCTCATATTGGAAAAACGTACGATACGATACGACTAAAAGACTAAAAATAGTTTCCATCGCAAGAGTTATAGAAGTCTAATTAAAATCGAATAATGGGCTGAAATTAATAGTCATTTTATATGTATACATTACACATATATTATATATAATCGTTATTTTTTTTCTCTTAGGTAGGCCGCCACCGAGAGTAGATTGGTATTTAGAAGAACAACTTGTAGACGGTCATTCGATTCAACACGGTACCGGATCTATCGTAAATTATCTAACGATAAAATCCATAGATCGCGAATATCAAAATAAAAAACTATCTTGTCACGCGACCAATACCAATCTTACACCGCCCGCGACGAAGTACATCATATTCGACATTAATCGTAAGTATAAAGCTTGGATTATTATATTAAATATGGCAGATAGAACACACAAGCTACGAACAAAACGACCGTAATGAAATGGATTTAGTTTCGGATATTAAATATCTCGAAGAGCGACTGTCGTCCGAATTGAAAAAAGATGATCCAAACGTAATCTCGAATTAATTTTCGCTAATCTTATACACCTAAATCGATATACGTGTTTGGAAGTTCTTTATGGATACGCACGAAGTCTTATGGGAATAATTTATTAAATATTGTGTGATCGTTGCCACCGAAATAATAAGTCCCGATGGCTCGATTTTTCTCGTTTCAAGAGTAGTCATACTATAAAATTGCGGAGGCGTTCATATGTTAAAAGCAATGTGAATTCAGAACCTAACATTTTTTTTTTAAATTACTTTTAGTCATGTTAAACTTTTTTGTTGTTATTTATTTAAATAAAAATCACTAAATTCCACATTCTACGAATTAAAGAAAAAAAACCAACTGTATTAATTTAATATATAGTATTAGAAACTGAAATTAATCATTTTGTATAATATTCCGTTATGTCACATCAAATGCTTTTTCAATAATACCGTTCCAGTGTGTTTGTTGAAGTTGAAATTTATATTTAAACTATCTTTTATTTTGGTTTTTCTTATAACGGCTAGCTTATTGTTCCGTTTCGTCCGTATGTTAACACGTTCACTTCACACGCATATGTTTTGCGTGATTATAATAATTTTTCAAGAGTGCGCTGGTCACGCATAGTATGATGTTTGTTTGCGGAGAAAAATATTTATGGATTATTACAAACGAATTTAAGTGGCATGTTTCCTATCAGACTTACATATTTTATAACTTTATTTTCTGTGGTTGATGCTAGTTTTTTTTATAATTGAACTAGATGACCCGGCCACGCTTATAAGTTCGAGTCAGTGCTGTTGTCCACCAAAATCCTGCCAATATTCTCTTACACTTTCTGCACTTCCCGTGGAAGAAGTATCATCAATTGTACCAGGTTGAAATGATGCTGCATTTGTGTAAGGCGTATGTTGAATTGCCTGTCCCTGCTGATTTTGCAGCATTTGAAGCTCGTACTTTCGAACTGTTGAGAAAATCTCGGACTTGGCGAAATGTTGTAAATAAGGAGGCATAGATTTTAAAGTTGCCGATATCCCGAACAGGAAACAGTCGATAGGGTTATCTAAAGTTACGGTGGGTGTATTTTTTTTACCTTCGTTCTTCTCGATAACATACTTCATAAGTGCAGAAGCTGCTGTCTCATGTTGGGGGGTTTTCTTCCTACCAGTCACGGGGGTAGGTGTAGCAAAGCAAGCTGCAGAGGTGGAAGGTATATCATTGCTAATATTAGGATGTCCTTCGAACGGTGGGCTTGATGGCTGGTTCGATGATTGTGGAGGAGAAACAATGTTGGTTATTAGTGGAGTTTTCTTCTTCATTGTCATCGTTAAATTCTCCGTTTTCAGAGTCAGGATGCAATCCTACGTTTCCCTTCGTTTCGCGTTCTTCCATGAATTCCAGTAAACATTGTAGCTGGTTTTCAAATCTATACGGTTTTGATTTCTTAGCAGCTTGTCCACTTTTTGTTTTCCTTTTACTCGAAGACATTTTGAAGTTATCCCGTATGTTATTCTACCTGGATTTGCACTGACTGCCTATAAACACAGAAGGATAAAATTGTGTCAACAAAACAGTAACCAGAAGCTATCTTGTTGCTCAATTTCATGATTGTGGGTTTAACTTCAGCCGGAGAGAAAAACTTGATTGTCGTTGTTCTTGAAGATTTATTTAAGTACTCACGAACTACATTTTCAACCTTTGATCGGTAGTTATTTGGTTTAAAAGTTTCGGCCGAATGCATGGAAAACAGCTCTGCTTTAGCATAATCATCTGTAGGTTACCATTATTCATAAAGGTTCACTTCTTGTTGTCGGTTTTTTTAGATATTTGACGGATTTCCACAGCGAATAATTTCCAACCTTTGAGGGCGATAGATTGGTTACATATTCTTTAAATGTATCGTTTTTGAAATTATGAAGCGAGGTTTACAGTTTTCTTGTTCGGTGATTTAACGCTGTTTTATCGCGCGGATTTCACGTTCTCATTCACCGTCTTCTTAGTTGTCTCTTTGTTGTTATTTGTTTGCGAACATAATCCGAGTAAATTGTAGTAACATTTATTGTACTTTTGATCAAAGGAGTGCTTTTAGACACTGCATTTATTATTTGATTAGTGAATAAGTTGAATATCTTCATTCGTTTTAAGTGAAATGCAAAGATTTTGACATTCTTCTAATGTATTCCTGAACATTTCCCAGTTTGTAAACTTGTTAGATAACGCGGGTCTTCTTTCGTTCATTCGAATCTGTTCACTAACTTTTAATGTAACAACTTCAGAAGATAGTGATGAAGAATCATAACTTTCATATAGTTATTTGACATTCCCTTTGTTATAAAGAAAACTAACGAATCGGGAATTTTATTTCTGTCTGTTGGCCAATATGTTTGATCACATTTAGTTGAGTCTATAGCCACTTTAAGGTTTCTGCCTCTAGGAGTTATTAAGCGAGATCCCCATAGTGTATTTTTCGCGCATTGAAATCTCCTCCTATGATGAATCGACTATCTCTTTTAAAAAGTGTATGAATTGTTGTTGGTTTATAGAGTACTTCGGGGGACAGTAAACCGCTGCCACATTTAAGATATTATTACTCTATTGTTACTCTGGTAGATTGCAAATGGTTCTTTTGATAGTTTTCCATAACTACATGTGGAATACACTGCTTTATAATTAGAGCCGTCCCAGCATGAGCTTTCTTTTTGTCCGGATGTAATGTCCAATAGTTGTTGTAGTTTGGAATCTTGATGTAACTTTTATCATTAGCAACGAACGTGTTGAGGAAATTTCTAAAATGATTATTTAGTCCATTTTAAACCGCGAGTTGGTGAAAATTACTTTATCGATTATTTCAGTTATGCCGGTATCGGTAAATATCACGACGAAGGATACTCAGCTATCGGCCAAGAAGATATACGACATCGAATGTAAGTGCTACGGTTCGAAACCTCCGGCAGTAATCACTTGGTGGAAAGGTGGCAAGCAAATTAACGATCATGTAGGAAGAATAGTAAGTATTCTTTTTTCTTCATTTAAACCAATAATAATGATAATAATAATAATATTAAAATAAAAAATATTTATTTTGAAAAATTACAGCCGGTCAATTATAATTCGTAAAATTAAATTAGATGAACGGAAATAATTAATTTCGATCGTCTACGAGATATTAAGCTAACTTTCGAATAGGCTATAAAGAGTTGGACGATTTAAGAAAAACCATCGATCTAAGGTTAGGTTAGGTGTATTAATTTAGTTACAACGGTCTTAACCGGTCATCGTGTTCAGAACTGGAAGCAAAAAAAAAAAAGAAAAGAAAAATTAATAAAATATAAAAACTAACAACATAAAAAATTAAATTAAATACACAAAATTTATATTTCGCGTAGATTGCGCTACACACGTCATCAGATTAAATATTAATTTAATTTGAAAACTAGGATTAAAACAGAAAATTAAAAACCGAAGAAATTTGTAAAAATAACCGGTAATTTGATACTTATTATGTTATATAAAAACATAATAATAATAATAATAATATTAAAATAAAAAATATTTATTTTGAAAAATTACAGCCGGTCAATTATAATTCGTAAAATTAAATTAGATGAACGGAAATAATTAATTTCGATCGTCTACGAGATATTAAGCTAACTTTCGAATAGGCTAAAGAGTTGGACGATTTAAGAAAAACCATCGATCTAGGTTAGGTTAGGTGTATTAATTTAGTTACAACGGTCTTAACCGGTCATCGTGTTCAGAACTCGAAGCAAAAAAAAAAAAAAGAAAAGAAAAATTAATAAAATATAAAAACTAACAACATAAAAAATTAAATTAAATACACAAAAATTTATATTGCGCGTAGATTGCGCTACACACGTCATCAGATTAAATATTAATTTAATTTGAAAACTAGGATTAAAACAGAAAATTAAAAACCGAAGAAATTTGTAAAAATAACCGGTAATTTGATACTTATTATGTTATATAAAAACATAATAATAATAATAATAATAATAGTCGTAATAATAAAGAAGAAGGAAACGGTACAATAGTCGGTAAGTTGATTAAAAATTTTATTTAATAAAATTTAAAAAAAAAAATATTTTGTATTCAAAGAACCCATCAAGGACAATATTGTGGTAGATGATAATTATCCTCTGTATTTCAGCTTTTTAGGATGCTTCAATATTTCAATAGACTCTCGACGAATAATCCGTTGTTTACGTTTATGCTCCATCGCAATAATGATGTGAATTCTGTCCAGTGATATATGATATCCGCCATATCTAATATCGGTCAAATTTAATTCTAACATTTTTTCCTCGTCTGTCCAGTGTAAACGGAACCACATTCGTGTGAAATGTGTTACATTTCTTTCGATTTTCCGTATGAATTATGTGTTTTATTTTGTGGTAAACTTATCGCGTAGTGTACTGACAGGTTAAAAAAAAAACGTTCGAACACCTAATTTATTGGAAACTCTTCCCACATTCTCGGTAACATTCGTATATATATATACATATATATATATATATATATATATATATATATATATATACAAATATATATATATATATATATATATATATATATATATATATATATATATATATATATGGAAGAACTTACACATGTTTCCAACAGGTATTTTACTGTCGTTATTTTTTCTCGATTATCCTTTTATTATATTCATTTGTTCGTAGTTGTAACTCGAAGAGTTCGATTCCTTCTTTTCAGCAATACTCTCACAGATTACTAAAGATCGGGGTGGGAACGGATAATTCAAATATCCATTTACGCGCGTTGATTTTCTATAAATGATATTGTATCAGTTTTAATTTACATTTTGTTACATCTAAAAGTTAATTGCAAAGTTTAATGTGAAACTTCATCTTCTTTTGTCCAATTGGCTGTTCTCAGTCCAATAGCAACTATGGCGAAAATTTCTTGATATAATACCTTCATCGACGACCATTTCCGGACATTATCCAGCCAAGCAACTTCTGCCTGCTCTTCTTTTTCCTGCTATTTTTCCCATGATTAGGCGGCAGTACATATTTCGGACCTCTTAATATGTGTCCCAGTTACTCCTTCGTTTGATCGTGTTTAACAATTCTTTATCTTTTTCCAATATGTCCAATACTTCGTTATTCTTCTTCTTTGCTGTCCACGATATGCGACGACGGTAACACCGCATTTCGAAGGCTCCTATAGTTTTGATTATTTTAGTCTTCATCGTCCATGTTTAAGCAACACTGACCATACGTAGCATTTTAAAACTCTGAGTCTTACTTCGAGAGATATTCCATGCGATGTTAATGTTTTTTTCATAAATGCTACTCTTGCCTGTCCTATCCTACATTTAATTTCTTCATTTGAATCCCCGGCTTTGTTTAGCCATGCACCGAGGTAACTTGTTCACTACTTTTAATTCCACATTACTTAGTATTATCTTTGGTTTACTTTCATCTACCGTCAACTTTAGTTTTCTTAATATTAATTGTAATAACATATATTTATCACAGATTCTTTCTAATAATTTCAACAATATTCCCAAATCTTTCGCATTTTCTGCTAATATTACCGTGTCATCGGTTGATTTTCATTATTAACGGCGTTTAGAAAATGTTGTAATTTATCATCCGAATGTGCCCGTATAGCGAAATTATCACCTGCATTTCTCAGCCATAAAGTGGACGGTAAAATTATTCGTTATTTAAATTTTTCTCCTGTAAAAATTAGCAATAGCTGGTGTGACAACATTGACTCCATCGCTACACTATCTGTTTGAACGAGAATGGATCGAATAAAAAGTAGCATGTTAAGGTTAGTTATCAGCAGCAGCGCCTAAGTGAGAACAGGTGCCGCTTAAATTGACATAGGCAGAACGAGTCCTTCGACATCTATACTATCTCGTACTTGAATTTTGCCCTTATGGAAGTTCTGTATACTAAAACGGTGGGTAAATCCAGCAGTCTTCTTAGAGTCTAGGCAAACATTGTCCTGAATCATCGCTAAGAAACGTCCGTGTGACTCCGAGTTGTACGGCTTATATGTAAACATAATACGTGTGACCTATTAATTTCTCGGGAAAAAATTTACCCGGGCCAGCAATTGGATATTAGATTGAATCGTATTGTTAAGCTCGTTATGTTCTCGGCGAATAGCTCGTTCACACAGCCATCGTGGTTGCGATAATGATTTCGAATATTGGGAAATACTTTTTCAACTAGTTCTTCTTTCGACGTCGCTAAATTGTAGACGTTATAAATGAAATTCGTCCTGACACTTGATTAACCGGCGGCATCTTTCCGTTCCCAATTTCCAGCAATTGATGTTACAATATCTCAACTGATGATTCTCCACGCAGTTGGGCACCCATATTTTCAACCTCTTTATGCGTAAGTAGAATTTTTCAGGCGTGCATTGATTTCGTCCGCTAGTGGTGGTCGAGAAATTACAGGCGATGTCTCCTTTAAATCTCCTCCAACTAATTGTGTTTCCAAATGGTATGTTGTTTCCACGCAAAGTTTGCAGTGATCGATTCGAAGCTTCGAGCGATTTTTTTTATTCATCGTGCATTCATTCCAAACAATAAGTTTGTATTTCCGCAATACTCATTCCATTCCGGCGGTTTCAATAACTAGCATATTCAACGGTAATTGCAAAGCGGAAAACTATATTATTTTTTTGATCGAATTCCGAATCAAAACACACGGCTTAATAATATAATTCCGGAATTCGGTTTTTTGAAAAATCATCATCTACACACGATGGTGGTAGTGATCGCCATGATCGAAGCATCCGAAGTCGGGGGTTTTGCTTCTGTTTGCGTTTGTTGATCTCCAGTCGGAGGGGATATGTCTTTTAAAGATGACGCATATGTACAAGAAGACGGATGTTTCTTCTTCGTCATCACTATATGTTTCGGAATCGGTGCTCCTGGTCGTTTGAAGACTGGTGCTAGTTGAGGAACATTGAAGTTGTTTGTGTTCTTGCAATTCTGGTATAGAATCGTATCCCAGTCCAGTAGACTGTATATAGGGTCCGACTCCATCTGGTAAATCGATATTTCGTCTTGCCTGCTCAAGATCATGCGTGTCACTTCCTCTGTTGTATGTGTGATATGTGTGTTGAGCGGATGCGTTTTGTTTATTTTTGTTGAATCTGCGTATAAATCGGTTTGTATTGATTTACTATCGCATTTAACGTCGTTTCGATTATTGTTTTTCTCGTCTCTTGCGACGAAACCATCAACTACCGTCCTTGACCAGCTGATTGGATAAGAAAGACACTGTGAAGTGTGTGAAGAGGTTCTTGGTACTGTGTGTGTGGTTGTGGTGATCGTTGAGCATCGTCTTCAACTCGGTCAATTGCGATTCCGTTATCGTTTGCGTTTCTTCCTTCTGTTCGAGCATGATCATGTATCGTCGTGATCGGATGGTTATTGTCGTTCCGATTTTCGTCGTGATTGTCGGGCAATCGATTTCACATCGTTCCATAATAACATCGTTTTCTAATTAAAATAATAAATAAAAAAAACGTTAGAGAAAAAAATCGATTTTCTAATAAGTATTATTTTTAGTGTCAATACTTGTATTATATAATACTTACCGGGTTCGGTTTGGGTTGTAATGTTGAAATCGAATAAGTTTTGAAAGCGAGAACACTTTCGAACGAATTGACCACTGTATGTACAATTGAGGCAATAGGTGTTCGCAGTATTTATGCTTAGGACAATATAATAACGCATTGTTCGGCATATTGAATGAGGATAGGATTGTAATGATTGCGTATTTATAATAATGTTATATGTGATAAGGATTATCAATAAGGCTTTGATAAGAATTAATTAGATATTATTTACAAAAATATTGTTTTGTTAGTATTTTAAAAAAGTAATAAACAGTTAGAAACATTATAACACTAGAACGATGAAAACGTACAAGGGGATAAACGATGGAAATACTATATAGGAAGAACGAATATACACGTTATACCAGTAATATATAATAAAATACCACAAGTGATTACAAGTGATTATTGAAGAAAAAGTACCAGGGAAATGGAAAAAGGAGGTGAAAGCTTGGTTAAGAGAAAATATAAACGCATTAGAGTAAGTAATAAACTAAATAACAGTGACGAGAAAACAAAGTTAAGTATAGAAGTCTTTAGCCGCAGAATTACTGTCAGAAAATTACAAGTAGCGATGGGATGGAGTCTTGATTTGAGGTTGAATGTTAAGTAAGAACATACAGGAGGGTAGAAATAAATTATGTTTATCCGATTAATTTAGTATGTAGTTTAATTAGAATTTGAGGGGAAAATATATTTATTTACTATAAGTACTAGAATATTTAATAAATGCGATTGTATATTTTGTTAATAAACCAGAACACCCGTATAAATCCTTTATACGGGTGTTCTGGTATAGCATTCACACAACACAAGACACTACTAATTATAAGAATGCAACCCATGGATTAAACATACATAATATATAATCACACCTAAAATGAACACTAGCAATAATATACTACCATCAGATACACATCGTGTACTGTGTATTAAACGTGGGACCTAAATTGTTATATTTTTAAGATGATAATGTTAATTTAAATGTATAAGGGGTATCCTTGAACAGGTAAAGAAGCCCAAAATGGGAAAATAGAATATGTTCTAAATAAACAAAAATAAATAAAATAAAATATAATAAAAGTATATAATAGCATCTTAAAATCTGCTTGGAGACGTATGGTATCAACTTACTCTGTGCTTGCGCTAAATATATAAATATAAAAATAATACAAACCGTACACAATAAGATGCTTAGACTACAAAATAGAATCCTCAAAGATCCTTATAGGCTTATAACTGAAACGCCATGGTGTGTAGTCTGACTCTTCAAGAAGACTAATAAGGACTGTTGGGTGATGATGTGTGACGGTTAAAGCGTATAAAAACGTAAGTGAGATTACCGGGTACGTACTATACTCCTCTCTTCATACCACCGAATTAATTGCTAAATCGTTGGTCATCTTATTGTAATACGTATTATTTATATATATATATATGTATGTATGTATATATACATATATATAAAACATTATATAACATTGTTGTTTACATGACTCCAGTCAATTTTCAACAACAACAACAACGTATATTTCAACATAACTTACAGAAAATAATAAAAACAAAAATTTTGAATAATAATTACAAAACTCCCAACATGGCTCACCATACAACAGAATTAATGTGTAATATAGAAAAGAAAAATTTATACTTATAATGTAATAACAGTAAAAAAATAAATGATAAAAAAATGTACAGCGAAAAAGAAAATGTTATAATAATAATAATAATAAAACAAACGAATAACACGTGGTAAGTAAATATAGAAGAAATAATAAATCGTAAAACAAGTGTCATATTTACAAAAGGTTATTGAGCCTACTATGTTTATATTTATTGTAAATTGAATTTGCCTAGAATCGTAATTACCTATGGTAGAAATTAATTATCGTGGACTGTCATGGCAGAACTTACGCGTTAAATTTAAGATATGATTCTTAATATGTGGCATGTTTGTGTGCACGTTAACGATTCTGTAGTATCTAGGGACATTTAGTATACATCTGAGACACGTGTTTTGTAATAATTGTAATTTGGTAATATTTAAAACAAAACCCGACAACAATACGTGTTTACCCGGACAAATAAGTGTTTTATACAGAATTAAATGATTATCAACATTAAGAAATAATTTTCTATAATATGCTTTTGTTAGCTTTCACAGTAGCACGATTGACATGTTTAGAAAAAATTTGATAAATCTTCATTGCTGAAGATTTATCGAACACTCATAAGATCCAAATGTGACTATGGATTTCCGGCATATTCCTCATCAAACATCACACTTCTTCGTTCACTTAATCCGATTCACAACGCTGCCTTGCGGTTGGCTCTTGGAGCTTTCAGATCCACTACAATAGTTAATCTCTATTGTGAAGCAGGTGAGCTATCGCCTTTTTACTAAAACTTTTGGTCCGTTTACAATCGATTCCAGACTTACCTACAAAATTAACAGCATCTGCATCTTATAATCAGCCTCATGCTAAAGATATTATCCATTACAAAATCCAATCAATTTTACTTAATTTCACATCACTTCCAGCAATTTACAAATCTGCACCATACATCACCGTGGTGTTCCAATATCCAGACAGACACGTCGCTTACAGAAACAAATACCACCACATCTAACTCCAATCTATCGTCGAACTTCAACCAACTACTGGCTAAATATAATGAATTTACAGTTTACTACTCGGATGGAGCTAAAAAAGGCGATAATTGTGGATACGTTTTAGTACACAAAAATTTTACTTTCAGTGTGCTTTCGTGTGAATTATACAGCATATTTTTAACACTAACTGTACCAAATACCAAACACTCAAACTTACTAATCTGTACAGACTCTCTAGATGCGGTCAATCGTATACAAACAACATGAATTCATGAAATTGATCATGGAAGAATGTCATGGTTGGAAAAACCAGATCTGCATAGCATGGATACCAGACCATACGAATCTAGGCATTAGCGCGCCAGCCGACAAAGCGGCAAAGTTATCGTGCTTCATGGGACCAGTCCCAAAAATTCCAGCACCTGCCAGTGATGTTCAAACATTCCTCATATCCGGTATTCAACAGCAGTGGATCCAGAGATGAACAGACATACCAATGTGTTCTGAAAACAGTTCCAAAACCATCTGTGACCACTATACCTGGAAGATGAAATTAAGTGGTTTTGTCTCGCCTACGTATGGGTCACACCATGTTAACACACGCTTATTTGCTGCAACAACTGAGCCCTCCTCTCTGTCACTTTTGTAGCACTCAATTAACTATCCTACATATATTAATCATCTGTCCTTTATATGCAAATATTCGTTCCTCCCTAAACATGCCTAGATCTCTTCCACTAATCCTTCAAAACGTACCTTCTTCCGAAAAAAGACTCCTGTCTTTCCTTAAATCATGCAATCTATATAATCTAAAGTCTCCTTTTTCGGTGCGTCTGGCCCTTGTTACAGTACATAGCACGGTTAAAATAAAATTTAAAGAAAAAGAAATGTTCGATTTATTTCTGTCTGTAACTTATGAGTAATTGCTTTAGGTATATATAAGGAGTACAGGGAAGAGTTGTGTCGTCCACGTAATGAGCAATTTGAACGTAGATTTTTAAAGCGCGAGGGGGAAAATCTTCAAAAGACACTGATGATGAAAAATATTTTAGTTTTTGTTTTTTTTAGGGGTCCAAAATCAGTGTGTAGGATTTTCGACGTTACGTCAACTAGGCAAATAAATTGTGGATGAGACGAATGGAAAGAGGGCAGATACAAGGAACACAGAGAGGTTCGTTCTGGTTTAGACAGAAATACTTATGCATGTCCGCTGTATATGCGGAACAGAACGACTCCATATTTTCTCTTTGTATGTGTCGCCCAGCTAGTCTGCCTCCGATCCGCGGTAAATTGTGGTAGCCTTGAAAATCATGCAGTTGCTAGGCTGTTTGGCTGGTCGCGTACCTGGTCCATAGTCCGTTGATCGAATTTGGTACTTGTCCGATTTTTTTTATTTTTTTTTTAAAAACCGAGGGAAAAATCTTCAAAAGACATTGATGATAAAAAAATATTTTAGTTTTTATTAGGGAACCGAAATCAGTGTGTGGGATTTTTACCCACTAAAAACCCCCTCCATCTACAAACCAAATGGGATTATTAATGTAAAAAAAAAATAAATAAGAAATAAGAAAACGGTAAAAACTGATACCAAACCTTAAATACAAACTCAATTAGAAAATAAATAAATCAAACTTATAAAGATGAATTACAAAATCAGAAATCAAATTCTTACATTATCAAGTAAATACAGCAAAAACAACGAAGCATTTGGTCTACGATGTAATACGACACCTTAAATTAACAACGGTTGATCGCACTCCAGTTGGCAAAAGTCGTTTCCACTAACTAGAAATCCCGGCTTACGAGTTAGCAAACAATTAAAATTTGCGATAAATATTGTCCGACAAGAGTCGTGGTCCAGGTTAACTGAGAACAAATTAAGAAGAATTGAACCGCGAATAGAACAATGGATTACGTCGTACCGAGCGAACAGACACGAAGAAATAGTGCTGGCCCGATTTCGAATCGACCACACTAGGCTAACGCACGGGCCATTAATCGAGGAGAATTCGTCGCCGATAATATGCAAATTTTGTCACGATTCAGCGCTTACCGTAGAACATGTTATCACAGAATGTCCGAAATTCGATCAACAACGTTATCGGTCGTCAATAAGTGGACTAGATATAAGCGAAGTACTACAAGACAAGGAAGACTTCATACAACGCGTAATATACTTTCTTAAAATAACTGGTTTAATAAAATTATTGTAGACTAAATATTGTATTGTAAGTAGAAAATAATTTTTCTTTTGTAATTTATTGTATTTAATCTCGGTGGACGCAAATGACCTTTGTAGTCGAGCGTCCTAAAATAAAATAAATGTAATGTAATGTAACGTTAAAAACTACTTACTAATAATCATAAACTTAATTATAAAATATTAATAATTAAAAAAAAAATTTTAAAAACTTATACCAAAACTTAAATACAAACTCAATTATGAAATAAATAAAACATGTAAAAATAAAAATCAAACTTACATAATACTTACAGACTAAAACATCTTAATTATATTAAAATTGTAATAATTAATTATAATAGAAAGTAGATGACGAACAGTTGACCACTCTAACAAAAACTGCACCGGTCTCGGCATCACAATTGACTTAAGCGTTAATTAATAGATAAAATTTTTAAACTTAATTCGCATAACCTGTTTGGCATATAAAAGGACATTTTCAAATCTTTTACCTAATGGAAAAATTTTTGGGATGTTAATACTAAATTTACAACTGAGGGCATCGAAAGTGGATCACACAAATAATGTATGATTAACATCATCAACCACGCCTACAGTACAACAGGCGCAGACAGAATCATCAGCACGCCTGAACCTATAAAAATAAAACCCACACCTGCCATGACCAGTCAACACCTGTGCACTGTAAAAGATGATATAAAATTTTAATAGTTTTAATCTATATGCAATATCTCGAAGAATATCATAAGTCTTTCTGTCGGTAATTGCAGTGTCTCAACTATCCTGGCACTTCACAATTAATAAGGAAAAAATATGTTTTTTAAAATTTTGATTTGTCATCGGTTAAACAGAGATACCTTCAAGCAGGTTAGAGAATATTTCATTCTTGAACAATCTCCACAATAAGCCTCAGTGAGAGCACTGCCAATAAGATATAAATCCAAAGGCATAATACAGGCAGCAGAGATAGGAGTAGTCCTGTACAATGAACCGAGCAAAAATTTCCTTCGATGTTTATTGGCCAGATCGAGTATTTTCCTATTTAAATAAATGGTCGAACCATACCCATTCAGGGCCTGAATGAGGCCTTTATACAATATGGAACGTTCTTTAAAAGTCAGACCCCAAGAATTTTTTTGTATGCATAATAATCTATTAAAAATTCCCATACATTTCGTAGAAATATATTGTAAATGGGGTAAAAATGTTAATTTTTCGTCAATTAAAATACCGAGGTATCAAAGTATTTTAATGACGACGTGTGTATAATACTGGAATCAGATAATAATTCCATCTCATTAACCCGGCCAACGAGGGAGGCATTACCAAACACGGAAAATTTACATTTAGTGGGGGAAAACATTAATCTTAACTCCGCGACCACACTCTCCAAGTACTTAGAAATACACGCGAGAAGTTGTAGAGACGAAGACCTCTCCGTTTTGAACACTAAACTTAGATCATCGGCATAGGAAATTAGCTGACAAATGGCTTCAACATCGGAGCAAAATTTATCAACACTATAATGTACAGTGGAGTACAAAATGTTCCACAAAGTAGGTCTAAGGACAGAACCCTGTGGAACTCCAAATGTAGGTATTCTTGTACCAGCCGATGATCCGAGTTTAAGTGTTGCAGAACGATTATTAAAGTAATCTATAATAACATTAATAATAAAAGGATTGATACTATTATTTTTAAGGACATCGACAACTGCAGACCAACAGCAATTGTCAAACGCCCCTTTAATATCATAAGAAATTACAACAGCCGAGCAACCATCAGAAATGTACTACTCGACCGTTGAAACTAATGTATAAACTGCGTGCTCAGCAGATAGACGTAAGCGAAATAGAAACTGCTGGTGGTCCAATGTGCTCTTGACTGTAATCTCCTGCAGTAATATCTCATTGATGGCTTTTTTTTGCGGGTGAAAAATATGTAACCTCAGTTTTATCGCAGTTTCAATTTGCCACTTTTTATAACAAAGCAAGATTCGATTTATTCCTGTCTGTAACTTATTGAGTAATTGCTTTAGGTATATAATAAGGAGTACAGAGAATGGTTGTGTCGTCCGCGTAATGACCAATTTGAACGTCGGGCAAATTAGGGGAATCAGATAAGAACCACGTAAACAGATACTACCTTGAGGAACCGCCGCTGAACATGTTTCCTTAGTAGACCTCGACTCATTGATGGTGACGTAAAATAATCGGCTAAATAGCTGCGAATAACATTAATTACATAACGACAGAATTGACATATTGTATCATTTTGTAAATAATACCTGTACGCCGAATTATATCGGAAGCTTTGGCTACATCTAGCAGAAGTTAATTTTCAATATGTTTGCAGGAATATTTTTAAACATGGAGACATTTCACGTGAACTAAAAAGATATACGGTTTTAGATTGTTGCGACGCATTTTCAAATTTATTTGATATTTTCGATATTTTAATAATAACGCAGTTTCTCTCTTCAGACTGTGTGCTAAAACCGAAAAAAAAATAGGAACAAGTATGTAGGTTAATGATTGTAAATCAGAACTGAGCGATGATTAAAAAGTTAATCATTTTTGGCAGTACACACACACACACACACATATATATATATATATATATATATATATATATGAAAACTGAGGTTATGTTTTGGGAAACAAGAAATAATAATAATAAAAAAAAAAAATAAGGTTAGTGGAAGTAGTTTACAATAGTGGAATAGGAATAATACATTTGTCAAGTACTTTCGCATGTATTGTAAAAGGTTTGCACAGCGTTAATTTTTAATGGGAAAACAATGAGAAAATCGATGAAGTTGTTATAACAAAACCGTATATACACACTCGCACGCGCAACACCAAGTACATTTATAACAAATTTATATACGTATAGCTTTTGTCGGATAATAGACGTACCGGCGTCGATTGAACAAATTGTAAATTTACAATAGCGTTCGGTCATACGGTTCGTTAGGCTTCACGAATGTACTTCAAAATTCGGTAAAACGAAATCATTAATAAAGGCCAAAAGGATAAAATTAAATCCGAGTAATAAAAGTGCTTAGACGAAATTTGTAATTACTTGTAAACTTTATTATAACTCGCGGAATGTTGGCTATATTCGTCAATCGTAACCCCATCCACTGAATGGAATAACCTAAAAGTATGAATACAAAAAAAAAAAAACATATCTAAACTACCCTAATTTGCGCCCTTGGCCAGTGTAGCGGGACACGGCACACATGAATGGATACAATACAATAAAATATATATATATATATCTATCTGTGCTTCGGGTTAGCAGGAACTTTCATTAATTTTCAGCGCCTTCAATTATCAGAACCAGCGCAGAACTATAACTAGAACTAAAACTAGAACTAAATCTAAATCTTGACGATCAATCAACTCTAGCCTGTTCTCACAGAGACGTGCTCGATCATGCGCTTGCGCTTAATCGTATTCTCTCTATTTTTCAAGCGCTCGATATAGCGATATTCTATCACGTGGTTTCAGGCGTTGTTTATTACATTTTCAATTTATTTCCAACGCATATCTCCTTATATAATACACACCGTTTCGTATACTTTCTCGAACGTTTTATAATAATAAAATTAAAATTTTAACGATTAATTATCGTATACAAATTCTTAATTAATATATATATATTTTTTTTTAATAAATTATTTCATATAGGATATATATATATATATATATATATCTTACCCAGTAACGCTCGGTCCGCGAGGGCAAATACGACCACTCCCCTCATCGCTCATATCGAAGCATCAATTAAAAGGTATGAAGGTTAGTAATGTTGATATTGATGATTTTAATCGTATTAAAGTTAAAAATAGAATGGTTAATAGTATTAAAGTTAAAAATAGAATGGTTAATAGTATTAAAGTTAAAAATAGAATGGTTAATAGTATTAAAGTTAAAAATAGAATGGTTAATAGTATTAAAGTTAAAAATAGAATGATTAATTTAGTTAGGTGAAAAATTGATTAAAAAAAGGGCAGAGGTTAATAAGAAAGTTTTAAATGTTGCCAGTTTAAATGTTAGGTCGTTCAGAAGCAGTGAGAGCTTAATCGAATTGGAGAATGCTTTTAAAGAATCAAAATTAGATATATTAGGTTTGTCGGAAATAAGGAGAAATGGTAACAACATGGTAGTAACAAAGGAGAATAATCTACTATGTTATATAGGTAATGATCAAGGACAGAAAGGAGTAGGATTTATTATAAAACGAGACTGGAAAGATGATTTAATCGAATTTAGGGGAAGGAAAGTATCTAACTTTAGTTCAAATCTATGCCCCTACGGCAAATTCCGAAATTAAAGAATGCGATGAATTTTATCAATATATCGCAAATATTTTTAAAAACTTGGAAGTTAATCCAAAACATCGCTTGATAATAATGGGTGATTTTAATAGTCAGATTGGCCAGAGAAGAAACGAGGAAAACAAGATATTAGGCCTTATAATTATGGTAGGAGAAATGAAAGAGGATGGAAACTTATTGATTTCTGCATGGAACACGAATTAAAGCTAATAAATACTTTATTTTAAAAAAGGATCGGAAGAAGATGGACATGCACCAAATCAACAATACAAAAATCAAATTGATTATTAACTACAGCGAGAGAAAATAAAATAAAAGATTTTAACGTAATGAAAAATTTTAAATGACCATAAACCAGTTATGTGTAAAATAGCTATTTATAACTGGCGTTTCCCGATTTCGAAAAAAACAATTGTTAAAAGTATCAATATAGACAATAGTAGTGATTATGAGGCAGAACTAAACAAAATTTTTAAAAATACCAACAGTCAAAATATAGCAAATTCGGAACTATTATATAGGGAAATAGAAACTAGCATAAAGGAAGCCACAGAAAAAAATAAAGTCACAAAAGGAAAAAGCAACTTTGAAAGAAATTCCATTAGATATAAAACAATTAATAGACAAAAGAGATGTGGTCTAAAAAGAAGAAGAAATAGAACAATTAATGAAAAAATCGAGTTAAATGTAAGTTGATAAAAAGTAGGCTGAAAATATTTAATGAATCGAAGACGCCTAAGTTTATTCAGTCGGTATTAGAAAGTACAAGGAGCACAAATCTAATAAAGAGGAATCTGTCATTGGGGAAAAATGGGGTAAATTTTTTTTTGATGCTCAGGGTAATAAAATATACAATAGGAAAAGGATAAATGAATATGTTACATTGCATTATACAAAAAATATACAGCGCTAAGGGTTTAAACTTGCACTATGTATGTAGTCCGGAAACGATACAAGAACCGTATATATTAGAGTCCGAGGTAGTAGATGTGGTGGCAAAGTTAAGACGTTATGCTACTCCAGGTCCTGATAATATAAAAAATGAGCAAATAAAATTTAGAGGATTGCTTTTAATAAAAAAAACTTGACAAAATTATTTAATACGATTCTAGAAGGACAAAAAATTCCGAGTGGACGGAAGAAGTCGAATATAATTCTGCTTCATAAAAAAAAGGAAGTAAAAATAAGATTGAGAATTATAGACCAATTAGCTTGAGTCCCACAATCTCAAAAAAATTTTCGAAAGTAATATTAAGAAGGATTCAAAGTAATTTAAATTATCATTTATCAAATGAGCAGGCAGGTTTCCGAAAAGGATTCTCCACTACAGATTATTTATTTGTTCTAAATCAGGCCATAGAGAAATCAAGAGAATTCCAAAAAGAAGTATGTTTGGTTTTCGTAGATTTCTCTAAAGAGCATTTGATTCCCTGAGACACACATTTATGTTAGGTGCACTTAAAAGCCAAGGAGTTCCGATGATATATCAACGGATAGTAGCAGATATGTATACAAATGTAGAAGCGCGTATACGTACAGAGAAGACAGGAGAATATTTTTATATAAGGAAAGGAGTTAAGGCAGGGGGAGACGCTTTATCGCCGTTATTATTTATATGTGCACTTGAAGAGGTATTTAAAAAATTAAATTGGGAACGGAAAGGTATAAAAATAAATGGAGAAATTCTAAGTAACTTGCGTTTTGCGGATGATGTGGTACTTATAGGGAATAATTTGTTAGAGATTAAAGACATGTTAACGGAGTTAAAATAACTTATTTAGGACAGAGAATAGAACTTAGAAATACAACGAAAGGTGAGGTTCATGGATTGGAGGAAGTATTGGTCGCTTAAAAGTATATTTAAGGGACCGTTTGGGATCAAAAATAAAAGTGACGTATTTAATAGCTGTATTGTTCCATCGTTGACATATGGCTCACAAACATGGTCAACAACCAAAATAGATGAAATTAAAAGAGAGAGTAGCCAAAACAGTATGCTTAGGTCCATTTTAAATATTAGACGCAGAAATAGGATTAGGAACTCGCTTATTAAAGGAAAATTTAAAAATGTAATAAATTTAGTCAATGAATATAAAAGGAAAAAGTGGGATTGGGCGGGACAAGTTGCCAGACTATCGGATAATAGGTGGACATATAGGATTAAAAATTGGTATATTGGGGACAAAAGGAGAAGAGGGAAACAGTTACTAAGATGGGAATAGCAAAGTTTATTCATAATAAACAATATGAGAGAATTGCTCAGGACCGTAGGGAATGGGCAAGGTTGAAGGAGGCTTTTGCCCAAGATAAGGGCTTTTAGTTTTTTTTTTAAGTTAAATTATTTATTTATTTTAGTTAAATATATAATAAGACTATAATACTAATAATATATATATATATATATATATATATATATATATATATATAATGCAAAAATAAAATATTTATTTTATTTAAATGGAATATATCCGACAGAACACGTTTCTAATGACGGGCAAAAATGAACTTAATAATTCCCGTTCGTCTGCTCCTGCAGTGTACAAATAATAAATCAAAATATGTTAAAATCGTTTTAAAAATGAAAAAAAATATACTCGTTTATATTTATGAACGAAATGAATATTTTAATGATTTCAACGTAAATAGAGAAACTTGCATCTCGTTAAATATGTAACGAATCGGTAAAAGCTTCTGGGTTTTTTTTATAATACCTTCAATTCGTCTGGAATATTACCCGCTATACTCCGTTTTCTAATACGAATTTTCGATTCCCGCGGGAACAGTTTCAGATAACAGTCCAAAAAAAAAATAAAAACTTTAAAAAATTAAGTTTTTTCTTTTCTTAATATAAATATTTCATTAATAAACGTTCCTAAATTATTAATTAATAACATAAACCGTTACGGAGAAAATTATTACGGTAATTTCGCGACTCGTAAATTAACCGGCAATTACCGAATTGGTTCTTATTTACCGAATCGGTTCTTAATTACCGAATCGGTTCTTAATTACCGAATCGGTTCTTAATTACCGAATCGATTCTTAATTATAAATCGGTTCTTAATTACCGATGCGGGGTTTTTTTTCGTTATTCTATTCATTTTAACGATTAAATTCGTTTTCCCGTCTCTTCAGCTCGAGACCATAAATCGTATCCGTTCGAGCTGACCGAATACACTCATCATTAGCGCGAAAGCACTTCCCTTAATTAGCATCGTGTGTAGACCTTTCATCTCCACCCTACGCAGTCGCCAACTTTTTCTACTAGTTTCGCCATCTTCTCGCACGGGACCGATAACTTAAAGGAAAGCAGCCTTCGTAAAATAATGCGAATGTAACGCTGCACAACAAAAAAGACCGAGAATCGATTATATATATATATATATATATATATATATATATATATATATATATGTATATATATATATATATGTATATATATATATATATATATGTATATACATCAATGACGGAAGAAACAGAAATCTCTCGGGTTAATAAAACAAATTTGGCAGGCGTTTAATTTATTAGAACCCTCGTCCGTTGTTACTCTTCTTACGCAGTTATACATTCTAATACGGTGTGAAGAAGACCTACTACGCAACATACAAAAAGAATCGTAGAGCAAAGGTTGGGACGATGTCGCGCGTTGAAGAAAGGTAGATACAGCGCGGCAAGTTGGATGCGTTGATGTATAAAGCAGGAAGTAGCGACGCAGCAACTATAGCGGATAGCGGCAGCAGCCGTGCCATGGAAAAGTGAGTAGAAGGATGACGCTCTATTAATACGTGTAGCCTTTGCAAACCTCCAGCTCCCCTCTCGCAGCCGACGTAATTTCTTCCGCTAGTTGAATCGGACGTCCGG
>CM065052.1:224485771-224670771 GCA_032883995.1 Coronaproctus castanopsis | reverse complement strand
AAAATAAGTATAGAAAAAAGGAAGAAAAAAATCTTCTAGGAGAATTTATCGTTGATTTGATATTTCGATTTATCGACGTAAAATTAAACTAGTATAAGGTAGAAACCGTTATTTGACGATTATCGTGCTCGGGTGTAAAATTATCGAAATATTTTTACATTTTCCTACGTGTTAGTTTTCCAGTCAGTCGTCATTGCAGCATAACTCTCTTCAAATGAGCCATCCAATTTACATAACGACCGTACTGATCTACATATGTTAAGGCATATATGCTTTCAATCGGGGCAGATGTTTACTGGAGTCCTCTTTTCTGTTCTTTTACACTTTCTTTATTTCCTTCTATTGTACTATAAAGCAGTTCGATGAACCTTACATATACGTACGTTCCCGCGTAAAAGATATTCCGTTTTAAAATTTCTTCTTGCCTATTATATTCGTAAACTCGTTATTAAGGTGTCACAGGGAATAGAACCCAACACTTCCATTCTCGTCTTACTCGCTTTAAAAATTAACAACGTAACAATACGACGGTCAGAAGAGGGTTTTCTTTCTTTTTATTCATTCGATATTCTCGAAATGGGTTGGGTATTTAGTGGATATTAGAATCTATATCGATATTACCGTTGAAACGATATCTGTAGGTCACATACATTCAATAGAACCCGATTATAGAAAAAAAAACTTCGCGAATTCAGGCTACCTTTAGTTACGATGTTTATAGATTTCGAAATAGCATTCGCCTCCATAAAACTAAATTTACAAGCTTCGGAAAATTCGAAAATAAACGAAACGTACAAACTTATAAAGTACATTTACAACAACGCTGAAGCTAGTGTAAAAACTAATCGATATGTGTAAATCGTATCGTTAAAAAAATTCAATCAGATGAGAGGATATAGTTTTTCTCCGAAACTATTTAACGCAGTTTTGCGAGAGATATTGAAAAATTTAAACTGGCCGGATATTGTTATCCGGATAGGAAACGATAGATTAGTACGCACCTAACTTATGCCGATGATATATATATATATAATATACTCCTAGGAAATAACTGCCAGGTAGTATGAATCAACTGGGAGTAATAAGTGATCAGAATGGTCTTAAATGAATGCGTCAAAAATGAAACTTACGTGTACAATAAATATGCTAAGAAAGCTGATGGAATAAAAATAATGTGACAATTCAACGTGTGGTGGACGAATTTATATATTTATACTATGTGATCAGAATGGTCTTAAATGAATGCGTCAAAAATGAAACTTACGTGTACAATAAATATGCTAAGAAAGCTGATGGAATAAAAATAATGTGACAATTCAACGTGTGGTGGACGAATTTATATATTTATACTATGTGATCAGAATGGTCTTAAATGAATGCGTCAAAAATGAAACTTACGTGTACAATAAATATGCTAAGAAAGCTGATGGAATAAAAATAATGTGACAATTCAACGTGTGGTGGACGAATTTATATATTTATACTACATATGTATAATTTTTTTAATAGTTTATAGAACTATATACATTACAATGTTAGAATATATTCTTATGTATTTTTTTTTTAAATATATATATATACAAAGATCGTTCTTTAGATAACAGCGTCGTTTATATGTTATCGATCGTACGTGAATAGTTAGGTTAGTTTTTGTAATCTCCCCGTGAGAGATATGATTATTTCGTTTTCGTTCGTTGTATTTTCGATTACTTCTGTAAAGTTGCAATAAAATACATTATTAAATCCAAGCGTGTATCTTACAAATCGAAAATACAATAAAAACTGTACATATATCGGTGTATCAGTTTTTTATTGTGGCAGAAGCCAACAGTGCTACTGAAAAAACAGCGATTTTGAAACTCAAAAGAATCAAAGCAGAAGATGGTTGGTTCAGCTTTCCTGATGTATTTCAAGCGTTGTGCTATCATAAGAGCGTAGCAGAACTCCTATCAAGAGTATGGTTAATTCTATCAAGTCCCGAGGTCAGTATAGATACGTCAATGTGCGAAACTTTCTTCAGAAGTAGAAAAGATTTATCGAGATGAAGCGGGTAATTTCATTTTTAATAATTTCCTGTTGCCTGAATTCGAACCTTCTTTATCACAAACGACGCAATCAAGTACGGGAATGAATGAACTTACATCTTGTTTAAATAAAATTGTTGAAAAGAAGAAGGATTCCTTAAAAGAAATTATGAAGCATTTTTTTATAGAAAAATTTTCAACCAGAAACTACAATGTTGAGTGTTGGATCGATAATTTTGAGAAAGAAGCCGATCGGTTTTCGTTAAAACGATCGATGTGTTAAATAGAGGTTTTTCGTTGCTGCTTGGACCAATCAGTAAATGATTGGTTTCTGAGTACACAAAGGAAACTTGGTACGAACGCAGCCTGCAGATTGTGGAAAGAAGATTTAATTTCCACTTTTGGCGATGTTTCATGGAAACCAATTCGTTTTGCATATCAATTTCGATACTTAAATTTTGTTCATACATTGATTTTACTGTCAAAAAAGAAAGAATGCTTCTTGAATTATATCACGAAATTCCTGATCATATGAAGTTAAATCTTATAGTGCTTGGACTTCCTACACTCAGATTCAGAATGCATATCCTCTGTTACGTCAATAAAAGCTTTAATCCAAAAATTTAAAAAATTCGAAAGTAAACCTATGAAACGTACCAGTTCCTCAGAACATGATGGAAACAGAACAGTGGCTTCAGGGACACTGGACAAAACGAAAAAGACAACTCCCTTTAATAAGAAACCGTGTTCGAATTGTGAGAAACATAACAAAGGCACCCGTTTTCACCCAGAAAACCCATGCTGGTTCCGCGATAAATCGCCAAATAAAATAAAATCTCTGTTAATTTAGAAATAGAATCTGAATTTAATTCGATAGTTAGCGATCAACTTGTCATGATACCACTGATCAGAGTAGATTAGCTTATTGATGATACAAAAAGATGTAGAGGAGTTTATGACCCCGATTCTAATATTTCTTTAGTAAGCTTACAAAAATAATATTCCCATTTCTAAAACCGATGATAGTAAATTTAGAATGATCAGTGGTATCAGTAATGTGGAATTGTTAAACTGTGTATTCGAATAATGAATATTTTTCATAATGTATCAGTATTTGTCGTTGAAAATAAATACTTTCATCGTGATTTTCTCCTTGGTTTGGATTTAATAAAAAAATTCAGACTATATCAAAACGAAAACATAAAAATTTTTCAAAAGGCTTCTGGATTTTTACAGACAAATAATTTTTAAAAAATGAACGTAAATATTAAAGATAATGATATTAAAGTAAATGAGTGTTTTCAAGCTAATTTTAATGAATTTATTAATGTAAAAGATTTTGATGCAAACTTGGATCACTTAGTAAATAAAGAAAATATATCGAAGATATTATAATTAAACATAAAGCAATTTTTGCTAAAGATAAATTTGATATACAGTTTCAAATCATGAAGCTACAATAAAATTAATTGAACATAAATTTGTTTTAAAAAAACCCGTACAGGTGCTCTATTGAAGATCAAATAGAAATTGAATCTCAAATTTCTAAATTATTATCTGCTAACCTTATTGAAGAATCAACTTCTCCTTTTGCAGCACCTGTCACTTTAGCATATAACAAAGATGACAATTAAAAAAGTAGACTTTGTATTGATTTTACAGAATTAAATAAACTGATTGTTCCAGAAAGCCAACCTTTTCCTTTAATAGGTGATTTAATAGTTAAAACTAGAGATTGTAAATGGTTTTCAATTTTCGACATAAATAGTGCATTTTGGTCTATTCCTCTTCGCAGCAAAGACTATTATAAAACAGGGTTTATAACACAAAATGGACATTACAATTGGAAATGTCTACCTTTTGGGATTAAAGACATCACCAGCGATTTTTCAGAGAATTCTGAGAAATATAATTCGAAAAAATAGCTTAGATCTTTTCTGTATTAATTACATTAATGATATTTTAATTTTTTCGATAACGTTTGCTAAAGCTTGAAAATGACTTAATAGTCGAAAAGCTTTGTATTCGTGTAATAAAAAAATTTTTTAGTGATTATCTTCAATTTTATTTTGTTTTGTTAAATTCATAAATCACTACTCTCCAATACATCAACATTATATATATATATATATATATATATATACATATATATATATATATATATATATACATATATATATATATATATTTAGCGTGTTTTACACTTCCCATGTGTTTCTTGATGCGATTAGACAACTTCAAGAACACGTGGGAAGTGAAAAACACGCTAAATTATTAGGATTTGCGTTTTGACTTCTGAATGGGTAGTATAAAAATTTGAAACTAAGTACCGCTCTTGAGACTCCATAAACAGCAGCTTATTTTAGCTGTAGTTATAATTAGGGGTTGGGCAAGTTTAATTATATATTTCGAACGAAGATCGGAGGAGACGAGAAAGTGAAACGTGGCATATTCAATGTCGTTTACTTCATTCGTGTTACACACATAGAACATCTCGATCTACCGGTCAGCTGAAACGTACGTAATTAGGAGCCCCAAACTTGCAACGTCCCGAAAGAATCTGAACGCGATAAAAGTTTAAATTTAACTTTATCAGTTTTGCTCAATCTGAAAATGAAAGCAAAGGCGAATTTATAAATTATTAGTATGTAAATCTAAACTACTCTGATCAATTCGTAAATACTTAAAATTTACTAATTTCGTGACGTCTAATCATCGAGTTACCTTTGATAAACAGATTTAATGGGAAAATATTAGTAAGCAGCTGTAGCGGGACACGTTCTAAGAAGGACCTACATTGAGAATAATGCCAGTACTCAACCGCTTATTAGAATAGGTGAGCAATATCGGTAGAAAGTATCAATGAGGCTTTTGCGCACTCGCTTGTTATATAGCCTTTTTATTATAAATATTGCGGCAATTCTTTCGTACGTATTTAACACGCCGAATAAAGTTGAGTTTATCCGCCGCAAATAAATAAATAAATATAGCCTTTATTTCGCTAAATATCGGCAGAAGGCCTTTCACCCATAAATATACTAACAATATTATGTAACATATAAGCATGCGTAACACCTATAAGTAATCACAATAGTTAGACATCGTTATGATCAACGTATAATTGGCATTTTCTTATCCGAGCTTAATCCTAACCAAGTAGAACCCACCAGCTGTCTAAAACCCACCTTAACGGTTTTCTACCTACACTTCTTTAATTGTAATCTCTGGTTACATTTGCGTCCAAACTATCCAGACGAATCATTATTAATAATGAACTATTTATTAGTAAACTGAGTTTATTGTATTAATAATGAACTATTTATGATAACAATATCTAAATATTTTAATATTTTATGAAATTAAAAATGCAACCGGAATATTGAAATATTTGGACAATATAATAGACAATGAAGACAAAAAGAACATAATTAGAAATAGTTCCAAGCAAGCTGAGAAAGATGTCCAAAAAAGAATATCACCGCTTACTCAAAACACAGTTTCACGTAAGAACTGCAGAACTATTCGGCGCAACAGATAGTGATGATCGTAACGCACGTTAGTCGGATATGCGCCCAAAGAGAAATAAAATCATTTCGAAAAGCGAAGGAAAAATCAGGTCGATTAATAATAATAATAATAATAATAAATCGATCTAGTAATAGAAAAGCGAATTCATTTTAGAAAGGAAAATTATCGAAAGTGCCAATTTCGTCAGTATGGGAGGTTTGGCAGAAAGACACACGTTCCTAACTATAGGCAAACGAAATAAAGATCTGCCTCGGACTGAACGCGGAAGCTGCTTAGCATATATTTCTGGGAATAAACGAATTAGTTATTTTTTTACTTTTTTACTTTTTTGGTGGGCTGGGGAAATTCCTTCGGCTATTTTCCGACAGATTCGTGTCTCGCATATTAAGATATTTCTCTCTCACACTTATTCGCACCCTTCACTTCGAACAAACTAATTCTCCTTATCATCTCCCGTTTCCTTTTGCTTATTTCCTTAAGAAATTCCACGCCAACAGAACGCGGTTGAAAGTAAAAAAAAAAACGAATAAATAAAAGGAAAAAAGGGACGAGTAAAATAAAATAAACGACCTTCTAGCTACGCGGGACTGGTTTGATGGACCGTAACACGCCCTAGTAATTTCCCTGGTGGTAAACCACGTCGCGTATTCGTTTAGGCTGTAGGCGTATACGCGGAGATCGTCTTGTACAATAACAACGGAAATAGTAATAGTAGTAGTAAGACAATTTTTCTCATTGGCGCGTGACTTTTCACCGCTTAAGAATGCGGCTGGTGTAATAATTCAATTCCAACCGATTTTTGTTAGTAGTAGCTCAGAAATAAAGGTGAACGCACGGAGATCACGTGGAGTATATAGTGATGAAAAGATCTGAGTTCGAATTCAATCAACTACGAGAATTTTTAATCCTAGAACAGGCCTCTGGGCAATTCTGCTAAATTAATCGGTAATACCATCTTGCTGGAAAATAAAGAAAATCGCGGAAAAAACCACACCTCGTATCGACTCGGAGAGGATCGTCTCTTTGATTCGCTACCGATTAACAAAGTTAACGAGAATCTCCGATTCTCCAGCAATCATATGGTCGATGAGAATCGGTTAGGGGACGTTCTATTTTACTTTCGAATTGGTTTGCTTTCAAAATTGAACGTTTATCACTTCTAAAATTCGAACCCCGATAATAATAACAATTAATACACCGACAATTTTCGTAGTCCGCTGCGCAATTGTACTTATGTTGTACGCATTGTAGCGCCTGCAAATCCCAGTATATGCAAGTTCGTGAACAATTATTATTTTTATAGAGACTGGCCTCTTTCGCTGAAAATAAAGGTCACAGCAAATTATAAATAGGTTTTAATTGCGCCTGCAAAATCCGAGTATATGCAAGTGTATGAAATTTAAAAAAAGTATTTTATTATTTAGTATGGACCACCTTGGGTAGCACCCCAATTATCAAAAGACGTTTTTATACGTATAAAAATTTAGCGATTTTAAGTAATTTTTTCTTGTTTACTTTTTAAACAATCGATACATTCTTCCGCACTATTCAAATAATAATTACAAATAAGAATATTAATTTAAGATATCTGCACGATTCTTATTTTCGAGCTGTTCGTTATCTAGATTTAGTTTTAATTTAAGTAGATTGTATTTTACACTTCTAATTTAATAATTTTAAATAGAAATTCGTTATAGGGTCTCGAACACTCGATGAAGATAAATATATCGTAAATTTGCACAAATATGATTTTTCTTTTTCAGAAAAAACTATATTTTAATAATATACGCGAAAAGACTACCCCGCGTTTGGGTTATGCCCCCCCCCGGGAATTTCGAACGAAACGAAAAGTCGTCAAAATTGTACCAATTTTTTTCCACCCACAGGTATTTTTAAAATGCTGTATATATATATGTGCCACGTTTGTTGCGTATCAAATTACCTGCAGATCTTAAACAGAACCACACGAAATTCGCTCGTTCGATAAACTGTGAAAGTGGAAAATCTCGAAATTCAAAAAAAAAATTGCTAAAATTCGAAATTTCTTTTCTTGAACTTTCAATATTAATTTTAAATACTTTGCTGAAATAAATGAAACGAATTTTTATCCCAAGTCGGCGAAATAACTGCAATAATAAAATACGGGTCGTTTTTAACCGCGCGTTGACGGAATATGAGCACATATACACATACATACATATATATATGTATATATATATATATATATATATATATATATATATATATATACGTAGGGTTTACATTAATGGGGTTAAAAAAAAATCATATCCGTATATAATGTGAATCGAAGGGAGAAATAAGAGACGAAGACGAAATAATTATCAATAAATTCTATAAATCATTGTATCAGATGATATAAAAATCGAAATAGATCACAACTTTGCTACATTATACGTCGTCAGTACAAATGATTTACCGGAAATACTAGAAAGTGAAACAATATTTACGATGAAACAAAGCACCAAAACGAGTAATACCGGAAATGTATGGCGGTAAATCAGTTGTAAAAGAGTTGACATACATACCTAACCGTTGTAGACGAAAACGAAAAATTCCGACGTCATGGAACAAAGCGATAATAGTCTCATTGTATAAAAAAGTAGATAAAAGAGATTTGAAAAACTACACACCAAATAGTCTATTATGAACCGTATACAAGTTGTTTACAAACATTGAACAGATTGAAGATAAGACTGAATGAACGACAAACTGCTGAGCAAGCGGGGTTCAGACGTAAATATAATACGTTAGATCATATTCAGGCACTTATTAATCCAAAAATGTAAAGAATATAAACCTGCCTTTGTATCTTTCGTAGATTTCGAGAAAGCGTTCGACTCGGTGTATACGTACATTCGTTAGTAGAAGCGTTGAAATAAAATGGTATAGATAAGATATTGACGTTTTAATTAATCTACACAACTCTGCTACAGCTATCAGCACATACGAGAGAACACTAACATTATCAATATTAAAAGGTATATAAGATACTATATCTACGAAACTGTTTACAGCAGTACTAAAAGTATGCTTTGAAATCATCGAATAGGGCACAAATATCGACGGAAAATATCTACACATTTTGCGTTTTGCAGACGACGTAATAATTACAGCTGAAAATAGAAATGAATTACAAGACACGCTACGGAGAACTGAAGATGACAATAAAAACTGCAGGATTTAAACGAGCAAAAAAAACCTTAAAATATAATCAAAGCGAGAAATAAAATAAAATTATATATAGGCGACATAGAAGAAGTGTACAATTTTGTGTATTTGAGTAAAGTATTCACAATTATGAAAAAACAAACAAGCCGAAATCTTACCAGGAAAATAGACAATAGATGATCGCGTAACACAAAATAAAGCATATGATTAAAATTAATATCATCTTCTGGTGCTGTATCCTCAATTGATGTTGGCGATTATCCCTCCGGCTTCCAATCTGTTGGCTAATAAGGTTTCTGTATTAAGTCCTGTCCATCCTTTTGCATTATCGTGTTTTTCTTCTCCTTCCTTTTCCTCGTTTTCCAGTGATGTTTCCTTCAATAATCAGCTGTAACATTTCATATCTGCTGTTCCTCGAGATGTGCCCGAAGTAAGCTATTTATCTTTTCATTAGTTCAAAGAAAATATATCAACTTCATTTAATCAATGTATAATGCCAGTAATGACGTAACGGAAACGCGGTCACTCGAAAATGAAATAATGGAAAAAATATTGAAAACCGAAAGAATAGAACGGGCGTTAATAGGCATCGGCCTTGAAAACAAAATCCGAAACAGAGAAAAATATCATGTTCGAAGGTATTGGCGAAAGGATAGCAATATGGGAAAGACAATCCAATGAAAAACACTAGAAAAAAAAACAATAATTATGACACTGCGTACCGTTTAAAATAAACTTACCGCAGTTGAACATAACAGGAGAAACTTAATTTTTAACAATGGATGTTTAACATATATACAAAATGCAGGAAAATAAACAAAAGAAAAAAAAACTGCGATAAAAAGCATACAAAGCGAACCGTCAAAAATAGTGATAAATTTTTTTTAAAAATACTTAATATTCGAACATGAATGTTAGCGATAATTATTTAACAAGCTATAGTAAATTATGCTCGACTCTGCAACGCTTATACACTTATTATATTCTATTCTTAATTGCGTGGAATCGTAATTTCCAATCACCGTAATTAGGTCATTATCACGCGTTTGATTAAAAAAGTTAGTAGATATTTTTAATACGTGATCTTTTAACAAAGGTAGTTTCAAATGCAATTCCGAACGAACTGAAGCCTCTTGTACCTAGATTTGCTAATGTGAACTCCACACTGGACATACGTTAATACTGGTCTAATGAACGATTTATATATTATTAATTTATTATTGACATTTAGGAAAGATTTGCTCTTAAACAAAGGATAAATAGTACAAATTGCTCGATGTGTTTTAATTGACGCGTAATCTAAATTCTTGTTAACCTTTTATCTAATATAACTCCTAACTATTTTATGTCGTCTGACCATTCTACACTTAAATCGTTAATCGTTAAGGTAGTAGGTAGAAATGGCCTCCTACACGAGTATATTGCCTCAATTTTGACAGGGTTAATGACTGTCTGCCACTTAGAAAAATAACAAATTAATAACCTGTAATTTATTCTTTACTGCCCTTGGAATGTCAGAAGTAGAAAATAATGCTGTATCATTTGCATACAAGGCTACCTCTGTGTTATTTGTTATAGCGATATCGTATAAGTAAAATATGAATAGAAATGGACCGACTACCTTGAGGTACTCCTGCAAAGCATGTTCTGCGACAGGATAATACATCATTTATAAACACATAGAATGATCGATTACTCAAATAACTTAAAATAAGCGTAATTCGATATTTCGGAAATTTACATTCGATCATTTTATATACGATATCATTGTGCCAAGTAGTATCGAATGGCCAAGTCGAATAAAACCATCCCAGTATGTTTATTACAGTTAAAGTTGCGAGTAATGTGTTCCGCTATAGCGATTTGATGAGTTGTAAAACAGCCAGGACGAAAACCAAAAACTGTACCTTTAGGAATAAAAAGTACGTAATCTTTTTAGTAAGATTTTTTCAGCAATCTTACTGAGATTACTCAACAAGCTAATAGACCGAATGGTATCTGGTGATGAATAATCTTCTCCACGTTTCGGAATAGTTATGATTTTTTCTACTTTCCAGTTAGAAAGGAAAATATTCCGGTTTAAACATACTATTGATAATATTAGCGAGTTGTACGTTAACCTTGAAGGGCAAATTTTTTTATGATAATCGACGCAATGTTATCATCTCCGACAGAGTGCTTGTTTTTGAAGGATTGAATAATGTTGGAGCACCTCCTTCGGAGAAGTGAGTAGTGGTTATAGATATTTAGAAGAAGTTATATATTTTTTAATGACTAGTCTTAGTTTATTATTCCGATAATTGGCCGATAAATTTACATTACCACTATGAGCGTTGAAATAATATCCTACCAAAAATTCTGCTTTATCCGTGTCCGAATATCTATTAAGAAGATTGTCGTAAAGCGGTGGGAGTGCTTCAGTACGTTGACTGTATCGTTTGCGAACCAAAGACTGTTATCATTGGTAGAGAGTTGGGAAAAGGTTTTAGCAAATTTATCATTTAAATTTTTATTCAATAAATTTTGCACTAGCTTGGTGAAGAAATTTAGTAGTTTTTTTATAGAACGGCAATCAGTGTTAGAAGAATACGAAGTTTATTTTTAGTCCCGATGATAGCAATAATGAATGCTGACAGAGATCGTTCGGCGTTATAAGTGGTATTTGGCTCGACTCTGTGATCAAATTTATAAGGTCGCTGAGGTTGTTATCAATATCAGTAGAGTTTTTTATAGAGTGAACTAGTTTAATGTTATTGGATACGTAATTTTTAAATTTTGCCCAATTAGCATTATTAAGTTAGTAATTACTAATTTTGGTGGGTTATGTACCTATAAGGGTTGTGATCAGACGAAAAACAATTTATGGAAATGGGAGTAGCAATGTTTATATTTTTAACCAGTACTAAATCTAAAACACCTACTCTATAACCCCGTGGTGGGAAATATGTGGGTTCACGCGGAGCCTGTATCTGCAGCTCATTTTGTTCTGCGGGGATTAAAAAGTACGCTATCGGCAGCGTTATTAACGAAACAATTCCAAAGTTTGGTTCTATTTTAGCCAGCGAAGAGGTGGACAAAAGAACTAATGATATGCAGAGACGACAGGATGAGAGAAGAAACCGAGGTCGGTCAAAATAGAATCTGTACGAATGACATTGTTAAAATAGCAGGAAAACAGTGGTTCCGGAAAACCCAAGATAGAAAAAGATGGAAAACATTAATAGATGCCTACGTCAAATTACAAACTAGAAGATTAAGAAATAATCACCGAAATCAAAGAATTTCCATATGTTTAAATTTTAACTAATATTTACCTATTTTCCAACATTTTCAGACAAATATCGATTAACTAATGTTTTTAAAAAAACATACATAAAATATATTTTTGCATCGAAAGTTTGTAACGAAATTATTGTCAGGATTATATCCACGTTTCCGTCTTCCTCTATTAAATGATGCTGGTAACTTTGAACCGTGTATTAATCTAGAATTATATTCCTTTCGGGTCAGTCTTCGACTAAATCTCCATTTTCGTCATTCTCCCCTTACCCACAACTAACGCTACGACTATTAAAGTCTCAAAAAATAATAATCCTGACTTTTTTCTGTGTAGTCGTCTGAAACGAATCCAAATCTACGACCAAGATTATGGCACATTCTCTAATTTCTATGATTACCTTCATTCTTTTCTGCATCTGTTACAACTATTTCGTTTTTAACCCCCAGAGAGCACTTCCATATTTACTATGAGCTCTATCGATGACTACTTTCATAACTATTATTTTAGGCTCTGGTTTGCCAACGGCTTTGTGTGGTTGATATATATATATAACCTTATATTACTATTGGCGTAATATTAAGGATATTGCATTTGATTTTAATAAAACTCTATTACTAAATTATATTAACGACTATATTAAGTTCAATGATTTAACACATAGTAAGATAGAGCATCGTCATTAACCTGTTATACATAATGTAATAATACGAACCTAAAATGGTTAATATTTAAGTTACATATTCGTTTAGTATAAATACGTGTATATTTGTATAATATTCGTAAGTTTTTAGGTAATGTTTATTTATGTGTATTTATATATATTTTTTAAATATAATAATATATATATATATATATATATATATATATATATATATATATATATATATATATATATATATATATATATATATATATATAATAAAAATCACACACAAAAAATGAAAAAACAAATTAAAAACAAAAAATATATATAGAAAGAAATAAAAAGAAAATAAAAAACCTGTATGTCACTTTGGATTTTAAAGTATGATATTGTAATATTTTTTTTGTTTATATTTAATCGCATAAGTTATTACAATTAGTATTTACAATGTTCTTCTTGTTGTACATTGTTAAAGTATAAATACATTATGAATTTCATCTTCAGCCTATATCGGACTACTGCCTGGACGTAGGGTTTACCCAATTGTATCCAGTTATTACGATCCTGAGTTATTCTTATCCATTAAGTTAGTCTACCCCTTTTTTTCTTCTTGAGAACTGGACACCATTACAATACTTGACCATCTATTATCTATTCTACCGGTTACATTCAACTTTATTTTTACAATTTACTCCGCAGCATCATGGAATCCAGTCTTCCGTCTTATTCATTTATTTAGCTTTAGGTTAGATAATTTTATATTCAATACTAGTCTTTCCTGCGCTACTCGTGTCTTCCTTATCTACCTTAAATTTGTTTTTGTAAACATCCATCTTTGCTAGCCATATATAAGATCCAGTAAAAATGAAATAAATTAATTCTAAATTTAAATTGATCCCTTTATTAATAAACATCACTGGATATGACTAGAATGTCAATTTATATCCGACTTCTAACATCAAATTACAATTTTTAATTTAACCTCTGTTGGATTTTAAATTAAAATAAATAATTTTATGTTTTGTTTTTTTTTTTAATTCGTTAATATTTATTTTTAAAATTAACATATTTACGTCAGAAGTATAATAATTATTATCCGATTACTAAACAATCTCTGAATAGGTCATGTGCTCGTATGAAAGCCCACTCTTAAATTTTAAATCGTATTTCGCTAGTAAAAAAACAGAAAAAAAATTGGAAAATAATAATCTAAAATCTTACAACTCCAAAACTAACAGGATTGTATTTTTATTGAAATAAACGAACTACGATATAAGGTAGAATTCCATTAAAAGAAACTCTCAATTCGCGAGGTTTGAAAATAAGAAAAATAAATTGAATTCTTCGAACGCACTAATAAACCAACAAATTTTAAAACCAGGTATATCTAACATTCGACCGAAGAGAGCGGTAACAGAGTACACCATTTATTACTTACGGCCGCACGAAAAGAATCGACCGAAACAGCGAACAGGGGAAACAGTTTCAGAATAGCAACGATATAATAATATTAACAATGACGATACAACGATAATAATAATTACGAATAATAATAATAATAATATAATAATAATAATCGGACAAACGAGAAAAATAAATAGAAATAAAATGTAGGAAAAGGAAATGCACCGGGCATTCTCAGTTCGTAGTGAAAATTGAGAATAATAAGGAATGAAAAAATATAATCCGAGGATAACTTTAACGGTTTACCAAAAAAGCAAAAACAGTGGAAAGCAAAATGTTTTAGCACAAAAAAATTTAATTGAAATAACCCGGAAGAAATATAGAAAGGTACGCGTGTAAAAATTCACCACGCATGGATAAACGAAGTGCAAAATTAAATATCGATTTTCCGCGCGTTTTTTTTTTTTAAATATTTATTTAATTATTTATTTATTTAATTATATACAGCTCGCGTAAACACTAATGCTAATTAAAATGCGAACACTGATTTGAATTCTAGTATACAAAATTTTAAAAACAAAAAAAAATTATATTAAATTATTAAAGTAATATAAAAAAACAACTTATGCGTATACATGTATATACAAACATAAATATTAGAACGTACAAAAAAAAATTACAATTGTCCACACGTACACACACGCACTCACTACGTTGGAAAGTACTTGCACAATCCTAATTGTACGTTAGTATACACTAAAGAAGATTTCACATGTATTTCGTATGAAAAATATAATAATAATAATAATAATTTAAAATTACAATAACCCAAACAAGTTTTCTTACAACAAACGCATAAAGCTGAAATTTCACTAAACCAAAGTATAAATATCGGCTTTGAAAATGTATTACCACACACGGATGAGTTTTATATGTAATATTGTAGGATTATGCAAGTACTTTCCAAACCCGTAGTAAGTGTGTGTACGTGTAGGCAAACGTACGTTCTAATCTATATTTGTATATACATGTATACGCAGTTTTGTATAAATGTCTTTTTTTTTTTTATATATTAGGTTAGCCTAAAGTCTAGCAAATCACCGGGCCTAAAGTCTAGCAAATCACCGGGCCATGATAGACTTTCTCCTGTTGTGTTCAAAGAACTGTCAAAGAAAAGGATTGTCTATCTGTCGACCGTGATAAATGCTTGTATTCATCTACGATATGTACCCCGCACTTAGAAGGTGCGAAAATGATCACGATTCACAAAACCAGCCGAGGATCCTGGATCTTACCGGCCTATTTCCCTACTACCTATCATTGCGAAAATCTTTGAAAATATCATTTCACAGCGACTTCGGACAGTTATTTTAAACAAACATTTAGATGTTCAGTTTGGATTTCGTGAAAAGCATGCAACCGTTGAGAAAATTCACCGTGTTATATACATAGTGCAACTCAAGCGCTTGAGAACAAAAAATTTGCTACAGCAGTTTTTCAAGATGTCAGTGCTGCTTTTGATAAAGTTTGACACCTTGGCTTAATTCATGAAATTAAAAGCTATTTTTCACCGGGCTTTTGCAGACTACTTATTTCATACTTAACTTATCGACAGTTCTATATACATTTTGGATCATTAAACTGCATTAGCATTCGCGCTGGTATTCCACAAAGGCTCTGTACTTGGTCCCATCCTCTTCCTACTTTATATTAATTCCTCAAACTCCCGAGACAACAACAAGTCTTTTTGCCGACGACACTGCAATAATTTCACATAGTCGCAGTTATGATACAGCCGCATGTATTCTTCAAGTAGACAATATTTCAACTCGGGCTCATACCTGGAAAATTAAACTAAATGACAGCAAGTCGGTACGAGTAGACTTTTCTCTCCGACACCGTGGTTACATTCCAACTTATTTACATGGTAAACCGGTTACCGTTTCTAACTCTGCTCGCTACTTAGGTCTGCATCTCGATTGTAAGCTCAATTAGCACGAGCATATTAGAAGAAAACGCAAAAACCTTCTGCTCTCAAACTTTCGATGTTTCCTTCAGCCTCATTCTGAGCTTAGTTTCGAAAGCAAGAGGCTCATCTATACATCAATTTTCCGACCAACAATAATAGAAGAAACAGCGATTAATCCTATAAGTCAAATATTCATCATTAACCCGACCGTCAAATTATGTAAAAAAATTTGAACTCTGGAACTCCGTCTTTTATACAACGGTGCGTAAAGCATAATGTCGCATAAGAGATCGTTGTGTTATGAATAATTATAACGAAAAAATAAATATTTCAAAACCCGAATTCTTTCCACATCTGTAGCATAATTATTGTAAAATGTACGCTGAGATATAGAGTATTTAGTGTTCTTAGATCACTGAATAATTTTCAGTTTCTTAAGACGAACCCAAGATGCGAGTAAGCATGTAATACGGTTTATCATACCTACTCAAAGTGAACGATCCTATTCGAAATATCATTATTAAGATTTTAAATTTATTCGTATTACGATTAGAAGATAATGTAACGCATTTACTATCATGGACGGAAAGCCCATTACGACTAGTCGGCATAGTAAGATTACGTAAAAAGCTAAAGCGATCAGTCCATATCGGTCTCTAAATTTTCAAGTCATCTGGAAATAATAGAAATTTAGAATTTAAACCATCGCCTATAAGCTACGAGATTCGATCCTCTAAGAAACACCAGCGGTGATAACCATAATAACGCTCATAACATATTCTCGATGTTAAATACGAACGAAAAAGATCAGTCATTAGACCGCAATTAATCGACCTTATCAAATGCTTACCTATATCTGAAGTCCCCGCCGATCCATCCACTCGGTTAACTGGTTAACGCAAGTAATTAGATTAGTTATTGTTGATTTATATAATCTGAATCCAGGCTGTCGAGAAATAAGTCTGTTGACTCGGTACCTAATCTATCGTAAATTTTAAATAGTTTAGAAAGGGCAAAGCAGGATCGCAATACAACGATGTTTTTCAACGTTCAGTTTATTGCCAGATTCGAATAAAAGTGTTAGGTCATGTGTTTGTTTTTATAGTTACATTAAATAAACAAAAAAATTGTAAAGGTCGTTCGAGACTATTTAAAATTCCAGTTCAAGCGGCGTTCGAGGTGCATCACCGAGTACTTAACGGACTCACGAGTCGAAATAGACGTTCCATTCACGGTTGAACTGGCAGAACGCAGAGAAAAATCGACTCCGGCAGATTTGTTTTCATTCAATTTGATCTTCCAGTTTTTGGCCCCAGATACAAATGTTGTCGATGGCTAACTGTAGGTTTTTAACTGCAAACTCGTAAGAGCTACTGACTGAAAGAAGAGCGATATCGTCTGCGAACATACAGATTGTTACCGAAGGAACCGGAGGAGCGTCAGCAAAGTATACTGGGTACAACATTTGCGGAATTCCAGCTTGTATCATACGACGATTTGATGCGAGTCCGCTATATTCAACTAAAAAGCTTATGACTTCAATATTTCACAGAAGTTATACGGTAGAATATTGCTCAACTTATGTATGAGACCTTCGTGTCATACGCGATCGGGGGCTTTTTCTATGAATACCGAGGGACAAAATTTCCTCTCTTCGAAAGATCGTTCAATTATTTAAGCGACCCTTTAAACTTGTAAAGTAGCCGAAATCCAAATTGCTAGTTAGGAATGATTGCAGCACGATCAATAATAGGTTTAAGCCGAAGTAAAAAGAGTTTTTCAAAGAATTTTGCTACAATTTAAAGGAAAAATGTTGGTCTGTAGGACTACAGTAACTCTCGAGGTTTTCAAATCACGAGATAATTTTGGCTAGCTTCCACCAATCAGGAAAATGAAAAAGTCTTAGAATACCATTGAAATGTATGTAAGAAATAAGATTGCTTTTTTTGGGAGCTCTCGAAGAAATTTAGGTGAGCCATTACCTGGGGATTTCTTTATTTTTAAATTGCTGATGGCTTTGGTCACTTCCTTTGGAGAAATGTGAGGAATATTTACCGACTATTTTAACTTAATCACTATGTTGGAACTAATGAAATAACCTTCACGAAAAAGGTCGGTATTTAATGCACTGTTAACCCGGTTTCAGTTAAACCTAACACATCGTAATTGTTATACTATAAACATTTAAACTGAATTCAGATAATTTAGTGTTAAGTTATATAAAACAGGTTTACAATCTTATTATGTAATAGGCAATGAAGAAAGACGCTCGATAAAATAAAAAAGATAAAATTTTAATATATTCAAAATTGTACATATGCATATGTATTTGTGAATAATCTTTGTACGTTTAGCAAGCAAGCAAAGATGTAAAGAAATAATTTAATTTCAATATTAATATAATTCAAAACCTCGTAAAAACGAATACATTAATAAAATTCCAAGCGGAGAAAAATAAAAATGAAAAACCGTCGCTGTGCACCGACCAGATAATCTCCATGGAGTTTCTGACGTTTTTTCAAATATTATCGTGATAATAATTGCCGCGTAATAAAATTCCTTATTTAAAATTTGCAATATTACTTTATATTGAAAAAGAACATTTCATATCGAAAGAGAGTAAATAATTTGTTTTAGCTGGAATGCCATAAAATTCGGTACGAAATCTGTACGATGAAAATTTTATATTTTTTCAACCTAATGCGTTTTGTTGTATTTAAAATTTTTTATATATATATACATATATGAATCATGTATTTTTTTTTTTTTTTTTTTTTTTTTTTTTTTATTCGATTTTGGCCTTCTAAGGACCACGGAAAAACTATTCACATGATGTTGGTCTTAAGTCAATTCTGTTCTTTCTTCACGTTTCTTTGTCCAGTATTCTTTCATCCGTTTCGAATGAGTCTTTTTTCTTTCTTCCGTCCATATTCGTGCCGTCTTCTTTATCATCTTCTCGTGGCATTCTGTCTTTTCTTTTCGTTTTTTTGCTAGCCAATATTCTTTCATCGTTTTCGAATGTGTCTTCTTCCTTTCTTCTGTCCACGTTCGGCATGTTTTTTTAGTTGCAGGCTCATGGAATCCTTGAAATGATTGGATCCTACGTCTAAACTTGTTTCTATCTTTGATTTCTTCATCTGATATTGCCATAAGATCCACATCCCTTTTGACTTGTATCATCCATGGCACTCTACTTTTCGGGTTGTAGTCAAAAAAGTCAAACACCTTTTTGGTAAGACGGTTGTTGTCCATTCTTTTTATGTGCCCATAAAAGGCGACTCTTCTTTTCCTTATTGTGTCGCTAACCTTTTCTATTGTTTCATATATTTCCCTGTTGCTTCTTAATTTCCAATATTCTTCACCCTCTCTAGGGCCCAATATTTTTCGTATTATTTTCCTTTCTTTGACTTCTAATTGCTGTATTTCCTTGTTTGAGGTCAAATTTAGGCATTCGGCTGCGTATAGGCACTGTGGTTTAATGACCGTGTTATAGTGTCTTATTTTGGCATTTCTGGATATGGACTTTTTATTGTATGCGTACCTTGTTAATTGGAAAGCCATTTCCAATCTATGTTTTCGTTCCAGCATCGATTTTTTATCTCCCGCTTTCACTTGAATAATTTCCCCAAGATATTTAAATTCTTCTACTCTTTTGATTAATTCATTCTTAATTTTTATAATATTGGGAGCATTTTTATTATTGGTCATAAATTTTGTTTTCTCAAAAGATATTTCCAGTCCGACCTTAGGAAATCCTTCACCATTCATGGTGCAACTGAGCTGTCATATTCTGGGGAGCTCAGGCCAACATGCAAAGATGAATCATGTATATATATATATAAAATCTTTATGCAATATCGTGTCCGATGTAGAGTAGTTTTGAAGTGGAAACTCTAATTGCTGAATTGTTCATGCATTTATTCTAGCGCTACTCTTTCTGATTGGACGATAGCCGTGTCACATGTTCTAAACGCAACATGAATAGTTTAATCAATCTTCTCGCTCGTTCGCTTATCGTGCGGTTTCAATTGAACCGTTAGTTTGGAATTGCTGTATAATGTGGCCAAAAATCGTCAATGTTCGTTCACCGCCGGTTTCTGTATTTCACTCCTGCAGTATATGTAGATTCGTTTGATCATTTTAAATATACGTATACACGTAGTGACAAAACCTGATCTATTAAAAGTTAACCGACAAACATTTGCGCCAGGTGCGAAATAAGAACACCGCAGACGTAACATAGACTTCGTGCCTAAGTGATACCGTCCACTTGAGATTATTCACCCGAGTATCACCGTGTCTATAATATCCACTCTGCTTTCGATCAGATAAAGAACCTCTTCTTATTTACCCCACCCCCAATATTACCTAAATTATAGCCAATTCGCCCGCGTACATATTTTTTTTGTATTTGTACGATTTATGAATCTCTTACGTTATTTTCGGTAATTTCGGGCTTGTTATTTAACTTTTTCAACGTCGTTATTATTTTCAAATAATCATCCTGAAATGCCCCGTCTCCGTATCGGGGTTAGACTACTTACCTATACATATTTTGTTGTACGATGTAAGTATAGCGTACAAAGCGATCATGAGCCTAGCAACTCACACCCGGGAAAAGAGATTGTAATCGATCTGGTTTTTTATAGTATATTACTACTAGGATAAGGTGACTTTAAGAAATATATTTTCCTAATTTCTAAGGTTTGTTTTTTCTAACCCCGAATAAGGATTATATTAAACTATAGGTGATGTAAATTGCACATCCCCCCGAGATATATCGTCACCCACAGGCGAGATGATTTCGATGATGATATATTATCTCCCCTTTACAGGGACTTTATTTACAATAGATTAAAAAAAAAAACACTAATGAAAATAGGTCTTAGGTTAAAAAAAAATACGGAAATTAATTTTTATACTGGATCGGTTTCATTTTTATCGTCTTTTTTTTTGTTTTTCTTCCGTACGGTTACAGCAGCTTTCCGAAGATAATATGACGGTCGTCAGTATCATTTCGTTCAGACCGGAGGTTGAAGATGATGGTCGACACCTGACGTGTAGAGCTGAAAATCCGTCCATCGCTGAGAGCGCCATTGAAGATAAATGGCGGCTGAATATTCATTGTAAGTATATAACATTCGCGCTATAATATACACGGGCAACTCTAACCGACCCTTTTCAACTGAAAGCTGTCTCGGCAGATTGTGTTATTTAAGTAATCTAAATATCTGCCTCGCTTTCCGACAGCCGTTACTGTTAAAAACTGCTAGTGTAATGACGCTGATGACGATGATAATAATAATATTTCATTCCTAGTCGAACACTTGTTCTTCCATTCCTCTCTAGATGTTAACCTAAATTACATTGTTTTACCATTTTCAATATTTACCGTCATTCTGAAGTAACTCGAGGGAAATCAAGCGGTGTACGTCGGTTGAAGAAATACACACTAGGAACGGGAAAAATTAGCGACGCGTGCATTTTGGCCTGCGATATTGTTATTTTCTATTACTTAACATTCGACTATATTTAACCGTAATTAATAATAATAATAATAATATAATATAATAACAACAATATAATTATATTAATCATACTAATAATTTTATTAATTAGCCTCATCATCATCATTATTATTATTATTATTATTATTATTATTATTACGATTCCAAAAATTATATACGAGTAACAATTACGGCCATTTTCATAATTACCCCATTATTATGAACCGTCGCTGCATTGTTAAAAATTTTCAATACGGCTAATGTTCTCAGCGCTAACTACAAAAATTAAAAAAAATTTCTCCGAATTCGCGTATTTCAGTCGGTATTCGGTGATAACCGAGTTTTCTAGCTGATCAAATATATCAGACGAGATATCCGCGGTTACCTATATTAGGAATGTGTACACGATAACAATCTCGAATTATCTACTATGTTATAAAGGTAAAGTATACTATCGCAGGATACCTATATTATAAATTAAAAATCGAATATATTCAAGAACAAACGAGGACAATCTCGAGTTCTTCATAGGCTCATCCTTTGGCAGACTCCGGATAATCGCTTAATATCCGAAAAGCTTTTTGCAGTCTTTCCATAACGATTTTTAAATACTTTCCTTTTTTCGTTGTTGTATGATTTTCTTTTTAACGAACTCCAGTCAACTTAGATATATCCGTCCGTTAGGACACTAAAGCAGCCGTGAGCGAGTCAATGACGTAGAGCCCCCCCGTATTGGCTTGGTTTTGTATCGATTTTCGCGTGTACAAATAATCGGGGGGGATCGTTAGTACCGACTTATTAGACGTATAGCGTATTTTTTAATTTTTTATCTTTCGCAATTAATCGATAAATTTTTCATATTTACAGACATGCCGATACTAACGCTGCGTATCGGTACGAATTTAAACCCGGACGAAATTAAAGAAGGAGACGACGTTTATTTCGAGTGCATCATACGGGCCAATCCGAGGGTTCATAAATTCGTCTGGTATCATAACGTAAGTAACGAAACTCTATCACGAGCGATAAATTATATGCGAGCATGTTAAAAACTTTATCATCATCTCGGTTTTCTATTTATAAGTTTATTAAATATAAATATTCTATCGATTTTTAAATTATCGTGGTATAAACGCTACTAATTATATGAAATTTCGCGCGCACGCGATGTTGTACGAAGTAGAGTGCCGCTGCTTTCTTCGTGATAATTCAGAATTATATATATATATATATATATATATATATATATATATATTTATTATTTTTTTTAACTTATATCGGTCCACTGCTGGACGTAGGTCTCTCCAATCGATAAATTAATAGCCTAATCTCCTGCACCGGCGAGACAAATTGGCAGATACCAACAACACACGATACACTGAGTCGGCGGTCACCCAAAGTATACCGTTGCTTAACTTCGGCGATTGTACTCAACGCGCTATGCCCGTTGGGTAAGAATTTTATATAGTGATGAAAAACTTTTTTTTATTAACTTTTTTTTTATCTCCCGAATTAGTTTCGAACTCTCAACCGTTACAGTCGAGCATTCTAGCAACTAACCGCGACGTAAATAATATAATAGTAATAATTTCCATCCCCTATTCAGCAAGTTGGTGACGTTAGTTTGTTATAGTTGCCTTTGCCTTGCCATTTGTGTTATTTCCAGTGCTGACTTTCTTCTGTCGATCTCCTGTATGTACTCCATCCTTCTTCTTATTGACCTTTTTCCTCGTATCCGAATAATCGTAAAAAGATACTCGGGTTTTAAGTAAGAAATATTTCTTTTGCGCTTCGTTAATTCTACGTAATATCGTTAATTTACCGATTTTAAATTTATCCAATACTTCCATATATCGGTCATCGTGTTCTTCCACGATATTCTACGCATTCTTCTACAGCACCACAGCTCCGAGGCGTTTTCGTTGATCTCCGAAATTGTCCGTATTTCCGGAACATATCGTTGACAATGCAAAGCGTCGAAGAATTCTCATTATTAAACGGGCAGTTTACTATCTTTAAGTATCTAGATTATTAAATAGCCTATTCTTATTATTTCTTCACATTCCATTTTCCGAGATTAAACTCCCCGATTTTTTGTATTCGTTTACCTGTTCACCTCCGTGTATATATATATATATGTATGTATGTATATTTCGTGTTAATTTATAACTAGCCAAGAGTGAAGCTGACTAATATATGATATCGTAAAGTAGCATAAATAATCACGTGTAGGAAGAGTATCCAATGATACATCCCCTCAAAATGATTATAGTATTAAGTCTCTTATTTTAGTTTGCTTCATTCTTAATGACGGTTCTATAGTTCGACTACCAGCTGATTTGGGTGGTTTGTAATCGGATGTTTTTGCGCGAGTCTATGGATAATTTAAATCGGTTTTTAAATCCCGATATATGACTCGGTTGGACACTTACCATAGCGTTCGTTAAATTAGGCGCAGCACCCTATTCTAGAAACGATGGTTAAATTAATTTGTTCGATGTCTTTGAGCAGTTACGCTGCGTAGGACCATATTGGCCGTAGTACAATTTTATACATTAAGAGACGATCCTGCGCAGTGACAGTTTGAAATGGTAATAGCTAATACAGTTGTTTCAACTGGATGTTGAGTTCTTTTCTTTTCTTTCGGATATGCAACTTCATCCGTCCCTGGAATCGCTTTATTCTTGATTAGTGTCCGTTTGCTGTGTGGTTTTCTGTTGGAGAACGTGATGTGTGATGACTTATCTCAATTAATAGTAAGTTTCCACCGATGAACCTGATATACACTATTTTGCAATTTTTTAATCGTAATGTCAGCCTTTTCATCCGATACGATTATCGCCGTATCATATGCAAACGTTGCTATCCCGAACAGATGCAATCGTCGGCAAATCTGCCGTATAAAAATTGTATAGTAGGGTTCCTAACACGCTGTCTTTTGGTACTCTAGCTAGAATTGGATAATGTATCCTTCTCCGCAGATTCTTTCTGGATCATTCCATATAAAAGTAAGAAAAGAAACCTTATTTCTTCGTTCGTTTCGGTAAAATTATAATTATAAACTCTATTATATAAAAGAGTGACACGACTTCGTCTTCTAACTCCTGTAGATTATTAATTTCTTCTTTTATGTACGAGCGCTCGTGCGCGTAAGAAAAATATTAAGCCTTACATCATCTGTATTACTTCGTCTGATTTGAGCGCTTGTCGTACTATGTTTTGTTGATTTTTTCCTTTTTAAATTCCAGTCGTGTTCGAAAAAAATTCTAAGCGAGAAATCCAGTCGTAAGCGAGATAGTAATCAGACGGTTAATAAATATATGGGAAGACGTGTTCCCCGTCGTTTACAACTGCTCTTATATTTACGCCTGTCCACGAGGAAAATACGACGAAACCCAACGACCGATAAAATAACGCCCGGATACACGACGTATATGCAAATAACATTACATCACCGTTGTAACGGCTTAATCGCTAATCACAGATTCGTCTACGGCGTTATCGTCGCGTACGAAGTTTCTCGCTTAATCAACCTAAAGTCTACTTTGCCAACGCGAAAATTCTAGATTCAGATTTTACGTTCGTATAGGTCTGCTTATAAGGCATACATGCATATATTATATTGTATATTATATATATATATAATATATAGGTATTATATATATATCATATATATATATACATGTGCATAGACAATATACATATTTATCCTTAGATATTAACGTCACAACAACTACGCAAAGTTTTGGATTTACGAAGTTATAGCGGAATACCCCCTTGAGATATTTTACAAATAATACGAAAACCGTGCGGCGCATGCAGGAGACGTACGTATCTACTTGCAAGAACACCACCTAGAATTCGGAACGAATCAACTTTTTCTCATCATTCAAATTTTACAACTGCCGATGTTTAAATAACAAACGAATGAATACGTACAACCTCCAAATCCTTCTTCGGTGAAATAGTAGAGAAAACGTGCAGATAGAAACAGTTATGATAGATGGAATGTAACGGTTAAAAGTCTTTTTTTAAGTTTAGAAATTAATTCGCAATTTTACAGCTGAAAACTCGTTTATGGCAAACACGTACTCAAATTAGATTAAAGATATATATATATATAGATAGAATTTCAAGCCCAATTATCCGGTTTTAAATAATTATACCGATACTTGCATTCCGTGTCCGGATACTTTATGATTCAGTCAAACGAAGATGACTCTATCGTTTGCTGCAGTTAGATCATTTGTAACGCAGTTCTAATCCATCAGTGAATTTTAGAGCGGATTATCAAATGTTTGATTTTCCCCGCAGTTGCACTTATCGTTTTCTTCTAGGTACCATTTTCTGACGTTTGCCTTACACCAGTTCTGAGTCTATTGAGTGATGACTTTCCATTGTATGTTATAGCCCAGGTGACACAACTTCCTTTGATTTGGCTGAACTATTTGATGCAGCTTCGTCCCACACGCTAGCTGTTTGTGATTTAGGATGAGCCAACAGCATTTGAGTTGGATTAAGAAAGTTATTCTTTGACTTTTGTCGACTGGGTGGAACATTATGTCCTAATTGTGGGTGTCTATTCATTCGTTATGTGAGCTCTAATGCTCCCGCAACCTCACGTCTTATCAGAGACGGCGCTATTCTCGTCAGTGTTGTCGGTTTCAGGCATGCGGTTGCTATTTTCACTCATTCAGCGCGACATCTACTTTTTACGACACGAATTCTTCCACGCTGGCGCGGCGAATTCGACTACGGAGAAAGAAAGGGCTAATACACATAATGTATGCGGTTACGCGGCCAAACTAGATCTAATTAGCTTTCTGATTGTAGTATTTCTAGCTGCCACTTTTTCATTTGCAGATGTACAATACTGTTTAAACATTAGCGAACGGTCTAGGTACACGTCAAAATATTTCGGTATATCGCAATGTTCCAACTTTGTGGTGACATCCAGTTTCCTTCTTGCGTTTCTGTTACGTAAGTGAAAAGTAAGGACTTGGCTTTTATTAGGGTTTGGCCTCAACTTTTCCCTTTAACCTCCAATGCGGCTAACAATCATGTTTCAAATTCTTCGAAATTATAACTGCAATTGCAGTATCGTCAGTGCAGAGTGCCGGAACTAACCGAGATAATTTAATTTTGAAAATGACACCGATACTCACCTACCGTCTACCTGTTATCAAATTGTCCTACGTCCTCTGATCTGCGATGTAAACCAGATTTTGTTGTTCGCATCTTGTTATCGCGTCGTCTTTATTTAATATATTATATACAATTTCGAAATGTGGTGCTGAAGAAAACTTCTCCGCATACCATCGACCGCAAAACGATCAAATGCTTCCATAAAGTATCTCAGCGGTTAGGCTAATATGGCTATTGTTAGAGTGATTCAAATATTTTGGCCATATGGTAGGTAGTGAGCGGAACTTGGAGCTATTAATAGTACAGGGGAAGATTCATGGAAACAGCCTGAAGGGCCAACCACCGCAGAGGCGAACAGATATAATAAGAAACTGGAGCAGATTAACAGTACTCAGTACGTGCGATGGGCACACGACAGAGAAGCATGGCGCAAAATGATACAGTTACTGTATGATCAGGATACCCCCTTGGGGTAACCGATTAAGAAAAAGAGTAGAATATATATATATATATATGTATGTATATGTATATTAGTGATGGACATGACCGAGTTATGACTAACGACTAAATCGGTTTTTCCCGAATAACCTATTAATTTGTTTTTTCCAAAATATCCGAATAAATGAGTCGTTTTCTGGAAATATTTTTTTAATTTGTTTATTAATTTTTTTTTTTTTTTTAATTTACCTGTTACAATCTTAACGTTAAATAAGTAACTATATTATAAAGCTTATCACATAACACAGAACATATCTTATTACGTGATACAAACGAGTGTGAAGCCGTTAGCCCATTGGCTAAAGCTTCCATAAAAAAAAGTTTATCGCCTACAAGACTAGGTCTTGCGGTTTATTACGCTTAAGGCGTCTAATGTCTAATCGTGTGTCGAGAAGTTTCACTGCTTCCACGTTGACATGATGGGAAAGCCGTTTCTCGTGCTGCTTAGCGCACTCCTTGATTACATCGTTATCGAACATGATCTGAAGATCGCGGTGTATATCATCGTTACGCGAAAATCGATATGCGTCGACTATCATACGCAGGATGACATTTTGTCTCGTCTGAATCTTGTCACGATTTGCAGCCTTAGCACATCCCCATAGCTGAAGGCCATACATCCAAATCGGTTTTATTATTTGTTGGTACAGTAAACGCTTACACGATACGTTCAACGTAGATTTCCGACCGATAAGCCAGTACAGTTGACGCGTTCTAGCCTTAATCTGTTTGATTTTGGATCGGATGTGAATTTCCCACGTAAGGCGCTTATCCAAGTGTATACCAAGGTATCGAGCTGACTCTGCTTGTGGGACAACTCGATCACCCAGATAAACCTTATGCTGCGCATCGACTTTGCGATAAGAGTAAACGACATGGACAGCCAGTTTCTAACTCGGTTGAGCGCGCGTTGAAGTTTTGCTGCGGCTTCAGCTTGACTGTCGCTAACCGAAAGTATGGCGGTGTCATCAGCAAAAGTCGCAGTTGTTGTTTCGTCATCTGTAGGCAAATCTAGCGTATACAAGAGGTACAAGATAGGTCCAAGAACGCTACCTTGTGGAACTCCAGCTTGTATACGGTAGAATTTTGACCCAGCATCTTCGTGTGCCACCCGAAACTGGCGATTAGCCAAATACGATTCCAAAAGTCTACAAAATGGAAGAATGTTACTCATTTTGAATATTAGGCCTTCGTGCCAAACACGATCGAACGCTTGCAATATATCTAGAAAGACTGTGGAACAATACTTTCTTTCTTCGAACGCTTTTTCGATTATAGATGTAACCCTGTGAACTTGGTCTATAGTTGAATGTTGGTTTCTAAAGCCAAATTGATGATCAGGGAGATCAACAAATGTCTTTAGTCTGTTTAATAATAATTTTTCGAACAGTTCGATAACACCGGGAGGAGAAGTGAAATTGGGCGGTATGAAGTAACTTCTTCCGCTGGTTTATCTTTTTTATGCAACATAATAATGTTAACTATTTTGAAACAGTTCGGAAAATATTCAATATATATACACGCGTTGAATATGTACGTCAACAATACCACTGCTTTACGTGATAATTCTTTTAACAATGCCGGAGAAATTTCGTCGATAGCTTCAAGGGGGTAATATAAACAAAGTCCACATTATTTTTATACGAGTAGGACTCATATCCGATGTAATGTCATGCGGTTGAAACGTATTTGACAAATGTTGAGCAAACAACTCTGCTTTGTCACAATTGCGCTTGACCCAGCTCCCTCTTTGATCTAAGAGAGGGGGAACTCTGACGCATGGCCGCTTCATTCTTCGTGCGGCTTTCCACAGCGAATAGTCCCTATCCGCGAATGGACTAAGCTCCTCTAGATAAGAAATGTTTTCCTTTTAATCTCCTTTATTAACTTATTAAGTTTATTGCTTATCCTATTGAAAGTGTTTTTATCCGGCGGATGGTGTGACTGATGCCAAATGCGTCTAGCACGTCTTCGTTCAATAATTAATTTACGTACTTCGAGGTGATATGTTGTCTCCTGATTGTTGCTTAATCTCGGGCGTTGCAATTTTGGCAGATTCGTGAATCGCTTCGATTGCATTGTTTTTCTATTTCGTCTTGTGTTTTCAGACGTACTTTCACGTTCACTCGCTGGTCAAGTTCCAAACGGAAATTTTCCCAGTCTGTGAATCTATTCGTGAGCATACACCTTTCTTTTGTTTTCTGTATCACTGTAGAACTAATAGTGAGCAAGCGGTTGATTAAATATCATTTTTCCTTATAGACGATGTATACATATATTTATTAATTTTGTCCGTATAAGTGAATTTAATGCTTTATTTAATTTATACATCACATGCTAAGAAGTGCGCGATGGCTACTTTTCAATCGGAACACGTGAATCCGATAGAGTTTAGTTACATTTCGACTAATATCCGTTAATAGGTTTCATTATTCGGTTATCCGATCGAAATGAAGTAATCACATTTCGACTATAATATTCTAGCTTTATTTATTAAAATTCACTTCGGATTTAATAAGAATAGTTTAACAGTAAGTAATTATAATTTAATTTAAATAATTTAAGGATATGAAACGCGAAGAAAATATCGACTTTAATAGGCTTTGTTAGAACCGGTTGAAAAGTAATCAGAGAAATATCGATATTCGGAGCAGGTTTTAACCGATTGATAATTTTTGCGATTTTTAGTAATGTTTTTAATAGAATAAATTATCGACTTTGTAAAACACCGATTACATATTCGTGTTGTGTTAAAAAAATATTCAATTTATCGATGGATCGTAATTTACTTCATAAAGTTAATTTCTAGAGATTATCCGTTAGTTACTAATTGAAATATATTTTTTTAACTTTATTTTAAATACGTTTATAGTTTATTTTATATCCGGTATTCATTATATAACTTACTATCCATTTAAGGATATTTTCATTCGCCGTGCCATCATTGTACTAATAAAATAATTACAGCGAATCTGACTAAATAATAAACCGAATAACCAGTCGGTGGTTTTTTTAGAAACAGTCGGTTATACCCATCACTAATATAAATATATATATATATATATATATTTATATATACGAAATTCGATTATAAAAAATTCTGATCGATTATCGTCACTAAATTCAAACGTTAGAAAAATATTTTATTTTCAATCAGATCGTCGCCTATAACGAGTTTTGATGCTCGCGCATAATCCGGCACATTTCGAAAAAATAACTGATCCGAGCTATTTTTATCTTTGTAATATGAAATTCCTATAATTATACTAAAAAATTTAAAACGAACAAAAACACAACATTAAACACGGTTAATTCGTAATTATAAAACGAAACGAGCAGTTCTCTGAACAAGAAAAAAGTTAAAAAGTTACTTTATTCATTACGAGTCTCGGGACAAATAAAAAAAAAAAAATTGACAACACGTACGTAACGAAATGAACAAAAAAATAAAATTATTATCATTATAATAATAATAATTATTATTATTATTACTCTGAGATGTGAGAAAAGTAAACAAGAGGAATTATGACGACGGAGAAGATTCGTTTGAAGAGGAAACGGTAAACATACTTCAAGTCTAGTGCGAAAAGCTGCGAGCTATAACGAGCAAATTCGCGTTAACGAAGAAAACATTGCACTTTAATCTATATCCTGGTTTTTTTTTCGTTAACATTCCTCATTCGCCGTTGTTGAAGAAAGAAAATAAAACCGTTAGAAAAAGAAAAAAAACGTTAGAAGAACAGCAATAACAACAACAAAAGAGACCTAAAGTAAAATAGGGAAGAAACTAATGAAACAAGACTATTCGAGACTCGTTTCGAAATGGGCCACTAGTAAACAAACCGAACTTTAGTAAACAATACGCGCTAGTATTTCTCATCGGTCGGACGACGGAATTACCAAGTTCTAGCTTTTAAGTGGATAGAAAGGTTGCTCGGTTAATTAAGTCGACCTAGTGGAAAAGCTCCGAAGCTACAAGAGCAAACTCGGTAGTGATGGACGAGTCAAATATACACCTGTACTATTCTGAAAATGGGACAACGACTTCGTCTACTAAAGTACATTTATTACTCGGACGGACGTCCAGCTACTCTCCCTCTATTGTAGCCGCTCTAACGATGGCCGTACAATTATAGTCGCAGGAAATCTCGTTTTTCCGCATTTCCTTTTTACGAGAAGACCGATCGGTTAATCGTCGTCAAAACGGAAAACCCAAAAAAAAAAAATAATAAAAAAAATTGTATACGAATTTTTCGCGGGGTTTTTGAAATTGTTATTCAATTAGAAGATAAGATGTATATATATATTATGACAATCGTCGTATATTCACATATCGTGGTGATAATTTAATTCGTTAATTTAGAAAATGAGGACTAATATTTAATTTAATCGATATAACGAAAAATATATAATAAATAAAATATTCAATTCGACGCTTGTTAGCGTACTAATCACGAATGCATGTACGTGTAGTTATAATACCTAATTATTATTATATTACAAAAACCGGATTTACGATGAGCGAGCTCATACAATAGTAGTAGTTAAGTTGAAACGGCCGTACGATCACAATGTACGTGAAGAAGAAAATTGCGCATGCTCAAGCTACTCGGGCGGCGTACAACCGATCGAGTATCGTGACGACGAACAGAGAGGGAGACAGAAGATCATGGAAAAGTTGATAATTAAAGATTTTCGGGAAAAGTTAGTAAAAGAAAAATCAGTAGTTAGTCTACTTAGTCGAGAAGAGTCCTTGAACCAACAGTTCAAGACTCAAGAAAAAGTCAGTGACGAGTAGAGCCTTTGGTTATGTTAGTACTCAGAGTCAGAGCCAACGGGAAGAAAAGATGGTCGGTGAGTTACATCGCGAATTTGGTTTGTTATTTTATTTTATTCAACCAATTCGCCGATAAAGAATAGAAATATATTAATTTTATTGCATGATAAAATCAATATCTGTTAAGGTAAAAAGGTTAACTAACGCGCGTGTAATTGATAATTTTTTAAATTATCTTTCTTATAATAAATTATTTCTCTTCATAAATACCGCGTCGTCATAAGTTCATTTTTGCAATAGAAAAGAGAAAGTATTAAAAGACGAGATAAAGTGTAGAAAAAACTCCGTTAATATATATAATCATTAAATGCCGTCTCCGTATCGGAGGTATGAGACTTCTTACACATATATATATATATATATATATATATATATTGTTGTACAAGGTAATCGTAATACGACGTTAACATTTGTAATCGCTTTGTCGTCAAGATAATATGCAGCTTCTCGTGTTTTACACAATATTATTATTATTATTATTATTATTATTATTATTATTATTATTATAAGAGAGCATATAGTGTCGCGCTCGGTGGTTTTCCATTTAGAATTTTGATTTTCTGACGATTGTTTTGTACACGAACTGTCGATACCTTCCGTATAGAAGTCCGTCCTCTAGCCACTAGACTATACCGACGACTATTATATACAGTTGATTAACCCTTAAACATGCGATCGTGAAGCGCGATCGATTAAACAAATGAAAAATATAAAATACGAAAAGATTAAAAAATAATTTTATAAAAATAAAAAAATTATAATTTTAAAAATGGACGAAAACTTTTCGGAATTTTTAACGGGCGAACGGGGAAATGCGTAGGAAAAATTTGAAAAAAATTTTCGATTAATTTTTCGAAATCGGACGTTAAAAGCGAATAAAATTACACCGATTCTTAATGATGCTGTAACAAGATTTAAACAATGAAAGTAGAGCTACGCGGAGAGGCTCGTAGAAATGATTTAATTATCGAAAAAAAAAAATAATAATTTATCGTTTACAATTAAGATATAGTATTTATTTGTTTATTCATTTATTGTAACGAAGCCCGCACACAACAAGCTATCAAATTATAGTTTAGGCTTATAGTTATCGAATAGTATAAAAAAAATAATAAAATACAGAAAAAACTACATTCATTCAGAAGTCTGAACCATTAAAACACACAAGCAAAAACTTCACCCATTCCAAAGTCTCAAAAAAAAAAAAAAAAAAAAACATTATTTACACCCCCCCATTCATATAATCCTTCTCAAAATAGACGCATATTCCTCGAGAGTTTAATAAATACGATTTTAATGACATACCTAATGTACGTCGACAGTGGAACACACATGCCAAATACCCACCACGTAACAGAAATCCGGGAAACGATCGGATTAAGCACGAGCAAAATTAGTATCCTCATCGCAAGGTCGAGAAGTAACTTATTAAAGAAATATCTGTTATCGAGAATATATATATATATTCTTATAAGGAAACGTGTTTAATAATTGTATCAACAAAAAGCTGACGGCAACCGTTAAACCTGGAGGTTTGTTCGAGCACGCGGTACACGATAAAAAAAAATCTATTTAATCGCCTATTCGGTCTACTACGTAGGAGATGGTACTCGCTTCTCACTTTACCGTTACATATATCGTGAAGAAACCTTAATTCGGCTATTTTCCTTCTGTTAGTGTAAGGACTTCTTATACATTACAGTCGTATTATAGCATTAAATATGTACGTCAGCATAACTAATCCTTTGCGTGGTGGTAGTTCTTTTAATATCTTGGAGATAGCGAGAAAAGTAAAATGGCCATGGTGTCGTCAAGTCATGGCGGAAACAAGCAGATAGCTCAGGAAATGTATAGAATGGATTCCACTGGATAGGAAAAGGAAAATCAAAAAACCAAAAAAAGACGACGAAAAGACGATATCATCAAATATGTGGGGACCATTTAGATGCGGAAAGTAAGAGATAGAAAAATTTGGAAGAAAATGTATGTATGTCAAAGTTAAAGGGGAAAAAAAGACAAAAGGAAGATGCCCAAGTTGGGCTTTCATTATTATTTAATTGTGATTATTCTGTGTATGTATTTTTGCTGTATTCAAATGAAATAAAGGCTTTATTTATTTATTTATTTATATATATTCACGTATGTATGTTATATATATATACACATGTATGTCTGTTATATATATATACATGTAAGTATGTTTGTATGTGTATTATGTATATATATACTTTGTAAATTTACACACACACATGTATATATATGTATGTACGCATATATATATTATGCATATACATATAATATGTATTGGTGTATGGGTGCGCGATATAACGGGTACGTACGACATCATATATTATACGTTAATATATGTATATATATATATATATATATATATGTACATGTATGCCTTATAAACAGGGAGCAGAAATAACTGCCAATATATCCTCAAAAGTAATTCAGACTGATCATAGTTTAGTACTACAGACGGTTAAGAAATTAGCAGCCGGGGAATTCACGTGTTACGCCGCAAATTCAGAAGGATACGGAACCAGTAATTCAGTTCACCTCAGAGTAAAATGTAAGTGTGTGTGTATATATTATTATTATTATTCTGGTTATTATTAACACTATAATTATTACTATCAATATGATCGTTGAAAATTTATCGTATTAATGTAATAGTCGTTATTTTTATGTTTATTTTTATTTTCGTGCGTCTTTTATATATATATATATATATATATATATATATGCAATTCCTCTATGCGTGCTATGTAACTGAACAACTCCTAAACAACTGGACCGATTTTGATGAAATTTTTTGTGTGTATTCTAGTGGATTCGAGAATGTTTGATATTCACAATTCGGTCCGCTAAAAAATGTTTATTTAATTAATTGTTCATTTATAAACTGTTGTTGATCTTAGAATGTTTTACATTGAATCTTTCAATCGCAGTGTCCAATATTCGAAAATATTTTAACTTCAGTTTGTCCCGATTGTTGGTGCTGCGTTCAAATTCAGGAAAATTTTGTAACTTTGTGTTATTATTGTGTTAAAATAAATCGTGTGCTAATTGAAATATTACATTAAGTTTTAATTAGTGTGCGAAGGATTTTGAAGTGTACTCAAAAAACTGTAAATTTTGCAAATTTTATGCGATATTGAAGTATTTGACGTGATTTTCTATCAAAATTACACGTGCTATTAACAATCATCCTATACTTAAGTATTGGTCATCGAAGAAAATTTTTAATGCAAAAATGAGTCCATCATTAAAAAAACATGTAATACACATGTATCAACCGGTGATTACCGACAGTTCACAAATACGGTCATGTAATATAAAACAAATAAATAACAAATTGCACAGCGGGCGATGGGAAGAAAAATGTAATTTGATATAAACAAGAGTCAAGAACAGATGACCTAAGATAGCGAGAAGACTAAAATGGACATGGTCTGGTCATGTCATACGGAACAAGCAGATAGCTGGGCCAGCAAATGTATAGAATCGATTTCGTTAAATAGGAAAAGGAAAATCAAAACACCAAAAAGACGCGATGATATTATCAAGTACGTGGGTACCAGTTGAATGTGGAAAGTAAGAGACAGAACGATTTGAAAGCAAATGAGTGCTGGATATATATCTTTAAAGTAAAGTAAAAAAAAAAAAAAAAGACGAAAGGCTTTTGCTCTAGTTTAGGCTTTTATTATTATTTAATTTTGATCATTTCGTGCATGTATTTTTGATATATTCGAATGAAATAAAGGCTTTATTTATTTATATATATACATGTATATATATATATATATATATATATATATATATATATATATATATGTGTGTGTGATTCAAAACTGGTACAATTTATTTACACGGTCAATATGATTACACATAAACTATCTTCCGCTTGAGAAAACATAAAACGAGCTGAGTAAACAAAATTAAAAATTGAACTTTTCCGTACTTTTTCGAGCTTACAACGACGTATTCTCTCCTGAAAACACTTTTAAAACTGGCTCGAACTCTTAAACTATAAAAAAGTAATATATATATATATATATATATATATATATATATATATATATATATATGTATAATATAAACGCGACTGGAGGTTTAACATTAATTTACATATTAAATGTTGCACGTATGCACGGCTAGATAATATTTTTCAATTTCTCCATCAACTTTAAGCGTACCAGAAGAAAGCTTCGAAAGTTTAACACAATATAGAAGATAAATAACGTGACGCAGAAATCGATTATTTTGCTAACATTCGGCTAGAAATGAAACGATTAACGGAGAAAGAAACCTTTATATTATATACACATGTACAATACACTTGTATGTGTGTGTGAATGCGTTTCAAAGTATCATACTCTATCCTAGAGTACGAACGCACTATATCACAATTAAGTTTTATCTATAGTTATATCCAGGGCGTATTACCCCCAATGCCAAGAATGCCATGGCATAGGGCGGCAAATTTTTGGAGGGCGGCATGTAGGACCAAAAATAAATTTTGTTAACAAAAAAAATTAATTTTTTTAGTTTTAAATCAGATATATTTATCACAAAAATACAAGTAATTATTTTATAGTACAATTTTTCTTGACTTTCTTAAGGCGAATTCTTCGATCAAATAATTATTGAAACAGTGTGAAGTTTTCAAATGTAAATTATTTATTATACAGTAAATACAAAAATGGATTATTTTTTAAAAGTTTTTATTTTACTCATACCATAGACTTTAAATTTTTTATTTTTGTGTTTAAAAATAGTAAAACACTTTTCAGAAAATAAAATTTTGTAACCGAACCAACATATTTGAGTAACAAAATTTTGGAAAATCGATGGCCTTACATGGGGCGGCACCACTTGTGTGGCGTAGGGGCGACAAAAGTTGAAATACGCCCCTGGTTATATCCTCTTAATACAAAATAAAACGATTGCCAGTATTTACTGGTGGCTCTGACTTACAGTTAAACTAGAAACGCCAGATTTTTACCAAATACGTTTTTTTTGCAAGTTACGAAGTAACCGTTCCAACTGTTAAAAAACGACCGATTTTCGACATAACCTGAGATCTTTTTTGTTTTTCTCTTGTCGATGAAATGTTTTTTTAAACAGAAAATTAATAACCGCGCGTTCTTCTTAATTACACACACGTATATATATATATATCATCATTCACCCTCATCATCACTTTGCATCTTTGATTTCCAAAGATTGCGTACACCAACATCTATATGCAGTTAAATCGAATCATCATAAGTTTAGCAGTCCTAGAACTAATTTTATTCCATAGTAAGTAACATCCAGCCTAAACGATTCTCTGCAGTTCTTTTCATTTTTCAGTATTGATCGGTTGCATCATTGTTGTCACGAAAGTGTTTCGTGGTCTAGACCTCTTTTCCCTGGAATCTGCCCTTCTATTACATCGCGCAACAGGGCACTATGTCGGAGTACATGCCCCATCCAGGTTAATCTTCTTTTCTTTATCGAATGTAATAAGGTCCGTTTTTCGTCAATTCTCTTTGGAGAACTTCTTCATTCGAAACTTTTTTTTCGGTCCAACTTATGCTTCGTATCTTCCTCCAACACCACATTTTAAAAGCCCCTTAATTTTTGAACATTCCTTTTATTCAGTGTCCACGTTTCAGCACAGTAAAGCGCTAACACGTAAGTTTTAACAATACGTTTACGTAGTTTTAACGCTATTTTGGTATAATATGTTTCGCTTTTCTCGGGCTTATCTAATTCTTCAGTTTATTTCTGTATCGCAATACAAGTCTTCCGTTATTATTTGACCGAGATACTTGAAACTTGTTGAATTCTCTGACCATTAATTTCCAGTTGAAAACGATATGTTTACGAATGATTTTAGTTTTACTAACATTTATTTCTAACCCAAACTGCTTTCCCGTATTATTTAAGGTCCGTACCATTTTTTGTAGTATTTTCGGAGACTCGGCAATTATGGCTTCGTCGTCTGCAAATGATATGAAGTCTTTCTTAAGCGAATTCCATGTGTGGTTTCTGTTAGAGTTTATTTAAGCAAAAGTCCGCGTAAACGTTAGAAAGAGATAACAAACAACCTTGTCGTATGCCTTTATTTATTTTTTTGCCGGTTTAGCTTTATCCTCGTCTACTCTAATAACCGCCGTTTGACGTATGTATAAATTACATATCAAATATGCATTTGGGGCATTCTATTTGCTCCAAGAGAGGAAAAAAAGCTTATAAGCTTCAGTACAATCGACAAAACAAACGAATATACTACTTACATTCATTCCTAACGTCCCTATTGCATCTCTAGTCGGATAGATTCTGACGAAATCCAAATTGTGTTTTATCTAAAAATTGTTCTACATATTTTTATAAATGTTTTTTTTTTTTATTATTATTCGCAGCAATATTTTGGATGCGTCGAGGATAAGGCTTACTATAGACGGTGCATCTTATTGTAGTTATTTTCTTTGGATTCGGAACAATCACCGAAGTAGAGTATTCTTCTGACCATATTATACCGTCGTTTTTGAAATTAATTTAAAAAGCCTGTCGCGAGTTTTTATATTTTCATCAATTCCACGGGTATATTATCAGCACCGGGCGCTTTATTACTTCTTAGCACCTTTACCGCTGTATCGAATTCGTCTTTTAGTATACCGTCATTAGACAATTGATCTAGTTGTGCCTTATTCATCGCTGGTATCCCTGGCCCCATTGCGTCATCCGCTATATCCTTAACGGTTTTTGACTCCATTCCCGATGTTTATCCTTTCCAGTCTTTTTCTTCTCCCCCGGGGAGGCTAGCCTTCGGTTTCACCTTGTATAACCACCGTGTACAATCCTTCCCCTCCGATTTTGTGTGCCACGTATTTTCTTTTCCTCTTCACGATGTTACCTAACTTTTCTACTCTTTCATGAGATTATCTGAGTCATATTTCAAAATTCGCGTTTGTTTCCATCTGATTCGTACTTCGCTATCGATATTACATAGCATTGATTAATTCTCATTTTCGTATATTCTTTTATATCGCCCGTACATTAGTAAATGCCTGTTTCGCCATTCCAATGCACCATCTAATTACACTTTAATGTATCTTCTTACATAAATATGTGAACTCTCTCTGACTGTCTTCGCTGTTGCCTCTTCAATGTTTTTGTCTTAGGATGTGACTTGCCTTTAGAGAGGTTCGCGTGAACCTGATTATTTCAGCTTTTCCGAAGTTAATTTTCAATCTTAATTTCTTCCTTTCTCGATTTAATTTATTCGAGATATTCTGCAACTGTCCAGTTGAATGCGCAAGCAATCACATTATCGTCTCAACAACTTACGCATCCTATCGGGCATCCCCGTTAATCCTAATGCCAGCATTTTCTATCGTCGCATTTTTCATCATTTCTTTTACGTGCCTGTTGAATAATCTCGGCGAGAACGGGCAACCTGCCACGACCCTCTTGTTATTGGATTAGCCGAGAGTTCGTCTTGTACACCGACACTCGCGGTCGGTTCTCAATATACTGCTTCAATTGTCTGCCGGTATCTATTATCGGTATTCTACTTAGTATCTGTATCAGTTCGCCGTGCTTTACTCGATCAAGCGACGCAATCACATCTCGACTAATAGTTATATTATTATCTTAAATAACGATATCGCGTCCCTGGTATCTTTTTTTAGCGACAAATCTATATTACGTTGTATTGATCTACGTATATTCAACTATCGTTCAATTCTCGTATTAACTATTGAGATAAGTATCTTTAGCGTATGACCCACTAATTGAATTTAGTCGATATCGGTTGTACGCTTGTGACGGGATGTCTTTTATAAAATTTTCATACTAAAATTGTAAATTTTAAAAGGTGTTTATTGTACAATACCGCTTACTAGGTAAACTATAGACAATTTTTAATATGTATCTTTTAAAATTAAGACATTTCACATTAACCAAAAAAAAAAACCAAAAAATTCCCAACATTAAAATTTCGTGTACCCCATATAATAAACCGCGTAACTGAAAATGTTAGGGATCGATATAACTATCATGATTTTGAAATCATCATATTATATATATACATAAACTTATCTATTAATTTTTCTGATTGACTTTGGTAATACACAGATTTACCGACGTGTAAAATGATCGAAGGGGAAGAAATTCTGGGAGCTTTGAAACAAGAAACGATCAGTTTAAAATGCGAAGTAGACGCTATGCCGCCTGCATTGGAATATTTGTGGACTTTCAACGCCTCCGGAGATTTAAAACATACGCAGGAACCGCATTTCGTTACAACCGGTAATTCGCCCGTGTACAATTACACGCCGGTCGCAGATTCGCAATTCGGTACTCTATCCTGCCGAGCTAGAAATGCCGTAGGCACTCAAGATGTTCCGTGCTCGTTTCAAATTGTAGCAGCTGGTAAAATTTGTTTTTTTTTTTATGTGGATTGTCCAAAGCAAATAAATCTATCGTTTATATATAATTTATCTACGTAGCCGTATTTATGTATATATTATATATCTTGTCCGTTTTTCAGCTTTTTTCAAAACATTTTTAGATGTAGCTCTCTCGAAATTCATTCCATTTCTCCCTGTCGGACGTTATCTTCTCGGACTGTATTTATATCATCAACTCAACGTGTCAGTAGTGTAAATCTTGCCATATGACCAGTCCATCTCTAGTTTGATTCTTCTATGCTTAGTATTATATGTTACATCATTTTTTCTTGTTGTTTCTCTAATACATTTCTTTTCTCTCTCGTCTTTCAGTCTTATTCCAATCATTTTCATTTCGATTCTCCTTTGAGTTACTGTTAGCATTTCCCCCAGTGCTGCTATTATATTCCACGTTTCATTGCCGTAAGTCAATATATATATATATATATATATATATATATATATATATATATATATATATAATTATAAACAAACAAAATAAAACACAATCACTAAAAGTTTTTTAATTGCGAAGCTTTTCGACAGTTACGTCATTTTCAAGCACGAACTAAAAATTATTACATCTTAGATACAAAAAGATGTAATAATTTTTAGTTCGTGCTTGAAAATGACGTAACTGTCGAAAAGCTTCGCAATTAAAAAACTTTTAGTGATTGTGTTTTATTTTGTTTGTTTATAATTAATTAATAAAATCACTACTCTCCAATATATTCAACTTTTTATATATATATATATGTATGTGTGTGTATATAGACAACAAATAAGACCACCGATAAGATGGACACGGTAATAGATCGATCAAACTGCAATCACGGCAATGAATAGAAAAACAGATATTGATTGCTGAAGGAAAATTAATTGTCACGATGAACAGTTATTGCGCTAACGACTAAGAAGAAGATGTATATATATGTATGTGTGTGTGTGTATGGGTGCCCAAGCGCACCTATCTATCAATTTATTTATAAATGTGGATATAGAGGTGAGTAAATAACCAAAAATTATGGGGTGGGGTAAAACTCAAAATCGGATTTCGAAGTATGTCAATTCGGTTTTGTGTTCTTCCACATTCAGAAATTTCTCCGTCTGTTGGCGCTATATAAATTCTTAACAACCTTTTATCGTCCTTGGTTAACCCTCACGTTGTTTTACATATCCATTTTTCGTTTGTTTTTGGAGGAACACTACGAATGAAGAAGAAAAATGTATTACGAACCAAGTTCCTTAATATTTCCAACTATTCCATTCTACTTTACACCAGTCCATTCTACATTTATTTCCTGTATATATATATATATATATATATATATATATATATATATATATATATATATATATATATATATATATATATATATATATACATATACATTAGGAACTTTAGTTTCACAACAATCGTTAGCGAAAGAAATAGCTGTAGAATCGCTATTCTGAAAGAATTTTACTTTCGGGCTAAAATAACAATTTTGAAAAAAGGGTTAAAAATTCATAAATCAAACCTTCTCTAATAATAATATTAAAAACAAATAACGGTATATATTATCAACGTTACGAGCGTTGTTAACATGTTCTCAAAATGATCCTAACGAATTTTCTTTTTTTTATTTATCGCGTCGGTTTTATTTATGGTAGGAATTCTTTCCTTTTTAGAAAGCCATCGTCCAATATTAAAAATTATTTACATTTCGAAATTCTTTTATCGCGGAATTTGAACTCTTCGGAAAGAAAAATTCCAAATATGACGGTGGATAATGAAAATTTCGATCTTTAAGCCGAATTTAAAAGAAATTTTAATAGTAGTGGCGAAAGAAATAAATTTAATAAATTCTCGAAATATCCCAGTGATTATTTTGAAACATTCAATTTAACCAGAATGTTGAAAAACTCACCAACGAAATGTCACAAATAAAGGTAATTCAGAGAACGATGAAAATATCGGTTGTTTTTTAAATATATACATATATTAGGAAATCGACAAATGTGAGGCTGGAATACATTACAGTCAATGTCGATATAGGAAAAACGTGCGATGTCATAAACGAGGCAACAGATGGAGTGTAGGGCAATGTAATAAAATATATAAAAGAGTAAAAAAGCACAAAATGTATATTGGAGTAGATGAAAATGATATGTGTCAAAGGCAAAGCGTACTATATAGTTGGAAAATATTCCAGAAATTAACTTTGATAGCAAGAAGAAAGTTATGATGATACGAATTCCACTTCTGTTGTCACCGGTGGTTAATAAATGATTTAAGGACCGTGTTTAGTACTCGAAATAGCGGGGCTTTATAGGTTATTGGGAACACAGTATAAAAATCACCTAGTTTCCTACGATTCCCTTATGATCTGGAATTCATAAGAGGGATAAGGGATCTGTATGCTGTGATTAACAGTAGGATTTTTCGACTTGGCGTTCCCGAGAGCTGATAACAGTTAGTGTTTTAGCATCACTAAATGGTTTGTTTCTAAGATTATACAGAGACTAAAATTCTACGGTCATATCTCGTAAGTTCGGATGGGATTGAAACTCGAAGAAAAATGAACGGAAGATGACAAAAAGGACGATGTCCCGAACATCGATCAAATAAATAATTTTTAAGACATTGATGAAGATCACGATGGATGAAGTAAAATAAGGGTTTGATAACGACGTATATGAACAGACGATTACGATTATACAGATTGAAAACTCACGAATTTAAAAATTTAACAGATTTACCGAAAATGAAAAAAAAAAAAAATAGCGCAGTTTTCATGTTTATTAAGATCATTGTCCGACGACTATGTAGTCTTTGATAATAATGATGATGAAGTTAAAAGCACGTGTGAAGAATTACGAGTCCAATGAAGTGACTCTGACTTATTCATTACGTCACTAAATCATATAAAATCCTCAGCGCTGTACAGGAGCTGCATTACTTCAACATTAGTTCGCATTGCGTTACAAAACGATACGTCAGGACTCGAATATACCCTGCATACATCATGTAATTAAAACATAAATGTCAATCATACCAACGCTACACGTATTCTCTCTTTTCAGTCCAATTGCACGCGCCATGACCAAACGTAATGAATTTAGTAGATTGAAATACTAGATGTAGTCAGGTAATCTTAAATTCGTAATTGTGGTATATATATATTTCTTTTTTTAATGCTCTGCTGCAGCGCCGTTACCTTCGGAGCTTTACATTGTCTTGCTACGTTCTTCGAGTATTACACCTCTGTATAACGTACCTTCACCATTCTACATAATCTACAATTATTCCCCCATACAGCGACATTTCTAGAGAAGTCAGCATCCTTGATCAAAATGTAGATAGTCCCCACAGTATCACGTTGGGTAAGCTGTAAAGGCAAAAAAAAAAAAATATTATATAGATGCAAAGATAGACATAATCTTGCCGTAAATATCGCTTATTTGGTTTACTATCAAACTTCGAATTTTAGATTTTTGAGATGAATGAACCTTTGTTACCTATATATATATATTTATCTACCTATTTATTTATATATATATATATATATATATGCACATGTAATTTATAATTTGTAATTTATATAATTTATGTTGTTCAGGGCGTCCATTTCCGTTGCTGAATTGTTCGATCTCAAATCAAACCGATTACTCCTTACAAGTAAATTGTCTGGATAATTTCGACGGCGGTTTACCTCAACGATTCGTGATGGAAGTGTGGGAAATGAACGACGTACAATCTCGTTATAATATTACGACGCGAACCGTACCGCCTACGTTTCACATCCATTCAATGGATCCTCAAATGGAGTACGAAATACGTTTGTATTCAGTAAACGCTAAAGGCCGTTCCGACCCAATCGTATTACGTACGTCTCCTTTCAAAGGAGTGGCCAAATACACCAGTAAGTTTATTAATTTTATAATAAACACCCACCCACGCATACATGCATATTGGACTATGAATGTGAAGAAACTTATCCGCTTTTTCGAGATGTGGTACTATCGAAGATTGTTACGAATATCACGGAAACATAACCAAAAAAGTAGATCTTAATAAAAATTTGGAAAAAACCGCATAAAAACCCAATAGACGATATTACAAACAAGGAAACGACATATATTGCGCATAAAGTCCGAGGAGAAGGTGACATATTCACCCTCATAATATAAGGAAAAATGCAACGGAAACCAGCAAAACCAAGAAGACTGGAATTGATAACAAGAAAAATTTATACCGTACAACCCATTGCAGGAAACCGGCAGATACGAATAGAGAAATGAGTCTACGCGATTTCTTATAAAGGGAAGCGATCATGATGATAATAATACATATATATATATGCATATTTTAATAAAAATCCAATATGAATTATTGCGATTCCGGTAATCCGTTATTTTGTACATCGTTCGGGGACATATTTTAACGGTACGACGAACATTAGTCGACCTTTATGTTGCATTTGTATTAATCTATTCTATATAACTGAGAAAGTTACGGCCGATATCGCGAATGGACCAAAAAGAGGACTAACCGCGGAGAAATGAGGTTCCAGGGTGTCGATAATTTTGAAAAAGATCGTAACCCGAAAATGGAAATATTTGCGGAAACGTCTTATTTGTACTGACATTACCTAATAAAATCTAAGGTAAAGGACGCACTGGTGGAAAACATCCTTCTCAAAATGTTGACTTCTTGAAATACTAATTTCGTGGCACAAGCAAACTTCGGACAAGCAGATGTTACTTAAAAACTTGAAGAAGAAGAAACGTATATATTAAATTATTACTTTCGAATTAACCGCGAAGGAGTACATTATCGATATTTTCTGTCGTAATTTATACTCTTTTCCTAACCATTATTATCCTCCTTTACCATTATCATCCTTTACCACTATCATTCTTTACCGCTATCATTCTTTACCGCCATCATTCTTTCGTTGCACCCTTTATTTCCTTTTCTTCCATCAATAAAATGCCGAACTCTTTCTTTTTGTTTTCTTGCGAAATATTTAATTCCCATTATTTCCTCCCGATCTCTAATCGATGGTGTCCACATCTTCCGGTAATCTATTCGCAGCTCCCGCATGTCATTTTCAGTCTCTGATTACTCTTCAACAATTAACGCTAGGAAACTGTTGTTCTTCGCTTATCTTCGACTATGTTGCCTCAACAGGTAACTACAAATTCTGCGCAATACTTCAACCGATACAAATCCGTTACCAAGGGTAGACTACAATAAACGTATACGGAGGTACATCCCGTTAAATAATCTTCCCAGCGAGTTTGATCTGCTTCATTCTTTACGTACGTGCGTCGAATTTAATTCTCACTCTTTTTTGTAATCGTAATTATTTCAACCTGCCGACATGTTTCTTATATCTTCCAAGTATTTTCTTTTCTACCGTTTCAATGTCTTTGTAATACCTTTTTTATTTATCGTTTTCTAGACTCTACGTTGCATATAAGGTCTCTGGTCTGATTAAATACTTCGCGCTATTTCAGCATAACATTTCTCCATAGATATTTCTTATTTTATTTATTTATATATATATATATATATATATATATATATATATATATATATATATATATATCGTTTGTTAAGTAGCATTCTTTTTCTGGTCTTTCTGTTCCACGATTTTTATGTGCATATACATAATAAATAAAGAAAACAAGGAGATGGACTGGAAGACACAGAAATCGGTAACAATATCGATGAAATACCAATACGAAACATTTACCAAAAGGATTAAAATACAATTTTTTTTTTTTTCAAAATTTAACTGTTACAATCTTAACGTTAAATAAGTAACTATATTATAAAGCTTATCACATTGTATCTTGTTATATGATACAAACGAGTGTGAAGCAGTTAACCCAGTGGTTAAAGCTTCATAAAATACAATATGAGCAAAAGATTTTAATTCGAACCCTGCCCGACGAGCGTTTGTGAACGGTAAGAAGTAACCAGTGTTAAAGCTGATCGTAAGATTTCTTCCTCGCTTTTTAAGCTCTTTTTCCAGTTTATATTTTGTATTCAATCCGTTTCTTTTTTATATGCATCAATTTTAGACGATCCTGTTCTATAGCCCTCGGATGTAAAAAATACGTACCATTAATACTAGATATAGGTATTTAGATATATAGATATATAGATACATAGATATATTAGATAAGTGTTTTCTTTAACATCGCACGTAATAATGAGTTACAATTTTGCTAGTTTTAAACTTACGTGTACTCTATAAATCCAGATTTTTGCGGTATTGTTGTGTGTATGTGTGTGTGTGCCTGTATATATATATATAACCGTGTTCGAAAGCTATTAGACGTGCGTGAAGGAAAAAGTTGAAATATATATTTGGAAAAGTGAAAGAGAGCAATTCGATTTCCGCATGAAATCGTAAGAACTGCGACAATTGCTAGTTTACGACACGCGATTTACGCGCCATAATCGAACGAAATGGGGAAAAAACGACGATATCAAACAGCCGATAACGACGTTTAAAGGGGCTTAAACGAGTGAGACAGGCTGATAAAAGGTCGTTAGAAGAAGAAAGAAGTAAAACTGGAAAAAAATGCAAAGTAAATCTTTTTATTTTCTCGGCAATAAAGTGCGACTATACAGATTATATATATACACACACACACACATACATATATATATATATATATATCGTACCACACCTTCGACGTTCGAAGCCAAATTCGCCTTTAGATCGTCTTAGACCGTTCGACAATTCTACTTCGCAAGCAATAAAGTACATCGATAGCGTTCCCAATGGACGTTTTTTTTTCCCCAATTCAAATTTTTAACGTATTCCAGATTTATATTTCCTATAATAAAAGTTTCTCAAAACTATAAGACGTACACACACACTCATATACGCTTAAAATAAGCGAGCGTTAGTATTATATTTAAAAATAAATAAGTCCATATTATATATCTCTCGTCTCTATGCAAATTTTATAATCTACTCTATAAAACACACATTAGTAACGGCACGACGCCGTTAGTTAAGTATAACACCCATCCATCTCGAACGGTTAAAATGGTCTACTTTTTGTACGCGCGTAAAACAACTTAACTCTTTCGCTCACTGTGCCCCACTATGACGTGAAATTTTAACAACGCTAACGAAATTATTTATTTTCCTCGTGGATATTTTAAAAATATTTATATAAATACGTCGAACTTTACCTAGAGTTCACCTAAGAAACGATGTACATTTTATAATCATCCAATAATCGTGCGTTCGATTTTGAGCATCGCCACCCAATTTACGAGCTTGAAGGAATATTTCTCCATATATCTCTGTTCTCGGCCTGGTGCATAATTTCTTGGACCGTCTGAATACCAATTATCTTTTTGATTTGAAGCGTATCGGTGGTCGACCTATCTGCCGTTTACCTTGTACTTTTCCTTAAATGACCACCTTCTCCTCGATGCTATTAGCTCGAATCCAAAGAACTTCAATATTCTTTTATAAATGTGTGGCTGAATATTTAACTGTTGCAGAATTGAGGCATTCGTTCTACGGATAGTCCATGGGAATTCTTACCACTCTTCTGTATGCTATCATTTCCATTGCCTCGAGTCTCTTTTCAGATGATTTATTTAATGTCCATGACTCGCAGCCATACAGTGCAACGGGAAATACTATTGTTCTCATTAGATATAATTTCGCTTGATTTCGTATTATCTTTCCATATTTTTATTAGTTTATTTACTGCTACTTTGCCTAATACGACGTTTTACTTCTTCTTCGCATCCTCCCTTATTGCACAAATATGCTCTAAGGTATACGAGACGTGGTCTTTGCATTTCATATCCGGTATTAAATTTAAGTTTAGAAGTAACCGTTCGGCTCTACCACGAGAGAGCATTTTTTTCTATTTAATTTCAGACCAGCCTCTTCGCTGAAAGTTTCGATCAACTGCAGCAGATCGGCAAATCCCTGCCTCTGTACCGGCCAGTGTCATCTGCGTACCTCTTATTTGTAATTTTATATCCGCCCACTGATATACCGCCATCCCATTTCTCCATAACTTTCTGTATTATCCATTCGCCACATATGTTAAATAGTAGTGGCGAGAGCACGCACCCTTGTCGTACACCTTTTCGAGTTTGAAAACTTTCCGACATTTCCTTTTCAACGCATACATATGCTTCATTATTATCGTATATCTGTTTAATCTAACAATTTGTTCGGGTATTCCTGTGTGTTTCAGTATTCGCCACCTAATATTCCATTTATCGAATACTTCCGCATAATCCAGGAAACATAATATAGCCGACATATTAAATTCGTAACATTTTTCTATTAGGTGTCTGATGATTATGGGCATAAAACCGGCGCCTGTTCTGAGGATATTTAAGGTATTAAAAATGGTTTAAATCTTTCTCGGATTATGTAAAGCATAACTTTACTAGCATGTGGTATTAAGGATACGGTGCATTAGTGCAATTTTCTTTATCGCATTTCTTACATATATATATATATATATATATATATATATATATATATATATATATATATATATATATGTATATATATAGGAACATATATAGATCGACACACCATTCTTTAGGCCAATTAGTCCATATTGTTTCGCATATCCTACGCCATTATATCAATTCCTTTTTCCCCAGAAGCTTTTTTCATTTCGGCTTGAATATTATCTATACCAACCGCTTTAAAATTATGTAATCCTTTAATAGTCGCCTCCACTTCGCATCGTAGTATAGGTGGTTCTGAGTTCATTCATTTTTCTTCAGCGCTGTTGTTACTGCATTGAATTTTTGAGTTCATAAGTTGTTCGCAATATTGTTTCTATCTGTTTATTATTTGATATGTTAATGTTATACGTTTCTCATCTTTTACCGGTAGGTAACGTAGTTTATATAATCTCTACACAACAATGATGATTTATTGAACAAATCTTCGAGTTCGGCCATTTTTCGTCTATTTCTCTACATATTGAGTTTATAAACTGTTCCTTGTCTTTTCGTAAAGCTTGAGTTATTTTACGCGGGATCTTCTTATATTTTATTTTTTGATTGTCATTTGTTATGCCTTTCCTTTTAATATATTTCCGTTGTTTTATAAATTCCCATGTAATAAACGGTTATTAATAATATAATGTCGTCAGCGTATCGTATTTCCTTTTTTTTTTTATTTTTTTTTAAATACCTCATCATACTCCAGTAGACATTTCTAATCGTCACTATCTTTATCAGTGGAAAATTGCTATCGCCCTAGGGAAACAGGGGAAAAAATTCTTAGCGAATTACCAACATTTGCCCTATCCAGTAGTCTAGTTTTAGTAACTTTAAATTGCTGGAAAAGTTTCGTTTATAAGATTAATGTCTATATATTACTATCGTCCGTAACTTTCTGTTTTGGATTGCGCTTACTATACAAAAGTATGCAGGATAGCTGAATTTGTTAGGCGCAATTTCAAAATAAGCATACGGTTATGTTGTACTAGTCGATGTCTATTAATCCTTTTCTATATAGGTAACACGAAATTGTCTTATAAAACCTATTTAACGAGTTACTTAATCCGTTTATATTTTCGTCGCATTTACAAAATCTACTTTTGTTCAGCAGAAGTCGTTTAAAATAAATATTTAACATATAAGATATATTCTAAATGCGATTCGTTACAAAAACTGATAATTTCTTAAAATTACCGCCCTATATTAAGGATTTTATTTTAAAACTAGAACTTACAACAGCTTCGCCTGTCTAATTATTTTTTTTTTAATACAATATCACTGTCTTTTTCTTTTAACAATACATATATATATGTTATTTCGGCCACACCCCTAACGCAACAAAATATGATACATATTATGTTGTTAGTGAAGGTACACTTTCGAACTGGGAAACGTGTTAAATTGTAAACGACTTAACCCGAGATATCGCTTACTTTTTAAAATTTTAAATTATTGTAATTTCTATCCTATTTGCGATATCAATATCAAAAAACAAAGCTTAGAGAACGAATCCGATAATATAAGCTGTAAGCTGCGCGAATTTCATCATTATAATAGTTTTCGAGTTAAATCGGAATAGACAGACAAAAATTTCAAAAAATAGATTTTCTATTTATGTGTCATGAAAATAACCCAAATGCGTTGATTATAATGAAAACATTCGCAAATCACAGACACTACACTTTTATATATCAGTGTAGATTGTAGAAAACTAATTTTCAAAATAAATCTTCGTATTAACGGGGTTTATTTCCTCGATCGTTAATTACGACTAACATTTTATGTACACTAAATATAGAAACTCGTTAAACATAATTTATCGTAAGCTCGCTTAATCTTAATTAATTATTATTCTTTTTGTAAATTTTAATCATTTCTCCTTTCCAAGTTGCTGATTTCCAAGTTTCTGGGTTTTTATACGAACACTTTTTCGGGCGGTTGTGCGTTCATTTCGTCGTAGTTAATTTTTAGTTATAATAAAATAATTTTAATGTATCCGGTACACAATTAACTACTTGTTAGCAACATATATTGTGTATTACTTTTTCTAATAAAATATTTCTTCAATGTTCATTATATATATATATATATATATATATATATATATATATATATAACGTGTATCACGATAAGCCTTTATCTATCCACTCCTGGATGAAGGCTTTCCCCAACGTCTTCCAACCATTTCTGTCCTGTGCTTTCCCTCAACCAATTTTTCCCAGCTACCTTTGCTATATCATTATGCCACCGCGTCATTGGCCTTCCCTGTTTCCTTTTTCTGTCCATCGGCACTGTAAAATCATGTTGTTAATACGTTGGCAAATTATTTGCATCAGGAACATTAAAAAAAAATGGCTTCCGAAAGTAAAGTAATGATAATAAAAAAACTGCTTCGAGCAAACCAATCTCTGCCTATTATTATGTATGTGTCTATCGTTTTCTTATTTCATCGCTAGAGTTGCCGGCTGGAAGTTAATATTTCATAAAGGCTTATCGAGAAAAACCGTTACAACTTTATTTTTTCAGCTTCCAACGTCTTCGTCGTCGTCTTCTTAAAAGTGGCAAAAAAGTTTAGTTACAGTGTAGCCACTAGCAACAGCCAAATTAATACACGCGACGATAAAGTTTTTTTTATTAGCAAACAGCGAAACTTTATTATTAAATAGTCCCGTACTTTACTTTTTTTTTTGCCAATAATAATAGATATTGAAAATTAATATCATTATTATTATTAATTATTAAGCATATGTCTCAGAGCTGTTTGTTAAAATTCTACGTCTCTAAGTTTTTTTATACATTGCTCGACTGTACTCGAAGGGTCTCTGAATTCCTACTGATCGTTTTGTCGCATTATTTTATTTCCACATTCATTTTTCGATATAAAGAATTTTATCCCAGTACGTAGTAGTATAGCAATATCTACATTATACATTTAGTTATTGTATTAACTTTAGTCTGAAATTTAACTGAACATAATAAACGTATAAATTTAGTTTTAATTTTTTATATAATCTGGAATGTAGTGATTTTTTATGTATAAATTTAGTGTTGGCGAAAATAAATATATTTTACTAAGTTATAATATGTTTTCCGAATGAATACAGTAAAAATTTTATAGAAATATGTTAAAATAAAAACAAACGTAACTCTGCACTAAAATGTCCGGGTGAACTTTTAACATTATAATTAATATTGAAAATGCAATGCCGAAATTGTAAATAGTTTAATAATAACTCGTACGCCCGCATAAGAAAAATAATGAGAGGAGGAGGAAATTAATTAAAGGAAAGGGAAGGAGGTAAGAGAAGCGAAAGCAAAGAATATAAATATGCCGAAAGTTGTGCGTGAATTGATCATGTAGGAGCAGGAGCACAAAACCATGCAGCCACATTTCAGCAACAACATATTTTTTTATCCAGTGGCAACCGGAGGAAGACGACCAGAAACATGATGTGGCTTATGCTGAGAAATAAAGGAGAAGGAATCAAGAGAAAAAGGGATAAGAAAAAAGAAGGAAGGAAGGCAGGAAGGAAAATGAAAGGAAATACCATTATTTTAATACCCTACCCGCATTGCAGCGGTTTGTTACTGAGGAGGTAACGGTTTAGGGTTTTTACGGCGACCCAAATTCGCCGAGGGAGAGACAGTCATAGGATTTATGCAGACTTTTAGTAAAGCTGTCCATCTGCATCCTCGTGTCTCCTTACCCTGTCACTACTGGAATTACCTACATGAGGCTTTCCGCCAGTAGCCGCTGTTGGTCTGCGACTGCTTATTCGACTGACGTCTTATTCGCAGCTAACCTGCATATCTATAGGCCGTTCCACTATCCGCCAGCTGTGGACGCACCCCGTTCCGGTTGCAGCTCCGGATCCTTGAGAGCACCTGCACAAGCAAGGGTATATATATATATAATGTATGTATGTATGTATCTATGTGTATGTATGCAACATACACGCGTGTAAAACGTTTTTATCGTTGCTATGAATTTCCACTATTCATTCCTTCTTTATCGGTTCAATACTCATTCCCGGTACGCATCGCGATTTTTGTAATTTAATAAACTATAATTTATTATATATAAAAAAACTAATAAATTAATAATTTAACAATTTTTAAAAGAGTAACAATGCAAAAAGTTCCAAATTCCAAATTTCAAGTACGGGAAATACGTGAAATATTTTTTTAGCTTTTCAACGACACTTTCATCGGCATCAGTACTGACAATGATGATATTTATCAAAAGGGTGGTACGTTTTCTGGAAAGTGAAATAAAATTCCGAAAACGACCAAATAAGTCGTGGAACGTTTTCGAATGCGAAATTTTACAAAAAAGGAAAAAAGAGACAGAAAAAAGAAAAATAAAAAAGATAAAAAGAGCAAGAGATAAACGACCGCGGGCTTTCACGAAATTAATCGCGAAAATGCGAATTCGACCGACCTCGGCTCCATTACTCGATTCTCCGTTGTAAAATTTTCTACAAGTGGTATAATATATTTTGGTCGACAATCAAAAAAGCCTACACTAACTTTTGCCTCCACTTCAATTTACCTGACGAGTGCTTTGCTCTTAAATAACAACGTCAACGCTATTGTTATACGTCTACCTGTATATAGCTACAATGCAAGCTTTTGATATATATATATATATATATATATATATATATATATATATATATATATATATAAAATAGTATGGGTTAAAAATTGAAAGTGAGAAATTTTAATAAATCGTTCAAAATTAACTAAAACATTTTAGTATACCAACATTGGCACCGACCTAATGCCGGCTATTAATCAACAGCCCCGAACAACAACATTGAAAAAGTAGGATCCTTTGAATATTGTTGTATTTATTACATACCCTATACATTGTTGTGTTTATTATACACTTAAATACGTATATATATATATATATATATATATATATATATATATATATATATATATACATATATATATATATCCACACATTTATTATATATACATTTATAAGTGCATAATATGTATTATATGTATATACGTACATACATATATATATACATATATCTTCTCCTTCTTCTAGTCAGTTTGAGTATAAGTCCTTTACATCATCCGTATTTGTGCCTGTGAAGCGTAAGTGAAAATTACCTATGTGATACGTTGTTGTTCTAAAGCGCGATATTGGCTTTCTCGGTTAATTTTCGAAACGTAGCACAGCCAACACCCTAACATTTTGTATGATTTATATATATATATATATATATATATATATATATATATATATATATATATAAATAAAGCTTACCCAACGTGGTACTGTGGGAGACTGTTTATATTCTTAATCAAAGATACAAACTTCTCTAAAGAGTAGTCAAGGAGCAGTTTCATGAAAACTACCAAAGAATTAATATTGCAACCCGAAAAAGAACGGATAAATGAATGGAGTAAAGAATAATGCCCGAATCATTACCTAGCGATAAGTACGGACTCCTCCTTTACGAAGCAGTTAAAGTTGATGGTGATCGACTACTGCTCTTAGTGTACATCAGTTCCCAATGATCTTTACGGTTCCAGCTGAACAGGCTCTAAATGATATCTCCGTGGGAAACAATATCTAATATCTTTAGACATTCCCGAAATTTCATCTTTTTAGATCTTTACCTAGCGGACGTTTGCCGTTAGCCGGAATGACGTGCATCATTATTTTTGATAATCGATTATCTACCATCCTCGGTACGTGTCTCCTTCAATTCGTACGGTGTTCCGTCAAAATCGAATCGATTAGGCAATTGATTCTAGACAAAACATTTTCGTTCGATGTTCGATCAGTCCGGCATATCGGAAGAATTCTATACGAATTTACGACGACACGCATCTAATTATTTTCTCCGCTCCTTCATTATTAGTCGTGTATAGAAGTGCCCGGAATAGCAATTACTTTATACGCGGCTAATTTAGTACACACCACGTCTTACTATTAATTCGTACGGCCTTTACCGCTACTTTGAGGCTGTTGCGTTTTGAACATTATTTAGGGTTTTTTCATGCGCTATATAATAATCTAGTTCGCTTAATATAGGTGTTGTTGAATAATTCTAAAACTACTCGACAAAATTATTGAATGAAATTTTATTTAAAAATAGGAAAGCTATTTGCGACGATACACGCATAATTACTTCAGAAATCCAAAGATCTCGTGGACTTGTTTCGCTACTTAAAAAACAAACCCGGTCCTCCGTCTTCTCTGGGACACCCTATTATTATACACGTTTATATAATTTTATTGCAGTTTCTCTATCCTATTGCTAATATGACTAATGAACATTATATCAACATACTTAATTTTAGATTACATCGCAAAAACATTTCGTAGCTTCTCGCTACATTTCGACTTTATTAACTATCAAAACACGATGATCTACATATTGCATGCAATCTGAATACTTTTGTGCGAGTTGAATCTCGCGAAGTTGTAGTTTGGAATCTCTGTCTCAGTTGCGTGCAGCGTGAAAACCATATCAGCCCATTTTACTACCACGTTGAGATGGACTTTTAAAAACCGATTAAGCAGCATATTATCCCTACACAGTTGATACATCCTCCTATCTTTCTTCTTATCTACTCCTATTTATGCGGATATTATATATATATATATATATATATATATATATATATATATATATATATATATATATGTATGTATGTATACATTTATTATACATAAAATCCTTATTTGTACATTGAAAAAAAAAATAAATAAAAAAATAAATAGAAAAAAAAAAGATAAATATATGGTGTTTTGCGGACCAAAACTGTAGCCTAGATAGAACCGCTTTCGCCTAGTAGTTTTTCACCCGTATTCATAAATCAAGCGTCCTTCCAAATAACTTAATACTGTTGTTCCTTTCTTCGATCCAGCAGTGTTCACCTACTTTTGAACATTTCCAGCGTATTAACATTTTCTCTTTATCGAACGTACGTCGCAATTCGTTGATAAAAACCCTTTAAAAAACTTTCAACGGAACCGCACGATGCGCGTGACGTGTTATCGTGCAATACGCTAAAGAAAAACTCATTCTTTTTTTCTTAAAACCGGAAAAGAACAAAAAATATAAAAGATGATGACGATCGCATTTTCCATGAAAAAAATATTACAAGTAGTGTAGAAAAAAAAAATTGAACGTATAATGCCGCTATACAGGTTCCGGCCGAATTAAATTTTAAACAGAAATAATTTAAATATCGCTAACAGAACAATTTATTTTCAATAATTACAACTTATAGAAATGTGCACAAAAATTTTAAATGAACAATGTAAAATAGAAGTGAAATTTGAAGACGTTTTCCCGAAAAGCCATTTAATATAAACTCGTGATTTCGGACAAATTTCACAACGGAACGGAAAATAACGGATAGCGCCCATGCGCAAGAGAAAGAATATGAACACGCAAAAAATTTTTACGTATATATATATATATATATATATATATATATATGTATGTATGTATGTATGTATGTGTATAAATATATATGGCTCGCACGATCGCTCGTTTTACGGGTGGTTAACACCCCGTATACAACGCGCCAACAGATGTTTCACTTTAAAATAAACGGTCGCTTCTGTAACACGTCGTAACTGCGAGAATCGTATATTTAAAAATATAAAAAATATAAATTAAAAAAGTATTAATTTAAGATTACAATTCATAAAAACCGAGCAATATGAAGAACGGTATTAATGATATTTAAATATTTAAAAACTATGATTAAAGTGAAAAAAAACGAAGAACCAAAATATGCTTTAACCATAAGTATTTATATTATACTATTATTCCTAATTACGCTTAACCTCAAATTGATTTATTAATATTGTTCTTCATTTTGCTCCGTTTTTAAGAATTGTAACCTGAAATTAATGTACTTTTATACTGTTTATTTTCTAAATGTTCGCTTGTTGATAATGGTCTAACAACCGAAAAGCTGTGTGATTTTTCATAAAGAAACAATTTTTAACTACTTTTTTGTTTTATTTTAATGAAAAAATCACTACATTCTACGTTGTTACAATTTTAGTTCTTTTTCCTCGAAAATCGTATTTACTCGTATCAATTTCCCTTTAAAATTCGCCTATATACTTAAACTGTGTTTGGCTTTACGTTTAATAATGATATATTATGTACGGTGCGCGTTAATATGTGTTTCCAACCCATATATATATATATATATATATATATATATATGTATGTATGTATACATACGTTATATGTATGTTAGGATGTGTGTGTGTGTGTGAAAGTATACGTTATGTATGTATGTAAACGCCGGTTAACTATAAATGAATTGAAAATCGTAAAATTCGATATCAGCAAGGCAGAATTTTTAACGAATCCGAGTTTTGTGACATTTTCAATTTCCATATTTTATTCACTTCCAACTTTCTACCGTATAGAAAATCATCGCGATCTGAGCTGCTGATCGGCAACAAGCTGCATCTATGTCATTCAGTTTTCTGTCTCACTTTTCTCATGTATAATTCACTTTAAACGCCTTTACAATCTGAACCATCGAAACGACCGCAAGCGTCGAACCAAAAAATACGAAATACAAAAAAAAAAAATTCGAAAATAAAATAAAAAATCCGAAAACTAAACGAAACAACATTCTCTATCTGTTTAACGACGGCCACGTTGCCGAAATTATATTCATTCGACGATTCGAACTTACATGAAAGACGCCTTCGTCTATTCCGCGGGGAATTTCCGCGAAAACTACGCATTGTTACTTAAACGAAATGCACGAAGGTTTCGGTTTTACGTCGTTTACTAAACTTTTTACAGAGTCATTCGCATTCCCTTATCAGCGCTGTTGGGTAGAAGAGGTTCCAACCACCTAGCTCCAGACAAACTTTACCCAAACAACAATACTAATACGTGCTACCTAAAAACAAGCTTCTTAGTCGATTTTATATCCGGTTAACCGCCTCCTTGTCCCACAGCCTGTTTTAGTCAGTATATTTTGTGTATATGCGCATACTGTCTTATTTACGTATATTGTTATCCAGAAGTTACTAGCCTAACCAAAAAATACGTGAAGACGGGTACGCCTAATCGTAGACACACGTGCCCAGGCACGACGATAATTAAATATATAACTTATTCTTCTTCTCTCGGAATTTGGTCATCTATAGTGTGAAAACAGCAAACTTTTTATTTTCCTTTCTGCCCGGTATTTCTTCAAATATGCTTTTTTGTTCGTTCGTTTTTGCTCGGTTCTATTACTATTTTCGGTTCCTTTAAATCCGTCGAATTTCTAAATTTAAATTCTATTCTCTTATCAACTTATCTATTTGCATTTCATCGAGAACCGTTTTCGCGTTCGAGAACTACCTCGGGGATGTTTTTCAACTCACATCAAAATGCTGAAAGATTCTCTTCGTTAACTACCTGTTCTCTGAATATGCGCGTAAAAACTTTTTTTCTTCTATTTACGTGCCTTATACCGCTACTAAGGCCGGAAGCAAAGGTGGGAAGATAAATTATAAGTATAAATGGAGTGTACTGTAGCATTTTAAGGGATGAAGCAAGTCCAACAGCAAGACGATGGGTTGTGTAAGAAGGACGTGATAATCAATGACATTCCTAAAATCACGAATTTAGAGATGGCTCTCTATATGCAGACGATACAGCAATTTATTGCTCTTCGTTTCGAACTGATACAATACAAAAACGGTTGATGGTTTCGCTAAGCTAAATAAATATTTTAGTAAATGGAAAATTAACATAAATGCTGATAAAACTCAAGTGATTCTGTTTAGACGGCCGCCTTCGCAGGATTCTGTAATTGTAAATAACACTAGAATAGATTGGAAAACGCATGCTAAATATTTAGGAGTAATACTGGATAAAGGTCTCACATTAACCAAACATGTTGAGTACATATCTAACGAAACACATAAAGCTCTTTTTAGTCTATACCCAATTTTTAATAGACGATGCCAAATTAGTCCTGTTAATAAACTAATTATCTATAAAACTATATTAAAGCCAATTATGCTATATGCATGCCCAATATGGTCGTATACAAGCCGTTCAAATGTGTCCAGATTACAACGTCTTCAGAATAATCGTTGCAGGATAATTCTTAAACTTCCTATCTATGCAAGAACAGATCGCATGCATCGTATATATTAGACTTGCCGGTTGTGGGTGATATCATTAGGCAGCATACAAAAAAATTTTTTGACGATTGTAGACGCAGCCAATACTCAATAATAAACAATATATATACGCGTACTAGTCTTCAGTTAAAATATAAAAGATATAAACATAAAAGAATAAAACACATGCTATTATAATTGCTTTTTAATCGTATGTAATTTATATATTTAATTTTATGAACTTTATTAATGTAGTTTATATAAATCATATTATTTTGTTTATATTTATTATTACTGCCTTAAAATTTTTCATACTCAAATTGTATACACAGGATTTGGTTTTCCCGTAATCTAGTTCCGCGCTATTATTACTGTATTCGTTATTTCTTTTTGTTTTCATTTTGTATACGTAGTAAGAATTTGTTCGGTATACGTAATAATATTGTTTTGACATTGATTTGGTAATTTATAAAATACACTTTTTATTTATTTATTTATTTACGTGATAAGAAAAATCTATGGTCCGATCCGTTTACTGCGGTACATTATAAATCCAGCGACATACTTGCTAATCCACGGTTCTACAATATTAAAGTTGAAACGATCAAATTGCGAGGTTTTATTTATTACTAACATTTGTCGACTGAGATCGAGCTCTTCGCAGCCTTAATAAAGTTCCGTTTCCTATAAATATTGCATTTCTCTTAGCTCTTCAAAATGCTGAAACGCCGCCTTAAAACCTTCTTTTCTTCATAACGTCGGATAACTTTTTTCTCTTGAATAGTTCTATATTGGGTCTGTTTCCTTTTCTTTTCTTGGACCATCCAGAATTGTTCTTATATTTCCTTTTCTGTAATATTTCAATTCATGTAATTTAGTTGTAAGCATTCGGCGATTTAATAACTGTATTATAATGTCCGATCTCGGCATTGATCTTTTATTGTATACGTTGCGCGTTAATCGGAATGCTTCGAGGATGGAAAATGGCCATATCATCTCTGAACGTAGTTGTTGTATCGGTATAATATACAGGAAACTCGTATGTGCATATATTCGATGTACACTGCCTTGCGTGGCACCTGAATTGACTGATTAAAGACCAGGACTTGATTAGCAATTAGTAATTAGTGTAATTGTTATTTATTTTAAATAATAAGCCATTATGCTATATACTGAACGCTCTTTCGATGTCTAAAAATACTGCTGAGCAATACTTTTTCTCTCGTGATGTATCACGTCAACGATCGGACGGTGTTATGCCGCAAAGCCAAACGGATAATCCGGAACAGTTTTATTTTCGGCTGATAAGGGCGACATTCTTCTTAATAATAATAATTTTTCAAATAGTTCCAATATTCTCGAAACCCTTTGAAAAATTATTATCAAGCAAAATGGTGAAAATTAAATTATCCGAACAAATGATAATTTTCATTTGTAGCGAATTTAATTTTCGTAAAATCACGCAGATCTTACAAATTCGAAACTGTTTTTTAAAAAAATTCTTAACGAAATTACGTAGAAACCTAGTTATGTCTTTTAACTACCTCCTCATAAAACTTCATTCTATTTTCACCTCCCACTTAACCCTACACATACAATATATGTAAATGTAAAATGTAAAACGCGTATATTTGGCATTATATTAAAAAGTTATAATAATATTTAATAAATGTACCGGAACAAATGACCTCTCCATTTATGAAAGTAAAAATTCTAATAATATAAACAGGTAAATAATAAATATACAAGATGAAAATAGTATTAATGAAAAAATCAGACAAAAAACCATCACAAATGAAAAGCGGTAATTTAAAAAATAATAAGTTTAATTATATAACGAATATGTAATATCATTTATAAGTAATGGAAACGAAAACAAACAAATTATGACGTTATGAGAATAATACATTATGTTTAATGCGTCGATGCTTATAGTATATCTAATACTTAGTTCCCTGGAATTGTAATTTTCTATTGCTGGAAGTAAATTATTACGGTGCACACTACAACTGAGAAAAAATTTTTGGGATAGTTTGAGGATATAGTCTTTTACATATGGTATCTGCAGAGCACTATGCATATATGAAATTTTGGGGACATTGAGGATACATCTATCGATTTTAGACTAATTGCAGTCTATTAAAACTAGCATTTAAGACTGAAGACCAAACTGGACAAAAATATGTTAAAATAGGCCTAATGATTGACTTGTAGTCTATTAATTTATTATTAATATTTAAATGAGATTTACGTTTGAAAATGGGATAAATTAAACAGATATTGCTCTGTTTGTCTTCAATGATGCATGGTCAATATGCTTAGAAAACGTTAGTCTCTTGTCTAAAATAACACCAAGATAGCGTATCTGGTCAGACCATTCTATATCAACGCCACTGACACGAAGTCTGGTCGGCAAAAACGATCTTCGACGAGTGAAGAAAATTGCTTTCGTTTTGGAAGGATTAAGAGCAATTTGCCATTTAGAAAAATAACACGATCAACACCGGATTGTAACCTATTGCTGATAGTACTTGGCCTGTAGGAACTGCAGTACAACGCTGTGTCATCAGCGTATAAAGCAACTTCATTGTTATTTATATGCGGGAAATCATGCATGAAAAATGTAAATAAGAATGGCCCCATCACGCTACCTTGAGGCACGCCGGCAGAACAGGATTTGTTACTTGATTTCGCATTATTTATAATGGTATAAAATGATCGATTAGTTAAGTAACTATTAATCAGTTTAATTAGATAATTGGGAAACCTGGTAACAATCATTTTATGGATAATACCATCGTGCCAGGTTGTGTCGAAAGCTTTTGCCACATCAAATAATACCATCCCAGTATGTTTATCGAAGTTAAAATTATCTGTGATAGAGTATATATTATATATATGTATGTATAAGTATGAATACATATATTTACAATAGGGTGAGGAAAGAGTTTAACTGCCGATGTGACGTTTCGCGTTACTTTCTATTACACGCCACGAACAAGTGTGAGAGCGGTAATATTAATGAAGTTAATAAAAGACGATAAATTAACAAAATCCGTTTCGGTTCGTATAATAAATAAACTGAAAGAAAATTTTTTTTAGAATCAAAAATGAATTTAAAAAAAACTCAACAAATGTAAAAAGAAAATAAAACAGCAAAAATCACAAGATAACGATATTTTATTTCGTACAGATTACACTCGTACAAGTCATCAGAGTAAATATGGATTTAATTAGAACTAGAGACTCTATTAAGTGCTATGGTATATATTGGGGGAGATGGAAAATGCATCTTATATATTTAAAATAAAACAACTATACAAGAGCAACTTGGCAATTGTATATGTGAACTATGTGTAAAGTCAAGTGAAAGCTTGGAAAGAGTATGAAAGAATGTCGCCACTATTTTTTAACATATATATACAGAATACATTATGCGGCAATTGTTCGATCATTGGAACGACGTAAAAGAATTAATAGAATTAATAATCCACGATATGGTGACGATATTGTTATCACAAGCAGTTCCGAAGGAAATATGATTAAATTCATGGCGAGACTAGAAAACCAATGTATACGGACTGTTAATTAACAAAAATAAAAATAAAATTACGAGCATACGCGGAATTGATGTTGCGGCTAATTTTGTGTACCTAGGATCAACGTTAACCAATAATGGAAGCTGCTTGTCGCGTATAAAGCGCGGATTAAGCGCGCAGTGCTACAGTTAGACTAATAAAGATGCAGAAGGATACACAGTACCGACATTGAATACAAAGTGAATTTGCAAAATTGCCTATACAATAGCCGCTTATATATATATATATATATATATATATATATATATATATATATATTTATAATATATGTAGTTATACCTAAAATGTATAATATGCTTATATACATTTTATATTATTATTATTTCGAATCAGACACTGACGGATAAGGGCCACTCTTTTTCCGCTCTTTCAAAACTACTTTTCTCCTTTCCTTGTCCCCTCTTTTTCTTTTCTTCGGTCCATAAAGTGTCAATTCTTTTTCTTCTTCTTCGACGCTAATCGCTATTCTATGCCTTCAGACGTAATCTTCAATTTCTTCGTATCATTTTTACTCCTCCTGTACCGCATGCCGTTTATTTTTAGTTTTCAAATGTAATTAGACAATCTTCCGGTGAACTTGTTAAGGTCCGTCTTATATATATATATATACACCAGAAAATGTACCAGTTGATTAAATTCACCTCCTTCATAAAAAAAAGGAAATAGAACCGATGTTAATAATTACCGAGGAATATCTACCGGTAACATATTCTTTCAAAAGCGTCGCAAACTCGATTGGAATATGAAAGAAATAAACAGCTTGGAGAGGATATCAATGTGGTTTTAGAAAAAGAAGATTTTGTACCAAACAGATACTATATTTGAAATTAATACTAAAATATAAGAAATTGAGATGTAAAAACATAATAGTAGCTTTTGTTGACTTCGAGAAACCTTATGACTCTATAGACAGGGAAACATTATTTAACATATTAGATGTAGATAGTAAACTTATTGCTATCATTAGACAAACATTAACAAAAACAAAGTATCTAAAGTTAAAATTTTAGTAGAAGTATCAAAACCGTTCCAAAGGAAGTAAGACAAGGAGATGGATTATCGCCAAAATTATTCAACTCGGATAATTAGAGAACGGAGAATTAGAACAAAGGAAGAAGGTATTCGGAAGAATTAGATTAGGTAGAGAACGGCATAGAGATCGATTAGCCTTTGCAGTTAGCGATTTTGTCAGGATATTTTAAGGAGGAACAAGAGCAGGATTACAAATTTCTTTTAAAAAACAAAATATATAACTGAAGCAATGGTCCGAAATATGTAAGAACGATATCCGAGAAAATTCGAAAAGTCATAAAATTTAATGTGTTGGACAAGGATTATAGAAAGAGCGAGAAAAATGGAAAAAGTATTTCGGTTAAATTTACACAATAAGAAATCGGTGTCTATGAACGCAAAAACAAATTTTACGACTCTTCGAATTTTCCCGGATTGCGAGACAACGTAAAATCTAGTTGGCACGTTGGTGATCGTCTAGGTTTTCTCGAGTATTGCACATAGAAGAAGAAGAAGAATACAGAGATCAGACCGGAATGTCTTTACGCGTCAGAATGTCTTGCAATGGATTCAGTAAACAGTGTTAATCTGATCGAAAAGAAAGAAAATCAGAAAAATCCTCGGGATATGGAAATAATACGTGGAAATTAATAAAGTATATGAAATAGTAGAAAAAATAACAGATACTACGCGTAAAAGAAGGGTTGTCGAATTTTACGATCATCTTAAAAGGATGGAGTCCCGAAGATTATCCAAAAAAATATTCAATTTTTCGCGATACAAATCAGAATACAACAATAATCTGGTTTGTATAAAAATGACTTAGACGAAATGAAGATAGAAGAAGAAATCCAGAGTAGACAACTAGTTAGAAAGAAAATTGAAAATTTTGGAAAGATTAAAAGAAAAACGGGGAAAAAACTGGCGCCATAATGGACGGATGGAAAGAAATGAAGTCGGGGCAGAGGATGAAGAAGTATTGGCCGGAGAGAAAGACGATGAATCGAGCATAAATTATTTCACATGGTCCTTTGATGGCCTAATTCGGAAAAAAAATATATATATATATAGTCATAGAATCGAATTCTTCTTATCCGGCACGTTAATGTAATTCCCGGTTATTCTGTTTTAAATATTTTTTTTTTCAATTAACCAATACTCAGTCTTTATTTTATTGAGGACCGGCTGCTGTATTTGCTGTAAATTTGTTTGTTTTTTTAAGGAACTTCATAGGCCAGCTTTATACGTTTGTCCTTTTACTAATTCTATCTGCCGCTTCGCCATAATTCCACAACATTTTTTTTTGCAGATGCAAAATCATAAGGCCTGCGCGTATAAAATATAAATTGTACACATTAATGCGCGAAATACATATAAATCGATAGACACATATGAGAACGATACATTATAAACTATTCACCGTAATAATGTAAAGAACCGTATAAAAATGTAGTGTAAGCGATTCGTTCATCTGAACTGCATTCTTAATGTTAAATCTATTCTTAATTAAACCCGTTTGAACAAGCGCAACTGGTATTGTAATCAGCTATAGGCACAATAAACAATCGTTGATGCATGCCGTTATCGTCGTAATGATGACACTCATCGAAATCTCGAAATTGAACAATAATGTGATTAAAGACTTTTCACTTACTCAATATAAGACATGTCAACGTTGAAACTTTCACAATCTTAACATTTAGCTACTACTTTGTATATACACTTCAATACTAAGCCAAATGTGTTTCCTTTTATATATATATATATATATATATATATATATATATATATATATTTTATTACGCATTAATATGCTCAACAATTGTTTAACTACGTATTTAAACTGGTGCTACTTTTATTTATATAAAATAAAATATATATTTGTATAAATATTTTTTCAAAATATATAGGGTCATCGTCCTTGGACATATCGTTCAATTCGGTCACGGTCATTTTATTCCTACTGGGCGCATTTTGTATGTTACTCAGTTGCGTCACGTTAACGGTCATTTGTAAGCGGAAAGGTTTACGTGAAAAGTCGAAGAACCGAAATCGCGACGACTCGATATGTCACGGCGCGATGCTGATATCGACCGATGAAAACGATCCGCTCGGTTTACAATCGTCCGCTGTTAGAAGAAACGCCACGGATGAACCGACTGAACCTGATATTATAACGAATACCGGAGGTAATCCTTAACTATCATTCGTAACTTTAAAAAAAAAATTGCACAGTAAAAATGATAGAAATTCAACCACGAGTAATTGACGGATAGGAAATATTTACAGGGAATAAGGGCTGTGTATGTATATGGGTTTTTGTGTGTATAATAAAACCCAAAAAGGAGTTACTAATTAATGGACAACTATTTGAAAAAAAAAAAAAAATTATATTTAAAAAAATTATAACTTTTTTGGTAGAATTGATATCCTGCCTACAATCAGGCTGAAGAAGGGTCAGGTTTAACTCTAGATCTAAGGTAGTAAAGCAATTAAATAATTATATCGAATCGGCGGTAGCTAAATAGCATGATCTGCCCCAACAATCTGTCAATTCTACTAAAGAAACTCTCGTTTGATTGAGACGCTATTCAATGGCTGACTACAAGAAGATTAGGGAACTGTTGTTAGATGAGAATAGAAAGAAGCAAATTTCAAATTCTTCAGTCCTAGGTCATTTAGTAAACTAACGGCCGGAGCAGTAATGTCCCAGAACAGATTCTTAAAACTGTATTATTTATAGTTTCTAGCGACTGTAAGTGGTATTGTTTCCCATCTGCATGTACTACTGCTATTATATTTTGCTTGGCTCCATACGACAGACAATAGAACATTAGGATTAGGCAGACTGATTACTAGTCCATTTCATTAAAAAATATAATCAATTTCGTTATAAATCGACGATTCACGACGGAATACAAAACATAAATATATCCAAAATTAAAATATTTAAAGATATTAATTCGTTAGAATATATATATATATATATATATATATATATATATATATATATATATATATATATATAATCTTTAAGATTTTCAAAAAATCTGTTAAGTAGCTTATTATTATTACATCATTAAGTACATGTATTGGAATCATGTATATATATATATATATATATATATATATATATATATGTATATATAGTTTCATTATTAGTTTTATTTAATTTACTTAATCACCTTCGGCGGTTTCATTCCATATCAATAAACTCTATATTTTTATAATCTCTGGTAATCCGGTTATAATAGGGGAAAAGGTGAAAACTGGTACGATCGAACTAATCTGTACAGGGACGTAATCTTATCCCACCTAGACGCGTATACGAATAAATAAATATAATAAACTCTGAGGATTCACGAAATGGCCATTTCAGAAACGCGTTTTACTTTGAAGTTATTCTTCATACTTTTTTTTTACTTTCGTGTATCGCGAGCGGTGGGGGGAAAGTGCAGAAATATGAAATGAAGTTAAAAGGAATCGGTTCTCTTTCTTCCGTTTAACCGTCTCATCGTTCTTCTATCTCCGTCTTTCTACGCCGAACTAAAAAATAAATTATGCGCGAAAGTCCGGAATTTACTTTCCGTAGCTATAAGAAAAAGCTATCACCATTCATCCTAGTATATAATGCGACTATCACCCTTGCCGACGAACGGTAACTATAAAACCCGTAAAATGGAATTTACCCCCGTTCTATATTATTACTTGAAATTATCTTTTCGCTACTGCTATTCCGAGAAGGTTCGAGGAGAAACATATTGCGCCGTGATAGTAAAATACTTTTTTCCTGGCGAAAATTCTGTGTGGTGGTTGTTTTAAATAAATCGTAATTAAAAGACTAACCTTTTTCATCGGTATATTTTCATATATACATATATATACACATAGATAGATTTATATATATATATATAATATATATGTGTGTGTGAATGTATGTGTATGTATATATATATATATATATATATATCATATACGACCAACCCTTAATTTCGAAAAAACAGCGACCTTCAGCCGACGAAAAAGAAAAGAATACAGATCTATTAAATGTTAATAAATTATTACTAGGCAAATTTTTAAAACTTTGAATTAACTCTTTTTCTTTTATTTACAACAATTTAGTCAATTCTCAACGATAATTAAGAAAAAACTGAAAACGAGCTCCGGAAAAACCCGACCATTTTTAACTCCGTACTGGATAAAAAAAAAAGTAACAATAAAATGACTTTTAAGTTAACGTGTTTGTTAGAAAATAATTTTTTTCTACACATCCGTTAAAGTTTTTGCTTTTCTATTCGATTTAAGCGAAATATTATATATATATATATATATATATATATATATTGCTTAAGCCCATAAAGCCGGGTCTAGGGCTGCACAATTTTAGAGACACAGCAAAATTTGGAAGTATCAAAAAATTTCAAAAGCAACTTAAATTTTATAGATGAAAGGTGTTTAAAATTCAAAATTACACGAGTATTCTGTCGATCGACAGAACAAATTTCATCGCTTTTTCTCTCTCGCTGTTACTACTTATAAATGCGAATATTTTGAAAATATCGTTTACTATGTCAAAAAAGTGCGTGCAATAACTAAAATTCGTAATATCCACAAAAAAAAATTTTAACTCATTTCAACAACTTCTCATACATTTTGGCGAAATTAAATTATCTATTGTCCATTTTATTTGTAAAAATATAATTTTCACGTTATATTCCTGCAGCATGTTTTCCATAATGTTGACACTCAGTTCTTTTTTTTTATTCAGCTAATACAGCGCGATCATCGGCAAATCTAAGCAAACATTTTCCCCATGTATATTCCTTCAACTTTTTCTTTCGGGTTTTTTTTCATCGCTTCTTCTATGTAAACATTGAATAACATCATCGTCGTACACCTTTTCAAATTTTTGCTTCTCTTTATTCTAATTTTTATAATCATCCGTTGATTATTATATAGATTGTATATAATCCTTCTTTCCTTATATTTTAATCCGGTGTTTTTTAATATTATAAACATCTTTTTCCATTCGACATTGATGCCTTTTCTATAAATCCTTGGTGACATGGAGCGACAATAATTATTTACCTTTTAATTATAAGACATGTGTTTATATTCGATTTTGTCGTACAAAAAATAAATGTCTCTTCGATTACTGTACGGGTAATGTTCCAGTATGTAATGTAACCTGTGTTCGAGATTTAGGGGTTTATATTGACAACGAGCTTAAATTTGCAACTCATATTGGTAATATTACCAAAAATGCTTACAGAACTATGGGTTTCGTCATTAGGAATTCATGCGTATTTCGTGATCCTCTGTTTCAACACTCTTGTAAGATCGCAATTAGAATACGCATCTGTGGTAAATATATTCATACGGTGGAAAAAGTTCAATGTCAGTTTTGCGAGGTATATTTATTACCGTCAAACTGGTGTCTATCCAACATTTTTAACTTATAATATTTTATGCGATTTCCTAAATATTAAATCCTCGAGTGCTAGAAGAAAGATAAGTAAGTTGAGGTTCCTGCATGATTAACGCTCGCATAGATGACAATTATTTATTATCTAAAATCTTATTTAAGGGTCTCCAGTGTTAGTAGTAGGTCACATCGTATTTTCTATGAATCTCATGCTCTCGTACGAATTCAGGTTATAATTAATCACTTTTATCCACCTTACGTCTATATAATAATAACGTACTAAATATTCATCCGCAGTTAGATATATTCATTTCGATAGTAAATTTGTATATAATAAATTTTTTTTAACTCTATATTTCAATTGTTACTTTTCAGTAAGTTTGTTTTATTTTGGTCATATGCCCCGATGGAGAGTTTGTTTACATGAGAGTATGTATGTATATTTCTGGGTTTTTTTTTTTGTGCTTTTCCGATGTGCGCTTGTATGTGGGTATTGTATTTCGTTAGAATCATTTTTCGGTTTGTATTAGTAATTTTTTGTTTTCAATCTTAATGATTATTTATATTAATTAGCGTGTTGTGTGAGTGTGGTTCAGTTTTATTTTTGTTCATACTTTTACTTTATAATTATTCTGTAAGAGCGTACACTGTAATTGGCGTTATGCTGTTGCGTACGCCATATTGTTTTGTAAATAAATAAATAAATAAAAAAAAATGTACTTTTTCCTTTTCTTATTTTCTCTGTAATGATTAATCGTAACACCTATATATCGCTTCTGTGGTATGTTCTTTCTAAAACCAAATTGATCTTCTGCTAATATTTTTTCCATCATTCGTTCTGCTCATCTATATATAATGTTTGTTAAAATTTTTGAAGCGTGTAACAATAAACCGATAGTTCTATCTTTTTCACACGTATCACAGCCTTCTCTTTTTTCGGTATTGCGACTATTATATTCTTTTTAAAATCGTCTGGTACATTCCCTGTCTCATATATTTCCGAAATAATATTATGGAATCCGGTACTTTCCTCTTCTTGCCATAATTCAGATGGTATTTCATCTATCCCAGGCGCTTTACCGGGTCTCTTAACACTCTTGTAACGCTCTGTCAAATTCAGCTCTTAATAATAGACATCGGCTTTCTCGTCTATATCTACAATATTTTCTTTTTCGATAATTTTCTTCATTATCATATCCCGTATATAATTCTTCAAAGTATTCTGTGTCCATCTATCCGCTATGTTTCCATCTTCAATTAGCGAATTTCCACATTTATTTTTTATATTCCTACTTTTTTTCTATCGTTTGAAAAATTCTTCCTATTAGTTTATACGCTTCTTCAGTTTTTCCTACATTAATTTTTTGTTCAATCTCCGCACAATTATTCTGCATCCATTGTTCCTTTTGCCTTTTTACATTTCCGATTAATTTCATTCCTCAATTGAATGTTCTTCGTGTCTCCATTAAAAAATTTCATTATTCATCCATTTTTTCTTAGCCCTGTTTGTTCTCTTTTTCCTAATATGGTATTCGGTGTGTTCATTACTTTTTAATTGTGTCCATTTTTCTTCAATAAACTCCCTTTTTAGTAGACTGTCTGATCGTTTCTTTTATTTTTTGTTTATATCATTAAGTTTTATATATATATTATATATATATATATGTGTATGTGTGTGTAAACAAATTAGAAGCATAAATTTTAAAGGTTATAGCAAAGAAATAAGAAAGAACCCGCACTGAAAATAATATAAACAATTAAATAACGAAATAACTAAAGTAATTAAATAAAGCCATTTTGGACCACCCCTCGTGTTTTTTTTTTTTTTTTTAATTTTTTATTTTACTTTTTTTTTTTCATTACTCTTGACATTAGTAAAGGTTAGATTTAAACAAACATTTACGTTAGATTACAGCGTCATCTATATCATAAACAAATATGTTGATAATAATGGATGTAAAACAAAAGTCTGTGATCGTACTTGTGAAACCTATAATAATGTTCTCCTAAATTTACAACATACCCGGATGATGATGTGAAAATTTTCACATTTCTCAACTATGTAAGTAATCTTAGGCGGAATTTCATTATAAAACAAACTCGTAGAGGCGAACGGTTACACACCTACATAACCGGATTGAAAGTCAAACTGTACGCGATAAAAATTTACAACAAATAAAAAATTTAATTCAATACGATACATTTGAAATATTAAAACTACTCAGCTATATTAATCGATCGTAACACGAAATTTTATAACCATTTGAATTTTATCGCGTCCAAAATGATTATATAAAGTGACAAAATTATCGGATAAACTGTATACTGTAACAATAATGGAATAAATTATAATAATGGAATAGTACCGTGTGTAATAGTGTAATTCTCGCATATTGTATTACGGTAGTATAATTTAAATACTAAGCAATTTCGAAAGAGATTACAGATAATTCTCGGGATAAAGTTAATCAAGTCGTAGCAACAAGTATTGCCATCGCTCTGGTATTAAATAAACCGTTAATATACGACATTAATAAGCATTATCTGCTTAATAAAAAGAACAACCCAAATCACGAATTTATTCATATACATCATCCCCGTACTTCAAACATGAGGTGAAAACAATTTAAAACGATACTGGATGTTTACTATAACGCAACGTATCCTGACTGGGCGTTTATTTATGAAAACACCGTTATTTCATTCCTATCTGATGCGCCGTATATATATATATATATATATATATATCTCGTATATCACGATTTAAATTGGAATATTTCGGAGTTTTTAATTCATTTTAAAATGTAAATTATGCGCAAAGAAAGATAGTCGTATCTATCGTCGTTATGTTACTTCTAAATAGGCTATATATATATAAGTAACACGCGAGCCTGCAATTGTATCCTGACAATAAAGCGATTATAATTAGTTCTCCGGGGTTTATGTGTGTCTATATTATAATTGCCTTGTACGCTACTTACACCGTACAACAAAATATGTTATAGTAAGTAGTCGCCTACCTCCGATAAGGAGACGGCACTTGATGATGATGATATATATATATATATATATACGAATCGAAAGTTCATTTCGAGGGTCGTTCGTAGCCATCGTCGTATTTATCTTATACAATTGAGAGAAGATCATCGTCTTATTCTTTCCGCATCCCCTTTGCCAAAAAAAAAAATATATATATATATACCCTAACAACTTCGCCTTTTTGGATCGGTCGAAAAAGGATATTAGGCACACGAATACAAATAATGAACTTAAAACAAATAATCGAAAAATGTAGAGAATTCAATGTCACAGCATACTTCTGCTTCATTGATTATAGTAAAGCATTCGACCACATCCAATGGGAACACCTATGGCAAATATTAAACAACCTCGGCGTCCCACGTCATCTAATTGGTCTCATTAAATCGTTATATACATCTAGCAAAGGTAGAGTTAAAGTAGGTGATAAATTGTCGGATGAATTCAAAGCAGGAAAAGGTGTACGACAGGGCTGCATACTAAGCCCCCGATATTGTTCAACATTTATAGTGAGTGGATAATGAGAAGTGTCCTACAAGAATGGGAAGATGGTGTAAAAATTGCAGGAAAAGCAATCAATAACCTGCGATACGCGGACGATATTGTAATAATCGCCTCATCGGAACAAAAAATGGTCAGCCTCCTTGAAAAATTGGAAAGTATAAGTAAAGAACATGGATTATACATAAACAGGAACAAGACTAAGATAATGATTATAGATGGCAACAGTCAATCACAGGATCCACAAAGTATAGATGGCTTACAAGTGGTTGAGAGATTTGTATACTTAGGAACGCTAATCACAAAGGACGGAAGCTCAACAGAGGAAATTAAACGGAGAATAAAGATAGTAAAAATGACGCTATTACAATTAACGAAAATATGGAAGAGCCATGAGATAACAATACACACAAAAATGCGTCTTACGAACTCGCTGGTGTTCTCTGTATTCCTATATGCATCAGAATGCTGGACAATGAAAAAGAGCGATACACAACGCATTAATGCGTTTGAAATGCACTGCTGGAGGCGAATGCTAAGGATACCATGGACTGCGAAAAAAACTAATTTGTCAATACTTCAAGAAATTAAGGTGGATCAGAGATTACAAACCGTGGTACAGAAACGAAAGAACATCATACGCAGGACATATCATACGACAGAATGGATTGGAAAAAATGATTATGACGGGTATGGTAGAAGGTCGTAGGAAAAGAGGCAGGCCACCAACAAGATATATAGACAGAATTAAAAGAATCGCAGTCACCGCATCAATACGAGAAATGATGGACCGGGCAGCAGATCGAACTACATGGCGGCTAAAAACGTTCGTTTATGAGGATTCATAGGGTCACGATGCTCGAAACGAGCCACCGATGATGATGATGATATATATACATATATAACGTACAGAATAAGTAACCGTATGTATTGATACTTCTCAAATCCGACGAACTATTATAAACCACCACAAAGATTTCCACATATAACATTAAAACATAGAACTGCGGAATGAAATTTATCAATCAATCAACCATAGATGTAACCTTTGAGAATTACTTAATATTTGTACGATAATTTCTGAAGTTAAGCTGACGGTCTCGCAAATTAATTATTTTATATATGTGTGTGTGTGTGAAAAAATTATCGTTTTAGCCTTGATAAAAATAACAAGCTATAAATTTGTTTACGAATAAACAAATACGCACTCTTTAGGGTTTTCCAACAAGAACCGGTTCTAGTCGATGTTGAAATAAAACAAGCTGTGTAGAAAGCATTTATGAAAATATTATTTATATATATATATATATATATATATATATATATATATATATATATATATCATATGTAGAATCCTTTCAAATATTCGCAACGGCATTTTACAGCGAAACGCATCCGATTGGTCCAATTTTCAATGACTCGGCCGCGTTGATCTGATTTTAAGCGATAGCATTGATAACCTCGACTTTGAAAGCATCGGTAGATTGCAGCTTATACCCGCGACTTCAGAGAACCGCGTAAGAAAAAGTCTATTATGTAGCGCCACGTAACGGTAATTTGGCGTTTGCAACAGAGACATTCGAACGGAAAGGAATTCGGAAAAAAAAGGTTTTTCAAGTGAAAAATAAACAACACGAAAAATAGGAAAAAATATAAATTATTTCTTTCGGTTAGAAAGCGCGGGAAGTTATCAAACTATAAAGTTAATGCGAGAGACGGATACAGAACCGGCTCCTTCATTAGAATAAGTTTTCCGTCCGGTCAATCTAGAATTCGTTCTCGTTCGCATTATTAAAACGATTTTACTTCTTTCTCCGTTCTATTTTTCGAGAAGTCCGCTTACTAACGAAATATCCTTTTTCGACCGATCCAAAAAGGCGAAGTTGTTAGGGTATATATATATATATATATATTTTTTTTTTTGGACGAAGGGGATGCGGAAAGAATAAGAGGATGATCTTCTCTCAATTGTATAAGATAAATACGACGATGACTACGAACGACCCTCGAAATGAACTTTCGATTCGTTTAGGCTCGTCGTTCGATTCGTTCGTCAGCGTTGAAAAACTAAAAATAAAAAAAAATAAAAAAGATGTAAGATATAGTCGTTTAGGAGAGGACCATTAAAATTTTCCGAACAAAAAAAATGTGCGCGGTGTAAAGGGGGTGCAGGTAATTAGGTGGAGGAACGAAATGAGTTCGGGGGAATTTTAAATCCACTAGCGGTCTCTTAAGAAGACGTAAACCACTTCCAACCACCGACACCCGATTATCATCTTCGACGTTGTTATTCTATTATCATCATCGATAATTATCTATATTATCTATTATTATTATCATCATCGTTATTATTATTTTTGACGGCGGTTAGGCTCTTATTGTAGTCGTCTAATTTTATTAAATCTATACAGGAATATATTTGAATATATTTTCATTTTAATTTAACATAAAAACTCTTCGATTTGCCGTTTAATTTTAAATTCTCGGCTTTTATTCGAACGAACAATCGATTGTACAGATTTCCCAGTATTTAAGCTTTCTATTGAAAAAAAAAAAAGTAGTTAGCCAAGTTGTCGCCAGTTTTATTTAACGCGCTGTTGGAACAACTATTCAGGAATCCATCCTGGGAACAATATGGAATGAACATCGACGTCGCACATTTTAACAAATTTACGTTTCGCTGATCACTTATAGCTTAGCTGAACAATTACAGACGACGCTTAACTAGCAAAAGTACAAAGAAAGCGGGACACCCCGACGAGTATAAATGACAAAAACCGATCTACATTGAAGAGCAACGCGGAGTTAAAAGATAATGTCGTAAAGTAGAGAACGAGCTTGGTAACGACGCGTGTACAAAATATTATTTAAAGAAATATACGATAGGGCAAATAAATGAATTTTATTTAATTAGAGTACGATGCGCTAATAATAGAATATTCTTCTTCGTGTTAAGTAGCTATTTTTATCTTAAAACTGTAGAAACGAAAATAAAGTATAAATATTCGGTGTAAAAAACACATTATAGGAGTAGTAACTGCATAAATTAAAATAATCTAAATAAACGGTAAATATTAAAAAAAAAATAAACCACGTTTAATTCTACGCGAATAACGTATGGGTTGAGATTTAAAGCTCGTCGTATTTAATACTGGATACGTTATAAAGTGCAGAAAATCAATTTAACAGTAGTCGCGGTGTCCTTTATACGGCACACGCGGAATTGCTAACGAAAGTCTTTAAAATAAGAACTGGGGCAGTGGAATATTTCAGTTTTAAAAATATTTCTATTAAAAATTATCATCCGGATGTTATTTTTCATATTATTTTTAGTCGTTTACACTTAATAAGCCAACATTCGCTTTTCATCGCCTAAGTGTCTAACCGCGCTTTACGTTATCTCATCCGTGCGAGATAACATCAAACACGCTATTTGTCCTCCATGTTCTTAAAAACGTAGTCGACCATTTGATCTAACTTAGTGTTAAATGAACACCATCAATTTTGGTGGCAATAACAGTGCCGAGATGACTTTTGAGTTAAGATTTTGAATAGTGTCTGGCTTAAATGACCACGAAGCAACCTACTCCGTTAGAACAAGTTGCTACAGAAAGGAAAAAAAATAAAAATTAAGGGACCAAAAAAAGAAGAAAATTAGAAAATTTCTCTCGACCATATCGAATGTCGACTAGTTTTTACAATTAATCGATTTTAAAGAATTCGTTATCGAATTATTTTATAAATAAACGTTTTTCAAATTTGCTATTTTTTTTTGTAATATTGTGCATTTAAATTATATATATATATATTTCGTGTAAATTGTATATATATTTTTAAATACGAAAACGAGAGATTATAGTTTTGCAATCATTTGAGGGGGGAACACCATATCGTTCGAATGACCACCGCAATTCGCAACAATACATTCATTCGGTACTTTTACAAAATTTTTCAAGCAGAGGTCGCTGAATTTTTCAAATTTCTTCAGAAATAATCGGTGGGTTTTGTAAACGCGGTTCTTAAGGTATCCCTATATAGAAAAAGAAAAATTGTAACTTTGAATTTTCTGTTTTTTAAACTCTCTTTGCACTATCGTGATCGATTCGTAAATAACCTTCCACGCAAAACGCGCACTCCTTCCCATTATTAGGATTCGATGATAACTGAAACTGATCGAAAATGAATCTCTCGTGTGACTAAACATGAAGCACGCGGTTTTTAGCGGTGTTATCAACTGCGTTATTCGGAAAACCGTTCGTCTTCTCTAGGTGGATACATAATATATAAATATATTTAATCGTGTAACGAGCATTTTAATTTATTTCGAATTTCGTGTACGTTTAAACTTGTCTTCGTTTTACAAGTCTTGTCCATGTTTTTTTGAATTACGTCTAAATTCTGTCTTTAATACGCCGTGATAAATTTGAAATTTTCAGAAAGCCGCGATGAATTTAATCCGATAAGTTTTTTCATTATTACGCGTACAATACGTTATTTTTTCTATTCGATAATATTTTGTACTTGGAAAAGTTTCTTTCGATTATGTTCGCATTACGTATACATATATATATATATATATATATATATATATGTATGTATGTATATACTTTTTATCCCTTTAAAATGAGAAAATTTAACGCACGACAGCAACATTTAGAACCGAATCATCAGATTTTTCTTCTTTCAAACGCATCTACCGCATCTTTATTTTTTCATCCTTCCAATCCCTTTGAATTTTCTCCGAATATTTTCTTATATCGGAAACATATTCGTCCGCTACTACTTTCTCCTTTTTAAACTTTTCGTTAGCGTCGTCACGTTTTTCGAAAGTGTTATACCCTATCTGCCATTTTTGTCATCGTCCACCGCATCCGCTACATTTGCCTTAACCATACGAAATATACTTTCTCTTCATTCCCGCATGTTTCTAATAGTTTTTTTCTTCTCCGACCACGGTCATTACTAGCCCCGAGGTTTATTCAAATATCGACGGTCATTTCTAATTTCCGGTCCATCGTGAATAATGTTTAGGCAATTGATCGTAATTTAATTTCCCTAACGCCCGGCCATCTTTTATAAACAGTACTCCGCCACCGAAATTCCTCAGCTGACTGGACTGTTTAATTTTCAATTTTTATTTCATCTTACTTCATCGTCGGTTGTCATGGTGAATTATATGTTTTATATATATATATATATATATTCATTTTTATTTATTTATTTATTATTATTATTATTATTTTAATTATCGTAACAAAATAAAATAAAAATTCTACTAGTTTCAACGGCGACCGTTCGTATGGTGCTAAAATGGAATATATTTAAATATCTAGTGAGAATCCAGCTGTTTCACCGGATGGAGCGCGCAATTTGTGACATTATAATGTCTATTAATTTTGAATAGTAGATTTTGCAACTATACAAATGATCGACAGTTTGAAATTCCCCACATTCGCATAAGGGATTTTTGAAACTATTTTCCGTTTATTCCCTTATCCCGTTCGGAATCTATTTATTCTGCACTATTCCGGTCGTATGATTCTATACTGACATTTTATACTATATTCGCGTTAATGGCTTTACTTTTTGTTCGTTCATCTTTCCATTCCAGTTTCTTGACGTGTTCTCTCCATATGTACCGCCGTTTTTTTTAGGGTGATTGTCTAGATTTCAATTCCCCTGTTGTTTTTGTAGTCTTTATCTACATGCATCCGATCAATTTTCCGTATGTGTAAAATTTTCCTATCCGAAAGCCTTCTTAATTTTTGAGGAGCAATGCGAGCAAAAACAAGAAACTGGTCTTTATTCGTCGACCTTAATGTGCCGCTAAAAATGGATATCTATTTCCTCGATATGAGCAAACTGGTGCGCAAAACAGTGAAAATATATAGTTTTTAACTGGTTATAATACCTTCGGGACGGATGGTGAAACTATATAGTAGGTTGTTTCCTCCATAATGCTGTATAGTCAGTATGTAAGAATAATATCGGGAAGCATTTCTGTAGTACTTCCTCTTTGATAAGTATTTAATTTAACAAAATAAAATAGAAATAACTGGAAAACAGTTCGTACGGAAATTACCTAATTTGTGAACATTTTATTTATGATTTATGAATAGAATACTAAACGAATAACCGATTTGGTTTTTTATCGATCAGAACAGAAATAATAAAATACGAAAAGCTTATATCGTTATTAACAAAATTAAAACAAAATGTTAATCGCTATAAAATTTATTTTACGCTTGCAAAGCTTTTCAACTGTAAAGAGTCATTTTCAAGCAAATACAACGAACGTTATAAATTAACAGAGGCTATAATGAAAATCATTTATTTGTAACGTTTTTAGTTGAAAATGACTTTATAGTCGAAAAGCTTTGCAAACGTAAAATAAATTTTATAACGATTAACATTGTCATGTTGTTTCGTTAATTCATAAAATCACTACTCTCCGATACGTCAACATTATATCGATATTATTTATTTTTAATATACCCTTTTGAAATTATATCCGCTCCGTCTAATATTTATAACGTCTTTTCGACTATAAAGTCATTTTCAAGCGAATACGAAAATTCAATTGATTTTTTAAATACAACGAACGTTATAAATTAACAGAGGCGTTAATGAAAATCATTTATTTGTAACGTTTTTATTTGAAAATGACTTTATAGTCGAAAAGCTTTGCAAACGTAAAATAAATTTTATAACGATTAACATTGTCATGTTGTTTCGTTAATTCATGAAATCACTACTCTCCGATACGTCAACATTATATCGATATTATTTATTTTTAATATACCCTTTTGAAATTATATCCGCTCCGTCTAATATTTATAACGTCTTTTCGACTATAAAGTCATTTTCAAGCGAATACGAAAATTCAATTGATTTTTTAAATACAACGAACGTTATAAATTAACAGAGGCGTTAATGAAAATCATTTATTTGTAACGTTTTTATTTGAAAATGACTTTATAGTCGAAAAGCTTTGCAAACGTAAAATAAATTTTATAACGATTAACATTGTCATGTTGTTTCGTTAATTCATAAAATCACTACTCTCCGATACGTCAACATTATATCGATATTATTTATTTTTAATATACCCTTTTGAAATTATATCCGCTCCGTCTAATATTTATGACGTCATCGTATTACGATTATTTTATCGCATAACACCGGCTTAATTTTCGATAATCTCGTTAACGAAATAATGACGATGATCGTAATAATAATATTAATTATTAACGGTTAAATCTACCCCATTTTCAATCGTAAACCTAAATATTAATAATAAACTAATAATGTACAAGTCAATCATTAGGCCTATTTTTTGACATATTCTTGTCCAGTTTGGTCTTCAGTAAAGTTTTAATTGACTGCAATTAGTCCAAAATCGATTAGATGTATCCTCAATGTCCCCGTATACACTAGAAGTTCATATATGCATAGTGCTCTGCAGGTAAAAAGACTATATCCTCAAACTATTCCAAAAAAATTTTTCTCAGTTGTAGCGCGCACTGTAATAATTTACTTCCAGCAATAGGAAATTACGATTCCAGGCAACTAAGTATTATACTAAGTATAAGCATCGACGCATTAAACATAATGTATTATTCTTATAACGTTATAATTTGCTTTCGTTTCCATATAAATGATATTACATATTCGTTATATAATTAAACTTATTATTTTTGAAATTAGCGCTTTTCATTTGTTTGTTGTCTGATTTTTACATCGATACTATTTTTATCTTGTATATTTATTATTTATCAGTTTATATTATTAGTTACTTTCATAAATGGAGAGAGCCTCCGGTACATTTATTAAATATAACTTTTTAATACGATGCCCCAAATATACGACGCGTTTTTACATTTACATTAACGATAGTAACGTATAGATGATTATTTTTTCTGTTGTAATTTTAATTTATATTTTATTATTTTTTTTTTATTTTTTTTTTCCTAGAACGAAGGCTGTTAAAAACATTTTCGAGAACTAATAAAACACCCCCGTTGACGAAAAATAAAAGAAGACTGGAGTACGAAGCTGACGATGAAAATTTCGTCCTAGTAAATTCCAATCACAAAACCGGTATCGGCGCTCGTAACCAATGCGTCCATTTGGATAGAGAATCCCTGCAAGTAACCAATGTAAGTAAATTCCTAGCCCCTCCGCTACAAGCTGGTGTATAAATTAACAATCACAGCGATAACGATAACATAATTATAACGGTATTACTGGTAAAAATGGCTTCATAAATTTATCATATTATAGTAGCGGTAATATTAAAATTATAATAGTTAAAATCACTTAAACGTTTATAAAAGTCGATACATTTCGTGATTTAACATTAATTTCTGTTTATTTTTTATTACACATTTGTCAAATTTTAAAACTATGGGGGGGTTACAATTATTATCGATAATGTCGATAATCCTCTTTATAAGAAAAATAACAGATATTTACATTTTTTTATTTTAATAAATCTATACGAATAAGTATCAAAATTTATCGTTATAAACCAAAACAAAATCATAACATAGTTTAATAACTAAAAGTTTTTTATTGCAAAGCTTTTAGGAGAGTTACGTCATTTTCAAGCATATTTAATTTATAAAACCGACTCTTCAATATGTTCAACGTTTAAATTTACCGTGTTCAGTTAGTAATTCTATAACTGAAAAATCGCCAGTAAAAAATTCGTTTAAACCTTAAATTTAAGCCCGGGAAATCGATAACTGTTTTAATTTGCACTCTCAATCGTTATTATTAATTCCTATATATATATATATATATTTCAAATTTTCTAAATTGTTTATATACGTGTGCAGAGATTATTACCGCCACCGTCCGTGATGAATTCGTGTCCCATCCCGACTGCCGAAACTGTGATAGTAAAACCGGCGCACAATCACAAAATCGGACCGGAAGTAGTCACCGCCTCTCATCGATTACAAGAATCGTGCATATGATGCTCAGATTATAATAATAATAATAATATTGCGTAAACAAAGAAAATTTAGTAAAAATAATTAATTAACGATAATTAATTATTCCTAGAAATATATTACGAACGCCGGACGTTCTGATTATTCCGCGCGTTAGGTAAAATGTTCCCACCTGCTGACATTAGTGTCAAAAAATTCCTAAGCGTAATTTAGTCCGTTCATCTATACATGCATATACACATATATATATATATATATATATATATATATATATATATGAATCTCTTTGTGTTTATTTATAATTTATTGATTTTTCTACGTGTTTTATAGAATGTCTAATGTTTAAATGCCCTTAAAACAGGAGAAGCGCAGTCGGATGACACAAATGGAATTAACGTAAAAATGCTTAAATATAAATACATGTTTAATAATTTTCATATCGTCCGTTTCCAAACATCGTGACTAGCCCATTTGCGCTATTTTTATATTTAAAAAAATGGGCTAAAAAAGTTTACGCGAATATATATATATATATATATATATATATATATATACTGTTTAAACGAACAGAGAAACTAGCTCCTAATGAATAATGTAATTGATATTCTGACTGTGCGGCCTGTATAATTTTTTCGAAAGATCAAAATAATATTTCTTTTTTAAATCTTTCAGCCGCAGTCGCAATGTCTTCTATAGAATATATGATTATAAAAATATTGATATAAGGTATTTAAATAAATTATCTAGTCATCCAAAAATCAACATTTACATTTTCACCTACTCCAGTCATTTTTTAATTATTTCAATAAACCAAAAATATACCGTGTAAAAAATTTATAACGCGTGTGACTGAAAGAGTTAAAAATTCGATCGCTAAATATATGAACAATTTTAGACTCACGCCTCGCGTTGCCTGCAACTATTTATATAGATTCTGCTGTACATCTCGTGTTCAATATATATATATATATATTTATATATATATATATATATTTATATATATATATAATATACATGCATATATGGATAAACAAAATATCGACTCATACGCTTAAAATTATTATGTAAGTAGAAATCGCTTCATTCCCAGCCTCAAAAAGGAGAATTGTTCGCGATAGATATACAATATCGTCATCGAAGGTAGGCAAATTGAGCAAAGTCGAATCGTAAAATATCTCGGGGTTCACCTAGATCAAACCTTAAAGTGGGCTCAGCATATTAGAACGAACAAAATGGAACTGAACTTTAAGATTAAACAACTATCGATTTCGTACTATAGACAAATTATTACTATATTAAATCCGGTATGGCTATATGCAGCGGAACTACGGAGCTGAAAGCGATATTAACGAAATTCAGACATACCAAAACAGGGTGTTACGCGCTCTAGCGGGAGAGCACCGCGATACGTCTAAAACCGAAGGTTCGGCGAAAATCTAAATATAAAGTACTACATAGAATACGATTCAGAAACATATACAAACCCACTAGCAGACAGTTTACTGAAGAAACAGTAACGATTAAAAGACTGAAAAGAAGATGAAAAACCTGTAATTCGAAACCTCGCTAATGGACATATTCTGAAAATTCTCAAGAGACATCATCCGGTTGATAACATAAAATTGTGTCAGTACCTAATAAGGAGAGGATTTTTAAAAATCTCAGCCTTAGTCGTTCCAATGACGTGCGTAACGTATCTTAATAAATGGGCGAAGAATTTGATAATAATATAACGGTGTCTCATAGTACGACTTTCAAATTTTCTAAAATAATTTTCACTTCCCGTTAATCAGGCAGCTGCTACTCGCATAGATATGTATATTATAAATTGCTAGATTAAAATTATAAATTTTCCAATGTTAATTATAAATTTTCCGCAAATATTGACACCATTTAAATAAGTTTTAAACGATAACTGAACAAAAAAGAAAAAAAAAACGGTAGATATTATAATTATTAAAAACAAACAACTTTCGATCAATCCTCGCAGTTTTTAAATACTTGAATATATATATATATATATATATATATATATATATATATATATGTAATCGCCGATTTTAGGTTAATTTACTAATTAAAATTGTATATCATTGTTGAAAAATAACAAAGAACAAATGTTCTGAAATATAGTAGATTGATTACGTAGAGAGGTACCTCTATAGATGAGAAATATATATCATTATATTACTATTTGTAATAAATATATGCCGGAAAAAATTGCGCATCTTTAATTAACTTATGTCGAGCTCTCTTTATAATTAGATTTTTTTTAAATAAGTTTTCGTATTCGTTCTAAAAATATTTATTTACCATTGTTTAATTTAAATCCTATTTAATACGAAATATAAAATACGTTTTTATGCGTTATTTTTTATTTGAAAAACCTCGCATAAATTTACGAAATACACGATAAATTCTCGACGAATGTAAATTCAGTCGGGTTTTCCAGAGCTAGGTATTGTTATTACTATTCGGTATCACGAACATCGGCTAAACCAACGGACGATATAGTGACTGACAGAGAGACCCTGGATCAGATTTAAAGAGTTCAGTGATCGGAAAACAACATTGTACGTATGAGACTCAGATAAGGCTCATAGAATGTTATTCAGCTTTATAATCGTGGATCTAGAGTAAAGTTAAAGTACGAGTGCCTTCTCATGTGTGATATATTAACGCGTTATAATTTATTAAGTGTCCGTTACGTGAACGTTAAATGGAAACACTGATATGTTACCAATGATTAAACAATCTCTACTAATAGATTTTCAACAGTACTACACCGCCGAAAATCAGAACGAAGGGAATAAAATACTTTGCTTCGGTACATACGGTTTCCAGTAAGCCGTGTGGTTTCAATTATACCAGACCGTTTCGAGCGATTATACATCAACTTTATTTAGACTTCCCCATCACATGTTGCTAAATTATGCATAATTTCTGATGGTGACACGTGCCATATTAAAGACTGTATCGAGCAACAAATCTGGGGGTTTAGCCGAAATTTCTAAAGCTTAGAGATGAGATGTTGTCTAGTGTTTTACAAATATCGCATACATTACCTGCGAGTATTGAATTGTTTCCGATGGTCCATTCGGTTACAGTCAGTTTATATAAATTTATCAAACGTAGCTGCATTGAGATTTAAAATATACTAACTGGATGATAAAGGTTTCTAGCCAAATGGCGCAAGCTGGGCTAAAAAAAAAATCGTTATGAAAACATAATAATAACATATTATTATGCGATGAATGAGCATAACATACACTTAGCGGTGCAACAACTGACTTATTCACTCTGCCGTCGTACTGTACTTATTTATATATAAGCCTGGAAGATTCATGGTATTGCTTTCGCCAGGTAAACCGTTTCTTACGGTGCACCCGTTCCCAGTACTTCTTCAAATATAATATCTCTCAGGGTCTCTTACGTAGTCTACGATTGGTCCTCGTGGTTAGCTAATTCTTCCACACTCCGCGTTATTATCTGGTTACCGCTCGACAGGTATTTCAAATTGCTTTCTAATCTACCGTCGCAAATTTGTCGTCGCAATTACCCGTTTACCATCTCGACATAATTGACTTCCCGCACATTTGTTCAAAATCACCCCCATTTCTTATTATCCATATTCCCTCCATCCCTCTGATATGCATTTGAAACCATTAAATACCAACAATTCTCTCTCTCCTAAATTCCTCGATATTTATCGGTTACATTCTGTCACTTTTCTATTACTCCGTTAATTCACTCGGATGATATTCGAACATCCCAATTCCTTTTTAGATTTCTAACTGATTGTCGTATTTATTTCTAAACTTTAACCTACGATTACTTTGTAGCGCCCAAGTAAAAAGGAACAGTGAAAAAACCGTTGTGTCATTTGACCAAAAGAGGTGACATTAGATTCCGTGCCTTGAAGAAGACGGAAATTAAGATTCGAGTGTGTGATATTGCGAATGATCGGAAAGAAAAGAAAAACTGAAATAGCGGATAACGGTTGTCGAGTTATTATCATAAATATTACGTTATTATTTTCGTGCAAATTATTGTTAATAATCTAAAATTTATCTAATCCGTCAATTGTTGAAGAATTATCTTCTATATACGTGTGTATATATCTCTGTAGTACTTATTAAGAATTTGCCGAGGAGGGGATTTGTCAGATTTACTACCATAATGAATCCTATATTACTGCTATAAAATTTTCCTAACTGCTGGAAAATATCTCAAGTAATCCCAGTACCTAAACTTGGTAAAAATGTATCCGATCCTAAAAACTTACGCCCGTTATCGTTAATCAATAACTTTAGTAAAGTGGCCGAAAAAATTATTTTAAACAGACTAAAAAAAGTTTACGGATGATAATAATATTTTTCTAGAACAACAATTTGCCTTTCGACAAAATTTATCAACTGTTATGCAATTAGCGCGTGTCACCGATTTTATCACCGATGGGTTCAATAGTAATAAGCACACAGACCTTTTAGATATAAGCGTTTGATACTACCTGGCATCTTGGTCTAATATATAAAATTATCCAATATAAATTTCCTGCGTATTTAGTCCATCTTATTCGTAGTTATTTAGCTGATAGATATTTTCTTGTCAAAGTAAATAATGTGAAGTCGGATGTTAGATCTGGAGTACCCCAAGGCAGTTTACTAGGTCCCTTCTTGTTCCTTCTCTATATTAATGATATTCCCCAAAATTCGTGAGCTAGAGTTGGCTTTATATGCGGATGATACGGCAATTTATTGCTCAGCATCTAGACCTGACACAATAAAAAGAAGATTAACTAATGGTTATACGAAGTTAAATACTTATTTCAATAAATGGAAAATCAAAATCAATTCTGAGAAAACTCAATCGATTTTATTCACTAAAAGACGTTCTGCTTGTTTACCACCCATAGTGGTTAACAACACATCTCTTGACTGGAAAACGCACATTAAATATCTAGGTGTTATACTAGTCTTACTTTCACCAAACATATTGAATACATATCTAACAAAGTACATGCATCACTTTTTAAACTATTTCCGGTTTTTAATAAACGTTGTCAGGTTAATTGTGCTAATAAATTATTAATATATAAGTCTTTTGTAAGGCCCATTATGCTATATGCTTGCCCAATCTGGTTGTATACTTCCATATCTAACACGTCATGCTTGCAGCGACTGCAGAACAAGTGCGGTAGGATAATACTTAGTCTCCCTATTTTTACAAGGACTGACCGGCATCGTATTTTACATTTACCAGGTATAGATGATGTAATTAAGCGCCATACAAAAAAATTTTTTGACCCCTTTAGATTGAGTGTAAATTTAAAATAATTAATCATATAGGTGATTATACTAGAACTAGTTTACAATTAAAATATAAGCGTTATAAGCATAAACGGATTAAACATACGTTGTTGTAATGTGTCACCGGCTATTTATTAGCTAAACTATTATGTAGTAGGTATTACATATACAATTATTGATTACTAGTAGTACTACATGTTAAAATATGTATAATCTTTTAATTTTAATGTTTTAGCTTTGTTATTAGCATGCAGGTTTTGGTGGTGGTTTTCCCTGTGATTTTATCTTGTTTTTTATTATATCTGACTTTATATTCTAGGCTTTATATTATACGGAGTAAGAATCATGTTTTCGGTATCCCTGATATATTTTGTAGCAGTGTAACTATTATGTTTTTTAAAAATTGATAAATACACCTTTATTTATTTATAGGACCCATTTAGATGAAATTTTGCGCGTGTTTTATAAGTGGTTCTTGAATGGTTTAGATTTTGAGCGTTGCAATTGCGCCGTAGGAAAATTTTTATTTTATTCTTTTCATAATTTTTATGGATAACTTAACCCATCAAGGCCCAAAGTTGAGTAAACGCAACATTACTTTTTTCAATTTTTTAGGCCAAATTGGTTTTTTTATCTTTATTTTGAACGATACTATTTCATGTTAATATTATAAAAATTCAATTTTTGTATTTCCATTCCCCGTTTTTTATGTTGATGCAAGTAAAAAATTACTCAAAATTAGTGAAAATCGAGAAGAATTCATGACCATTTTTATAATTTTTTTAAAAATTATTTCAAACAAAATTTTTATTCTTAAATTGGATTTAGAACTTCTCTGAATTGTCTTCTATCATAATATAATTTATTTTACTAAAAAGTTATAACGCATTTAATTCCAGTTTTTTATAAAGTTGCGTTTACGCAACTTTGGGCGTAGCGTAGTTCTTTTTCATAGTTCTAAACTGTCATTGTTATAACAATAACACTGCGTGACTCATAGTCTAAGAATGCCGGAAATCGTGTTGTCAGAAAACAACATTCTTATCTAACTAAATTTTGAAGAAAAAAGAAAGGGGTTCGCTTGATTTTTCTTTTGATAACAGCGCGGAAGTCATGACGGGGAAGTGGAATGATAATTCTATAGTAACCGCGGCTACCAACGATGGTACGGTGAAACCATTGGTTAAAGCTAGAAGATGTAATTGAAGGAAAAAAAGTATGTATCGATAAATCAACCAAGAGTAATCGCAGATTACAATCAACATATGGGCAGTGTAGACTTTCATGATAATGGAATTGCGAACTACAGAATCCGGGTCAGAGGTAAAAAATGTTGGTGGCCCTTGTTTACGAATCTAATTGATAGTGCAGTCGTAAATTCATGGAAAATACATAAACTAGCTTACTTACTTTACTTTTGCGTATGTCCCTGGGTACGGGATCTATATCCGCCTCGTCCTATAACTTCAGGTCCAATCGTTTGAGCCATTCCCTCGCATTGTGCGTGAGATCCTTTATCTCGGCCCAGCCTCCTTGTAGAGCCCTCGTAGGGCACTCCGTTACAATATGATCGATAGTCTGGCATTCCGCACCACAGTTGCATTTCTGAATATTGGAAAGGACCCACAGCTTTAGCATTTGGCCTGTTCTTCCATGACCGATCCTTATTCGGTTCAATTGAGTCCACGTTATTCGAGGTAGTTCAAAACCAGGTGGTCTGGAGTTTGGTTGGTCAACCAGCTTTTTACCATCTGGGTTGCCTCTGTCCCACTCCTTTGGGCGGTATCACGTCCACGTTGTGCGCCTGGAAACGTTTTATCAATAAAACGGCCAAGAATACGAGAACCCGTCAGCGAACTGTACTACATTGTGCCACTCGCCTTATTTGGGCAATTATATCTATGATCTATAAACTAGCTAATGAACATAATATGACACAATTACAATTCAGGTCATACCTAGTTATGAGTCTAATAAAACGCGAAGAAGCTGAAAACAAAACTGAAGACGAAGATAGTGATAAAGAAGAAAAATTGACTAAAGGTCGGCCATCGAAAAAAATTCGTTACCAAATGAAGTTCGATGCGATCAGATAGGTCATTTAATCGCGGAGGAAGAAAATAAAGGAAGGAGGAAATGTAGAATGTGTGGAAGCACAACTATTTATAGATGTAATAAATGTAATATTCACCTGCACATCAATTGTTTTAAGGAATTTCACAAATAATTTAACATTAGATTGTATATTTTATAACATATGTTCGTCTATAAAATAAAAACATAAGATACGGTGTAATAAAAAAGGAACCTACGTACGCCCAAAGTTGCGTAAACGCAACATTTTATTGTGGTTAAGCAAGCGGAGAGTAATTTTTTTTTTTAATTTTTAATATTTTGTATGCATATTAGTAATATAAAAATGATCGTATGCCAAAAATTTCATGTATTTCGTTGTTGGGCCTTAATGGGTTAACCGTTAAAACCGAGGAAATATTTCGGATCGCATGATATAAATTTTTATACATGTTATATATAATTTGGAACGAAAAATAAATAAAAAAAATCGTTAACAAAGAACAATTCGCAGCCAATGTAGAGTGTCACCTTATATAAAAAGCACCACGAACACAAAAGACAAAATTTTACGAAAAAAAAAATTTAGACTCGTATTTGGTACGCGTAAAAAAATAAAACAATATTTACAAAGCGTCAAGGCTTAAAGGGTTGATTACGGATGTCTATAAAATTCCTTGCTCTTGCAGACTCGTCTATATTGGGCAGACTGGTAGAAGCATCAATCGGGTATTAAAATAATACGAATACGATTACGACTGCGAACAAACGAGAAAAGATATATCTGCCGTGGCTCGCATCAGTGACCTGGAAGTCGGGAAATATAATTTCAGCATTTTGAAATCTTGTCAAAACTAGATAAATATATAGCTCCAGAATTGTTCACCGATTGAAATTTTTAAGCATCCAAATTTCAATAATTCAACTTGGTTATTGCCCGGAGAGGAAAAAATAGATTAAAAATAAGCAACTGCTAGTTTAGTAAACAACTCCACGACAAAAACACCACGTGAACACAGGAAGGCACGTGTTTATCACAAAATTTTGAAAACATTAAATGTAGATGGCATTCCTCTAAGCATAAATCTATAAACGTACGCATTCGCAATCGTTCTCACTTTGAAAATGAAAAGTGTGTAATCGAAACGTTAGATAATAAAAAAATTGATATATATGTATATCTCTACAGTCGTATATTGATCATAATTGACCGTCGTGACCATTATGTAGCAATCAAATTCCTCCACAGTTGTCGATACCTAATCTCGTATTGACAGTTTAACACGTCGGCATATTTGTTTCGTCCATCGGGTCATTGGCCGACCTTTTCTTCTATGTCCGTTCATTCTTCCTAGTGTGACTGTCCTGTCTAAGTCTCGTGCACGCATTATATGACCGAAAAATTTGTGCATTTTATCGCGTATGTCTTGTGACAATCGTTTATCTATATTAAGACGCTTAATGATCGAGACGTTCGTTTGTTTATCGTGCCATTTTATACCCAGCATTTCATTTCAAATGCATCAATATATTGCTGATCCGTGGAGTTTATTAAGTATTTAGTTAAGAAATTAAGATATGTGGTCCCTATAATATATAAATTGAAACAACATGTTACCGGTCATATGTTACGAGTAATTTATAATGCTGTATGGCAATCACGCCTAGAATACGGCATCTCAATATGGGGACAAGCAGATAAGAGTAAAATAGTGACACTACATCATCTACAAAAAAGATGTCTGAAGTTAATATGTAATGTTAGGAAAAATGAAAGATATGCAATAAGGAATCTTTTACAAAAAACAGATACATTACTCCCAAAAATGTTGTTTTATTATCGAATATTTTGTTAGCATTTTAAAAAAATCATCTACAAAAAAGATGTCTGAAGTTAATATGTAATGTTAGGAAAAATGAAAGATATGCAATAAGGAATCTTTTACAAAAAACAGATACATTACTCCCAAAAATGTTGTTTTATTATCGAATATTTTGTTAGCATTTAAAAAAAGTAATAAACAGTTAGAGAGGGACGAGCAAAAACATTATAACACTAGAACGATGAAAACATACAAGGAAAAATGGTGGAAAAGAGGGACAAATAAATTACTATATAGTATTAAATGAATACGTTATACCAGTAATATATAATAAAATACCACAAGAGATTATCGAACAGAAAGTACTAGGGAAATGGAAAAAGGAGGTGAAAGCTAAGAGGAAATATAAACGCATTAGAGTAAGTAATAAAATAAACAATGACGAGAACAGAGTTATGTGTAGAAGTCTCTAGCCGCAGAATTACTGTCTTACAAATATATATAAGAAGATTACAAATAGAGATGGGATGGAGTCTTGGTTTGAGGTCGGATGTTAAGTATAACATACAGGAGGGTAGAAACAAATTATTATTTTTTTTCTTTAATTCAATCAATTTTCTAAGTAATTTAATTAGATTTAAGGGAAAATGAATTTTTATTTATTATAAGTACTAGAATATTTAATAAATGTGATTGTACATTTTGTTAATAAACGAGAACACCCCTCCCTGGGTGCCCGTCCCGCAGAAATACTCAAGTACAGCATCCACACAACACAAGACACACAATAATTATAAGAACACAACCCATGGATTACACACACATACATTCAACAATAATATATAATCACACACAAAGTGAATACTAGCAATAATATACTATCACACACACGCATAATACTTTATATCAAACATGGGACCGACATGCAAATTGTTATATTTTTAAGATTATAATATTAATTGAAATGTAAAGGGTATCTGCCGACGGGTAAAACCGGCGGAAACCCGGAATGGGAAAAAGGGATATGTTCTAAATAAATAAAATAAATTAGTTTAATTAATAGTTGCTCGAAAAAAATACGTTTAAATTATTTTCAAATTTTCCCAATTAATTATAATGATTTTCAACCTAATAATCGGTAACATCAGTCACAGAATGTTGCCGTTAACGTTCGTTTATTTCAAACATTAAAGTTTAAAAGAAGTATAATTTATTTTTATTTATAAAAAATCGTACTTTAATTACGTACAGTGCTTTTAATAATTATATTTAGTCATTTCAAATTGAATATCCGACAAGTTAAGGGTTTTTTGTTTTGATATTGTTGATTTAGTAAATTCGGAAACGCGATTCCAAAAATTAACGAAACAATTTTGAATTCCGGTAAAAAAATTTCTCGTCGCTAATCGTTTTCATACATAATATATGTACTAAATATTGCAAAATTTTTAAAACTCAATTTTAGCCTGTTAGAAATATATATATATATACCTATATATAGATTGATACATTAAAAACAATTTTAATAGATAAAATTTTAATTTAAGAGAAATATATATGCACACGTTGATATTATCCTTAAATTCTAATGAAAAAGTAATGATATTCACAACATTTACAAAAATTTGCAAAATTTACAACATTTGGAAAATTTACAAAAAGTTTGGAAAATTGTTAAAATTTGGAAAATACAGCCGACCTCTGTATACAAATTTCGACGATATATCTCGATAATCGTGTTACTACAAATCTTACGTTGAAATTTAACGACATCGTCTCCTCCGTTCGCGCTGACGCAATTTCCGAAATTCAGCCGCCATATTAACGTAATGTATTTTTTCTTTGCACGACATCCGATTCCATATTTTGGCTCCTCTTACCGCGATTTCGACTACGCTACATTTCCTCATTTCGTGTCGCGTTCTAAAGTCCCTCAAAAAATTGAAAAACGGGTTCGCAGTAACCAGGCCGCAACTATAACGACCATCTTTACGATCGCCACGACTAGTTTTCTTACTACGACGAACGCCATGACGAACACGACGAGAAATTTTACGTCGATTTGCGGACTTTGGCATTTAAAAAATTATTTTATTTTAAAAAAGAAAAACGAAAAAAATAAACAATCCGAATTTTGCTTTTAATCGGTCAATAAATTTCGCTGCAACTTTATTTACAATTATGATCGATGAAAACCGTAATACTCGAAAATCGTACACGAATTTTTGTCGAGAGCCAGTAATTAATAGAAAATTATTATTAAAGGGAATAATTTTTTTTTCTAATATTATGTAAATCGCCATATGCCTAACTACCAGGGTTATTACAGCATAAGGAGACGTGTATCTAGTTTATATGTATGCTAGTTCTCTTACAAAAGCTAGGATGCTACCTATCGATTGAGGGTTATTTAAGAGTATTTTGTGTATCGGGCCCTGTATTTTGTGTTTTAGCCTGTGTGGCGTGAGTGTTCGGCAGTTGTAGATTAAGTGTGTGACTTTCTGTTAAATGTCCGCATAGGGGACAGTTTGTTGGTAGAGGGCTTTTGGTATAGAGATAATTGTGTGATACGGCTGTATGACCCACACGTAGACGGTTTAGGAAACCATATATTTTTTTCTGCTCGCGCCATCTGGAGGCCACCAAGGTTCTATGGTTGATTTTATCCTCCTCAGGAAGATTTGTGAGGTCAAGTCGGTGGTCCATTCCTGTTTACTGTTATTCATGAGTAAGTGTGCTAATGTTGATGAAGGTGGTGAGTGTTCTGGTACTGGTGAAAGTACCATGGACCGAGCTTCAAGGTCTACTTTATTACTATCGCGCGTCCCAATGTGACTTGAGATCCACAGAAAGCGGATTTCCCTTCCTTCCTTATGTAGTGTGTGTAGATTGTGTTTGATTTCTAACATTATGGCGTTCTTATATTGTCTTGACGGCATATTAGTTGTAGAGAGGAGAGGCTTGCTTTTCGATGCGGAAGTACAATCTGATCTGCATACAGTACATAGTTCCGTGCAACTCTGCATCCAGAGAGGTGCAGCCATCGCTTAGTGATTGAGTGTAGTACATTATCAATTTGGTAAGAGCAAGCTGCCAGTGATATAAAGCGAATAATATTATCGACGAGATTTCACTCTTAAAAAACAAAAAAACAAAACTATATAAGTAAATAGATAACTAAATTAAAGGCAGGCTATTAGCAATATTTATATTAGCGTTAAAATATTAAATAAATGTAAATTAACTCTATTCGGAAGAATACCTAATTAAGATTTATTGAAGAGTAGTGATTTTATGAATTATTAAAACAAAATAAAAACAACGTCAATCCCTATAAAATAAATTTTATTTATGCAAAACTTTTCAACTATAAAGTCATTTTCGAGCGTATATAAAAAAAATACCTTGTTAAGATTAACATATATTACATATATGGGCCCGTTTTTCAATACCAGGAGGCCCTAGATCTAAAATATCCCTTTATAAAAAAAAAAAAAAAAAAAAAGATTTATTTTCAAATCTTCTTTTCTTCTTCTTCGGTTTGTAACCGTACCGCATCCTACTTAGGCCAGAGGCACCGAAGGAAAAGTGTTAAGCAAACTAGATTAGTAGAAGAACATTTGTGTTTTGGAGGAAGAGGAGAAAGTCTCGGCGGGAGATGTGTTTTTTAATATGTTTGGAAGATTGCGAGGAAGGTCTGCGAGCTGGCGCTTGAGGGTATATGTTGGACTGGAAGTTAGTATGTGAGCGATTGTAAGGGGAGTCATACAAGACAGGTCGGCCGATCTTCGCTGGTGAACAGGAACGTGGGCGTAAGACGTGTGTGTCCAGACCGAACACGCAACAGAGGACCACATCATTCCGTCTGGAAGTTGACACTACTGAATTTATGACGCTACGATCGTAATGAGTAAGAGTGATGAAACGTTCCATCGCTTTCGACTTCACCTTACTTCGAATATGAATCGTCGTTGTCGTTGGTACGACCGGAACCGGTGTTATATTGCACGAATCTGCTGCCGCTGTGTCAGCTTCGTTGTTTGCGCCAATATTTTGCCAGAATTCAATTTGTCCCTTATAAGTAAACGATTTTTCTACTATAGTTTTCAGGAACGGATGCTGATGTTCGCGTCTATTCTGTATGCTTTTAATTGAACTAAGAGAATCTGCGCAGATTACTATTGCGTGCTTTAGATCCTATTTATCAACAGCCCAAAAGAATATAACTCCGCCGACAGTACAGAGAACGCGGATGGAAGTGGGGATTGCCTCATATTTGTAAGTGACGACGCAAGCAGACGCGTGTGCTTAAAGTCGAGGCTAGAAAAGCTTCGTTTCTACTTGTAATCATTTTGTACGTACGTTCGAATATTAGTGCAGTCGGAAAGCGTACAGAAACGAGAATTATTCGTGAAATTCAGGTTACGTATCTACTTCTTCGTGAAATCGGGTAATCCCCAATTAAGAATATTTCGAATATAAGAACGGACATTTCATTATTCGTCCGTGAAAATCCCCAATTTAGAATATTTAAAATCGAAACAAAATTTACCAGATATTTTAATTCGTTATATGTCCGAATAATAAAATAGTTAATTAAATCCGTCGTAATATTCTTACTCGTATTCATCAACAACAAGTGAAAGTTTCGAGTCATGCCGTCTAGAAGAGCGAAATACAAAAAAAAAACACCTAAGTAGCAGACCCTAGTCCTATATTTATGTTATATGCTCGGACGATTAATAACGCGACAAATCTAACCGACTACGAATAATCTATTATAGCAACTTAACACATTTCCCTTTTCCATCTCGTTTCATCGCTACGCATTTTACCATCAAATCCGTAAGGTCGACAACGACTGGAAAGTTTAATCTCTAAGTAAGCCATCGCGCGGGTCTTTAACACCTGTAAATTTGGCAACAACTCCCTAAAATCGTTCTTCAACAATATACTATTTTCTAAGTGTTAATTTACTAAAAGCAGCCTCATTAATTATAAACGGAAATGTTTTTAGCTTCCACTTAGATTATTTGTATTAACGCCCAAAATTTATTTTTATTATTATTATTATTATTATTATTATTATTATTATTATTATTATTATCGGTATCGTTAATATATGTATAGGATAGTGCGGGTTGACGATGATGATAACATGGTCGAAATCTATCGTCCCGAAAGTTATCGCTGTTAAATAAGAAATGGACTTGACAATTAAGCTGCTGCAGGTTAAACGTTTGTGTCTAGAGCAGCTGAAAACTTTTGCACCGAACAACGCAATCTCTAAGAAAGTCGAACAACTTTATCGCGCACCCGTTCCTAGTCCGTACTTTAGGCGTTGTTACCGCAAAAGTCTGTCCGCCCCAACTACCCTCGCAACGATACATCGCGTAAAATGTGCCGGCATTATATTAACTCTTTTGGTCTGAATCGTTTTACAACAACCGTGTAAAGACTAAAACTGTCAATTAAGATTTCCGCAATTTCGCGTCCCCTAAAAAGGATATTATATATATATATATATATATATATATATATATACGTAGTAACGGGAAACGAAACCACTTAGAGCGTCCGATCTGTCGGCCTACGGGTCCTGGCGGACAACTCTTAAGATAAATAATATAAGAGAAGCAATTTAGTTAATCGCTTTGTGCGAAACCGAGATAAGCAAATGACAATTGTATATCGGATTCCCTACAGATTACCCGACAACGGTGGTACTAGTCGGTAACAATAATAGCAGACGATTGTAGCAGTTACTAAGTGAAACAAGTAAACGATAAACGCTATTATAGAAATATACAGAAACGACTACCATTATTATAATTACAATTACGGTTACTTTCACAATTACTATTTAGATTTACCTGTAATATTACAAAAATAATGATTATGTACCCATTATATTTCGGATAGAACATCGTAGCGAAGGAACAGGACTAAAATTGAATCGGTCCATGCTTAATAGTCGTAGATAAAAACGAAATTTCTCCAGCCATCGAAATGTTTAAATGATATTGTCTATATAATCTATCTCGTATAGTCCAAATATATCGAAAAGAAGCCAAATTAAAAAGCGCAGCTAAAAATATTTTAGCCAATTCCGAATAAAATACGGAAAATAAAACCGTATAACGCTGATATTTCCAATTACCAACTATGGGTTAGAATCGCGGATCATTCACCTGGCAGACTTGAAGGCTTCGAAATGATACGTTATAAAATTTTTATACCGCGAAAACGAATCGCCAAACTACGATCAAATTAACTGAAACTTTTAGACCGCCATCTCCTGATCTTGTCCGTTATTTTATCCAACTGGCCGAACACGGAAAAACTACAAGATGGAAAATTTTCTACTCCGAATTTCCTTTCAGAAATATATATAAAAAATCATATACAAATTCCGGCAGAAAAAATTGTAATTATATTAATTAAGGAATGTATTACAAATGTGCGCTTACATTATATGTTATAAACAAATATACTTTTAAAAAAAAATAAGTAAAAAAAAATTCTATAATAATAGCAACTGTAGTTTTTTTTTATTAATGCATTTATTTTTTTTTTCTTAAGATATTAGTGAATACATACTATATGTTAATATTGGATGACCGCATCTCCTGCACCACCGTTAGGCTTAATCAGTCCTTACAAAAGCATTCAGATTATAAGTAGACCAAAGTCTAAAGTTATTTATATATATATATATATATATATATATATATATATATATATATATATATATATATATATATATATTCATAATTTCATTCGTGCGGACTGTGTACTTTCCGATGAACCATTTATTCACACACGCATTTAACGAGTTATACAATAATTACAATGTTTATGTATCTAGCAAAATATTTTAAATGATTACTTGATTCACAATAAAAATTTACAAATATTTACACATAATTTTCATATTTTTAATAAGTGATCTAGAATTCTCGAATAAACACACAAATACAAACAATCACACACACTTTTACACGTGCGCGCGCGCATATACACACACACACGCACATATACATATAATTTTATACCAACATTGCACCACTGCGCGAAGCTATCAGTTATTTTTGAAATCTGGAATGCGAAAATTTCGAAATTATTTGCTATGGACTTGTTTTTTAGATTAAAATTTGTTTCATTGAACTTCATTTCCTTGTTATACAGCGGACAATCGAATAGTATGTGCCGCGCTGACTTGGCCACAGGGGCATTTATCATCGTTCTCTAGACCAAATCTATGAAGGTATTCGGCGAGTTTGCCGCATCCTGTTAATAACTGCGATGTGTAAAAATTTGGCTCGAGGATTATCTTATGCCTTTCCCCTGACGTCTCTTATCAAAGCGTAAGTTTGACGTCCTGATCCCATCTGTTTTGCCACGTTTCTAGAATATATTTTCTTATATTATTTTTGACTTGACGCGCACAAATTTCGGTAAGTGGGGTTATACGGCTCGTTGGTATTAAGATATTAGTTTGATCAAGCAGCGCTCTGTTACGGGAATGTGTGATGGTTTTTCATGGCGAACATAATTCCTCCGCTTAAGATGAGTAGGTCTAATGGAGGGACACCTGCTATTGTAACTATGGCACTACGTGAAGCTGTAGGCTCTGCACCCATTAATTAGGAATTTTCTTTGTACCGAGATAATTTTTTTCCTAACACATTTAACTTTCAGCCGTTCAGTAAATACTGAGCTGCTACAAAATACGACATTGTGTTCTCAACCGATGATTTATATAAGACTATCCTACCATTTATTCCGACATGCTTTTAACATCTGATAATACTTAGTGTCCATTTTTGGAATGTTCGAATCCATATATGAAATTTAAACGATAATTTATTGTCGAGTATTACTCCCAGATATTTGAAATGTTACATTTAACTGTGCGCCTTTGAATTTTACCTTAATATTGTTCCTTTTCATTTTTAACGATTTGGTGAAAAATGACACAAAACATTTCTCTACAGACAGTTCTAATTTGACGTCATTTAAGCTTTCAAGCATACACAATATTGGCAGTTTGTTCTACTTCGTTTTTTGGTGTTTCCTTTTATTATGAATATTAAGTCATCCGCGTAAGCACATAAATCGACTCGTTCATTATTATATGGTAGTTTTAGGGCGCCGTTAAATAGTATAAGCCATAATAATGGACCTAATACACTTCATTGCGGACAGCCCATACACGTGTTTTTTTGAACTGAGATATTTCCAACACCGAGTTTTACTTGTCTCCCGTTTAAATAATGGTATAGGATGTTAAGCAAGATTTCAGCTTCAATAAGAAGGTCTTTCAGATTTTTGAAAAGTGCAAACAGTAATCAAAATCCCATTTTATGTCTATACTAACAGCTAAAACACATTTATTATTATTTAATCCTTCTCTGATTTAACAAGCGACGTAATTTACCGCGTGTTCGGTAGATAAACCTTCCCGAAATCCAAACTGTCTTTGGTCAAGAAAATTTCGTTTATTTATGTAATAGGAGATCTTACATCAATTTTTCATATATTTTTCCGAATGCATTTAGTAAGCAGATTGGCCTAACTGATGTTGTTCGGGTCTTTATTTGGTTTTTGTAACAGAATTACATTCGATAGTTTCCATAAATTCTAGTAGTAGTTGTAGTATGACAGTTCACAGAAAAATTGAAGTGGCACAGAAATATATGAATACACGGCTCTATTAAAAGTAAGCAGATGGGCTCACGACCTTAATCGTACGGTTAATACGAGACAAAAACGAAATGTATGCTGCTGAAATGAATGAGTGATAATGATGCAAAAATTAAAGGGCACACTAACGAGTGCACACATTGTTGGTCGGGCAATAACGGATGTTCAAATTTGGTTGTAACATAATAGAACTGGTAAGTATAAATATCTAGTAACGATAGGTATTCCGCTAAAATGAATAGGTGATAATGATTTGTATAAGGCAAAAATTAAAGGGCACACTAACGAGTGAGCACATTATTGGTCGGACAATAATAGATGTTCAAATTTAGGTTGTAACATAATAGAACTGGTAAGCGAGTATAAATATCTATGTGTAATAGACAATCGTGGTGGAGCTTACAAATACAAAAAGTGGAAAATTAAATAGTTATGTAGATCAGGAGACAATGAGAATGGTTAGTCGAGCCCAGATTGAGATATGACATACAAGCGTGGAGATCGGCGTCTAAATATTATACGTGTAAAATAGATAAATTGCAAAGGAAAACTTTTGAACCTAATACAACGAGCATAAGTCTAGAAATCAGAACGAGCCATTAAACGATCTGTTACGTCATCATAATGTATTAAAAAATATATATATATATATAGTGGGAATGTATTTTAACAAATTTTGGGATTATTTAGTGAAAGAAAAAAGTATCGATTTCAACGAAAACGTACAAATAAAATATAAACTAAATAAGTTTATATGTTCGGTAGCACAGTCAAAATTTGATGAACAAACTAATAAATACGTGATGATGATTAAATAATATACCGGATGAAATATTGAAAGAAAAAAAGATTGGGAAACTAAAACAGCAGCTGAAAGAGTGGTTACAAGATACGGACAATATAAACAGAATAATAAGAGATAGAAGATCGTAACTGCGACTATATAAAGTAAAGTAAAATAAACACGAATTTATAATGAATTGGAATTGGCGCGACAACAATAGGTTAATATAGCGTCTGTTACTACTAAATGGGCTAAATATGGTAAATAAAAATAGATACTGCGAGAGTGTAATTAGGAATGTGTGAGTACTATAAGTTTGTGTATATGTGGGTATGTAAATTTTATAAATTAAAAATTAACGGTATACGTATGTAATAATATTTCAGATGTACATATTGTATAAAATGGTGGAGATACGTCGACAAATATAAACTTGGCGGAACATATATTACCTAACATTTAAAGAATGGGGTATATGAGTGTGTGTGATTGGGTTTACTTCCGGTATTATTATTTTATAATAAATACCCGCTTTGGAAGAAAAAAGCAATAGAAACCGGACAGATGAATTTAGCTCGAATGCTTAACGTGTTACCAGAAGAAATCATCCATGAAAGAGCTCTGTAAATTAAAAAGAGGATTAAAGGAGGAGCTTTTAGAATAATTTTAAAAATAATAATAATAATAATAATAAAGTAAAAAAGAAAAAGTTGCAATACGAACGACACAAGTGCCACCACTACAGAATGAACGGAAAAACAATAAGTTGAAAGTGTGAGTGTAGACGAGAGTGTAAAAAGTGTGCGAGAGAGATATTTAATATAAATATTTACATTAGGTAAGGCGTAATAATACTACATCGTGCAAAATGTAAAATACCCCTTGTCGACAAGCGAAAACCTAACCGGCAAAAGTAATTTTTATTCGCATATCGAAGTATGCTCGAGAATGTATACGATTGTGTACGTATGCGAGCGTGTGTATATATTCGTGTGTGAAAATTAAATGGACGTTAATAAGTTTGTATAATTGTAAATCTTTTTCATCGGAGTATTATAAATACGTGGATTCGACTTAAATCGTCGTCAAATCTTCCTTCGTTAAAACCACTACCTCATACATCGGTACTCACTCTCCATAAGCAAGTTACTACAATCTCGGACTCGATGCAACTTACTTTACCGCCAACATATATAGCAACAACAACACCATATATGTCAACCTACATCTAAACGTAGACCTTCAACAGCGACAATTCTTAAAAAAAGAATCGCGTATCAATACTTTCCATTCTGCATATCAACATATGATCAGAAAATACGACAGTTTAAAAATTTACCGATGATGGTTCCGAAACACTTCAATGAACACGTTATGGAATAGCATTCGATTAAGAAATTACTCTCCGTTACGGTCTTCAAGATGTATTTATTATTTTTTCGACAGAACTGTTTACTATAAAACTTACTATAGAATATGTAATAATCTCCGATCCTCATTCCTCTTTCATCATATGCCCAGATTCACTAATAAATATAACTGTCCTCATCAGCATCCATATAAATGCTCGTGTTTCGTTCGCGTGGATTACATCACATATTGGAATTACAGCAAAAGAAGGCTCGCTGTTCTTTCCGCGGTACCAAACATCAAAGTACCACCAACGGATCTTCAACCGCATGTAATGAAGAACTTATTACAGATATGGCGCCAACAGTGGACCAGCATTTCAAACACGAATAAAATACGCAAAATTCGAGACACTATCCAACCATGATGGAACACATCATTATCGGCCAACAGAAGGAATGAAATCGTTATCGCAAGATTCCGCCTCACTCCAAACTCAAACATAAACACCTCCTATAAAATCAGCCTCTCCAACTCTGTTCCAATTCCCATGTTACAATCCAACATCTACTCGTTAGCTATCCAATTTATAATTCCTACCGAGCACAAATTCTCTCTGAAATCCTGTGTGATCATCATGCTAATGTTGAACGTCTCCTTCATTTCCTCAAGATCAGAATCCATTTCATTCCTCTGATGCCACTGACCTAGGCAGCAGTGCACGGCATATCAACAAAGAAAAAGAAGAAAAAAGTAAAATAGAAAATAATATGATTTGCCAAAAGTGCAATTTTATTTTACTATTTATTATCGTTACAATCCTAAGTTAACGTTAATAACTCTGCTAATAATAAGTTTATCGTCTAACACAGAACTTGAACGATTTAAAAAAAAACTGAATTTAGCCCATCGACTAAAACCTTCCTTAAAAAATAATATTTATAAATTAAATATTCCGGTTTATTAAGGCGTCGGAATGATTCGGTATCTAGAATTTAGTTGCTTCTCTAATAGCCCTCGTGTTTTTTTATTTTTTTACACAATCTTTGATGAGATGATCGACAAATTGTATCCGCACATGACGGTGAATATCGTCGTTACGTGAATACGCATTTTTGTCCCGTCTGAATTTTGTTACGACTTGTGGCCCATTCCCAAAGTTCAATGTCATAAGTCAAAATCGGTTTTATTATTTGCGGATTTAGTAAACATTTACAGGATACGCCTATATGTATCCGACCGACTGTCGTGTTACCGTTTTGGTTTAATTCTAATGCGAATTTCCCAAGTTAATCGTTTATCTGAGTGCATTCCTACATACGTAGCAGACTCGGCTTAAGAAACTGCTAAATCACCTAGTTGGAGACTACATCAATTCTAGCGTAATTAACGAGAACATATTTGAGTTCATTTAACTTTATTTTCCAATCTTTGCTGCAAAATGGTTCGATTAAATATCAGTCAAAAGAACAACACTAAGTAGAAACACTAGGTTGTCATTGTTATTTTGAAATTGTCCACAAAAAGGCAAAAACTTTAAATTAAACCGCAACCACGAATATATTCCGATGAATATGTCATGTATGTATACATACTAATACATGAACATTGGAAAACAACACCACTTGGAATAATAATAATAATACTTATATAACTTCTTTCAAGATTACGATATAGCATTCCGCTACTTTCGTTATCGAAGCGTTTAGCAGTAGGCGAATCGAACAATAGTTCGGGCGTCTATTCTTTTTTCCTATCCAAGGGTGAAAATAATTTTTTTTCTTGGTGGCCTTATTTTTAAATAAAAAATTGAAAATGAAAGATAAAAAAAAAAAAAGATATTCAATCGTCATCCGCCAAAAAAGAGAAAGTGTAAGTATGGTATACACTAGAGTACTAGCGGGGCCTTTTTATCGTGGGAAATCCCCTTACTCTTACTAGTTAACACCGCCTTACTTACTACCGCCAACTTTCGATTCCGGTTGTCGTTCGTATTTTCTTCTGCTCAATCGAATTTCAATACCAGAAGACTACTATGCCAATCCTTTCCGGCACTGATCGCGTCTGCCGTTACATTTTCGAATAAATTTACGGTGGTTGGGTCTGCGTCGTAATTTTCGATATATATATATATATATATATATATATATATATATATATATATATATACGTTTCGTATTTTGCATCTTACGCGAAATCGACGATCAAGTTAAATAATAATAAAAAAAACATTTTTAAAATCACTAAACTTTTTCATGAAAAATAAGCAAACCTTTTTGGCTGTCGGAGTGAACGTAAAAAAAATATGCGAATATATATATATATATACAGTCGAATCCGCTTTTAAGGGACACATCGGGCGGAAGTCGTTTGTCCCTTATAATCGGTTGTCCCTTGAAGCGAATTTTTTAAAATCTCTTATTGAAACGAGTGGGTGTTACAATATATACAGTTTAGTAAACAATTAACATACTTATAACCTTATTAATGCGTAATATTTATTTATATGGAAATTAAGAGAATAAGGTAAAAGAACCTGACCTGATATTTGTAAAAATTGTTCATTTACTGTAGAAATGCGCTACAGTTGTTTGGTGTAAATTCTTCATCTGCTGCGTTTGAGCAAAATCTGCACAGTTATCTAATGATGCCGTAGGAGCACCTTCATTATTCTGTTGCATAAAATACCGCCGGAGCTTTTCAATACTTTTTTTCGCCACTGCAGTAGACACATAAGGAAATGTCATCCGTGTCATCGTCACTTTCTAATTCTTGTTTTGGTTTCTTCTTCGTCAAAATTTATCATTGAATTTAATAAATTATTTTTATCTCTTTCTTTTAAGATTTCCAACTTTTTTTTACTAGTTTTCTTTTTTTAAATTGTATAATTTTGTATATTCTTCAGTTTAACGACAGTGTGGTGTGAAGTTGCATTGTCAATAAGCAGTAAAATTTTTCTAGAATCTCTCTGTAATTCTATATCCCAGTTTTCTAACCATTTTGAAAAACTAGTAGTAGTCATCCATGCATTTTTGTTTGCGTAATATGCTACTGGCAGATTACTTACATTGGAATTTTTAAAGCAACGTGGCTTTTTAGTTTTACCAATAACTAAAAGGTTTTTTTGTCACTTCCAGTTGCATTGCAACAACATAGCACAGTGATCCGATAGCTTTATTCGAACCAATAAGTTGTTCGTGTTTGTATACTAATGACCCATCTGGAGTGGCTCGATAAAATAAACACGTTTCATCCGCATTATAAATGTCATTCAGGCTGTAACTTTGAAAGGAATTTGGAAATTTTGCTTGAACTCCATTGTTCAGCTCCTGTCAAATCAGCGCTTGCCTTTTCTCCATGAGTTTTTTTTTTGAATTTGATATCAACCATTCGTAGCTGCAAAGTCTACAAAACCAATTTTTTCCGCAAACTCTTCAGATTTTAATTTCAACATTGGCCCACTGACATGAACACCTCTTTGTGTTACTGTGCTAAACCATAAATTAAGAGCTTCATCAACCTCTGGGTTTTTACCTTCTCTTTTTCGTTTCCTTTCCACCACCTGACTGCCCTTTTCAGTACTACTCCATTTTATACGTAAGTTCTGTTCATCTGTTTTTAAACTAAACATGACGTTTTTGGAGACGCCCATGATTTTTGCTAACTCCACATTTACGGGACATTCTATTCATACAAAAAATTCACCAGAACTAAAAAAGAAAATTTTCGTAAGAAAAAATAAATAAATACAGTTTTTGCAGAACTAAACTAAGAACATAATAAGCTATCGGAGAGAGCGTAATTAATAAACGTACTGAGCAAAAAACAGTATAGCGTCAATGAAAGAATGTCAAAAGACATCTCAAACAAAACGAAGAAAAAACAAAAATGTTCACTTAAACAAAAAACGAATTGTAAAAATGACTAAAACATTTTTATTCAATTTTTGTTTATATGAATATTTTCGTTTTACGGCCGGAAGTGTCATTTTATATCGGCTGGCTTATCACCTGTCTCACTATTTATTGCCTTGAAAGTCTATTAATCTTTGTCCCTTATAACTGAGGGGTTGTACCACTAAAGTGAACTAAAATAACCTTCATTTGATACGTTTGATCCGGGGTTTTGCTGATTGTCCCGGATAAACGTCTGTCCCTCTTATCCGGAGTCCCTTATAAGCGGATTCGACTGTATATATATATATATATATATATATATATATATATATATATATATATACATATATATATATAATATATATATATATATAATATATATATATAATATATATATAATATATATATATAATATATATATATATATATATATATATATATATATATATATATATATATATGCGCGAATTCGTAAAGATATAAAATGTAAAAAATACTTAATTTAGAATTAGAATTTACAAAACATTAGCAGACGAAAAGTGTCTACAAAATATAATCTGATAAAATGATTTCGATAAAAGGTTTCTTCTTAAATATCATATTAACGATATCAGTATCGTTAAGGGCATATTTTAAAATAAAAACAAAAAAGAAGTTAAAATCACTAAAAAATTTTACTTTATTAAATACAAAATAGAAGATGGAAATATATTAAAAAATTCAGAAGTATATAAATTAAGTTGTAATTCAATGTGAAAAAGAATACGTAGTAGAAATAGGCAGACAATTCGTAATAAGATTTAAAGAACATTTACGTTCATTAAATGTTGAATATATTGGACAGTAGTGATTTTATAAATTATTAACCAGACAAAATATAACGCAGTTTAATCACTAAATGTTTTTTATTGCGAAGCTTTTCGACAGTTACGTCATTTTCAAGCACATACCATAAATATTTTTAAATTCATACACGCAAACAATGATGAAAATCATTATTCGGAAGTCATAGTATAGAAGTAAAACACAAAATAAATGGTATTAAACAAAATTATAACATTTAAAAAAAGAAAACTACTAAAAAAAAGTTGGAAATCTTAAAAGAAAGAGATAAAAATAATTTATTAAATTCAATGATAAATTTTGACGAAGAATTAATTCTAAAAAATACATTGTAAATTCTTTTATATCGGACAATTATTTTTTTTAATTTTTAATTTACAGGCTTTTGTTTTTTAATATTATGTAAATATCCATATGCCGTTTGTAACTACCAGGGTTATTACAGCATAAGGAGACACGTATCTAATTTATATGTATGCTAGGAGTCCGTTTTCTCTGACAAAAGTCAGAATTTTCCCTATTCATTGAGGGTTGTTTGAAAGTATTTTATGTATCGGGCCCTGTATTTTGCGCTTTAGCCTGTGCGATGTGAGTGTTTGGCAGTTGTAGATTAAGTGTGTGACTGTTAGTTCTGTTAAATGTCCGCATAGGGGGCAGTTTGTTGGTGGAGGGGTTTTGGTATACAGGTAATTGTGTGATACGGCTGTATGACCCACATGTAAACGGTTTAGGCTACCATATTCTTTTCTGATTGTGCCATCTAGAGGCCACCGAGGTTCTATGGTTGATTTTATGCTCCTTACGAAGGTTTTTTGTGAGGTCCAGTCGGTGGTCCATTCCTGTTTACTGTTGTTCATGAGTGCTAATGTTGATGGAGGTGGTGAATATTCTGATACACCATAGACCGAGAGCTTCGAGGTCTACTTTATCACTACCGTGCATCCCAATATGACAGCAGATTTCCCTTCCTTTCTTATGTAGTGTGTGTATATTGGATTTCTAATATTATGGTATTCTTATTGTCTTCACCGCATATTAGTTTGAAGAGAGAGGAGAAGGATTATAACTAATGATTTTCGATGCGAAAGTACAGCTGATCTGTTGTACTGAATACGGTACATAATTCCATACAACTCTGCATAAAGGGAAGTGCAGAGACATCACTTAGTTGGATCGAGTGTAGTATATTATCAATTTGGTAAGAGCAAGGTGAATTGTCACCACCTGCTGTAGATTTTGCTCCGTCTGTGTATGCGTGTGTTGTCATTGTATTTTTGAAGAGTGCTTAATACTATTTCATTTATTTTTGTAGGGTGTGTAGATTTATTGTGCTGTGTGAGAGATAAATCTAGTTTTGTTTCGGAAGGGTCTCTTAAAATATTATATTACCCGGTTAAAGTTTCATAATTTAAAACGTGCACAATGTAATGATTTAAAAAGAAAAAAGTACAATAAAAAAACAACAAAATAATTAAAAATTAACTTTTTTTTAATAGAAAATCGCAAACCTTTTCGGCCGTTAAGACATTATCGTGTAAACGTAAATAATAAAATATAAAAACGTACACAATTCGTAAAAAGTATAAAATGTAAAAATACTAATTTACATATACAATTTACCAAAAAATTAGCAAAGTGAAAAAAAAAAAGTATTCAATAAAATAATCTAAGAACGAATGTGATAACAAAAAACTTCTTGATTTTTCATAAAAAGTTTACCGATATTAACTTCTTTTTTATTGTTTTTATTTTTTTTAAATTACTACATTCCTCACCTTTCAAGTAGTTGAACTAGCTCAACCAGTTACAGATATAGATTATATCTTTGGATGGGGGCAAGATGCCGCTCGTATTATACCTAAGACCCATTCACAAACACTTATCTCCGAACTAAAAGAGTCAAATACGTAATAATTTGCAATGTTTGACAATGTAAAAAATCATTCAAACTAATTAATTAGACATACAGGATGACCCGGAGAAGACGGGCGGTTTTTTTTTGTTTTTTGAATAACTCAAAAATTACTAGACCAACATTTTTGAATGAAATTTTATTTAAAAATAGGAAAACGAAAGATTACCTTACATTCATTTGTGAAACAGAATATCGTTCAGATGACCGCCATTTGCAACAATACACGTTCATTCAGTACTTTTTAGAACATTTTCGAAGACTTTTCAAGCATAGGTCGCTTTACGGTATTTTGTTGTTTCTTTATTTCCTCTTTTCGGTGGGTGCCCGGGACCCCACCCTTATATACTACCTTGAGCTCGACTGAGTCCGATTTTAACCATTATTATCGTTCAATATAAATATATAGATATAGAGTTCTTCCGGGTTTGAATACTTTATTCTAGAATTGACAATCCACCTCGTGGATAATAGGAATTCTTTGAAGTAACCAAATTAAAGTACCCGGTTGATGAATATATACTTGGTTTTGTCTCTGACCAGGGAGCATACAAAGTCGAAGTTTGGTTTGATGTTGCGATCATCGCGAAATAAGTCTCGCATCTTTTGTAGATTGACATGTTTTAGCATGCATTATGGCCATTTGTAAAAAACGGCTTCCTCTTACAGATACACGTTAACAGAGGGTCTACGCGAAAATACGGTCAGTTACTTTACGTTCCGAACGAAGAAACAAATATGCCCGAAGGTACTCGCAAATAAAAAACCAGGAGGTGGATTTCTTAATCTACTCGGTCAATCGGATAAAGTTCCCTTGTACTTCTTCTATAGCGTTACACTTGAAGATACGAATTTTGGGATGTGCAGAATAGTAAGACCACACCGTCAATAGATCGCGATACGGTATCATCCAGTAACAGTCGCACCTTACTTTCTTTAAGACGAAACGCCCCAACAAATATAGTCAACTAGTTCACCGAATGAAAATACCAATTCGAAATCGAACCATCGGAGATATCTGTTTAATTTTTAGATCGTCATTCACTCAACCCGCCTCTTATTCTAGCTGAAAAGCTGTATATTTCTTCGGAAAAAGTAAGAAACATAAGAAACAACTGTTTTAAGTAAAATTAACGCTGCCTCGGTTGATGTTAGATTCTGACATTTTTTTATCTACCTACAGGACAATAATTTCTATATTGGCTTCACACATTTGATATATCTTCAACTCTCACATACAGCACATAAACTTTAACTGGTCAGAAAAAATGTTTGTTTTCGTAATATGGGATATTTGGTTCAAATTAGTTATCTAAAAACTGATGTTATACGCACGAGAAATTTTTGAAGCTAAAATTCTATTGGCGCGTTATATATGGGGAGTTAACAAAACAACCGACCGACCGACCGAGCGAAAATAACAGACGGATATATATATATATATATATATATATATATATATATATATATATATATATATATATAATATAAAAATGAATCGCTAAACGTTGTAAGCGCATAACTCAACAACGCCTAGACCAATTCGGCCAATTTTTTTTTAAATGTTCGTTGAAGTTCAAGGATGGTTTTTACGACGAGAAAAATTCGAAAAAAATTTCAGGGTGGTTAGGAGGTTGAAGGGGGTAAATTATTTAAATTTAGATTTTGGAAAAATTTCGATAGAATCGATTTGGTAGATATTAAAATGACCGATACGAAACAGAAAACCGTTTTTCGTTACGATCGATAGGTGTCGAGCTACGAATTTTTGAAAATCGATGACCTGCCACCTTTGGCAAGGCATAGCGAGCGACGTAAACATTTTTAAACTATTCCGACTTTACAAATAGCCGTTACTGTATAAGATCTATCGGATGAAATGAAAAAACCGCGAAAAAAAATTTCAAACCCGATCCGAAAATTTCGAGGGAGTCTTGCGATTTTTTCGAAATTTCGATTTTTCGCAATAATTCGCGAACGATTCGAAATTTTGGAAATAGTGTTTTAATGAAAGTTATTCGTCATTAAAAGACGCGTCTAACGATGGTATTGCCGTATTTTTATATCGAATAATAGCCGAGAAAATCGGGCTTAAAGGGTTTTTGGGGTTTTTGGTCCTTTTTGAAGCCTCTATGGTAGCTAAAGGGTTTAGGTTGGTCTTAAAAGAAAGTAGACATGGAGATCTATAATCTATGTTATTAGATAAATGTCTTAAAAATTAACCGGTATCGAGAAATTACGAGTTGAAAATTTCATTTTCGATTTTTAAAAATTCTGCCGGCGATTTTTGGCCGGCCGATACTACAATGCATTTAGCACGGGCCAATGTTTATTATATATATATAATCGTCGAAATTTAAAAAAAAGATTCAGGGTAGCTCGACACCTATCAATAGTAACGAAAAACACGCCTGGACCAATTTGTCCAATTTTTTTTTTAAAATGTTCGTTGAAGTTCAAGGATGGTTTTTATGGCGAGAAAAATTCGTAAAAAATTTCAGGGATGGTTGGGGGGTTGAAGGGGGGTAAATATATATATTTATAGCCAGTTATTTTACATTTACTTTTATATATGATATTCTTTTTAATTTTAGAAGAAACAATTGGCTATTACTGAATCGTGTTCGTGTTTATAAGGTTTTTAAAACTTTTAATTGTCTAACATTCATTTTTTCGTGTAATACATCTCGCGTTCCGAAACTCTTTGGTCGGCTTCGCGATATTATTTATTTTGTTTTAAAATGCAACAGTTTTCACGTCATTAATTCGTATATCGTGTTTTGTGCAGAGTGTGTAGTTACCTATGATCAATATTTGATATGCCTCCTATAAGACGAAGCAATTTAGGTAGAAGAACTCGAAATGCTACAAACCAAGTTAATTACCGATGTAACAGAATTTGGATATCACAAATGCGTGGAGCGCGAGCGCGACGTTCAAGTTTTAATCGAGCTGCTTTCAGTTACGATGTGTCAATTAGTAACTACCAATGTGTTGTTATTGGTCCTATGAACTCGATTTGCTCACATTATAAGGATTGAAATACAAAAACGAAGCCAATGGATTGTGTTGCGCAAATGGTAAAGTTAAATTGATACCATTGGATCCACCATCAGAGCCATTGTACTCATTGGTTTCAGGAATAGGAACAGATTCCATACACTTTTTGACAAATATCCAACAATATAACAGTTGCTTTCAAATGACTTCATTTGGGGCAACAAATATAGTTTGAGAAAATTTTATGCCAACTTTCAACGTATGTATTATAGCAGTTAATCATAATTATTTTTAAGAACAAATATTATTTAAGTTTGATCACTGACAATCAATAAATTTATACCCACATTGCTTATTTATTGTATTTTATTTTATACAATCCATAAATTTATATCCCACATTGCGTATTTATTAACTTTGCTTGAAGGTGGTCGAACAGCCCATTCAGCACTAAAATTGCTATTAAATGTGCAAAGCAATGAAACTCCAACCTGCAACATTTCGAAGAACTCTGCAATGGCAAAGGTTTTGCAGCAATGTAAATTGATTGTTTGGGATGAATGCACGATGGCACATAAAAAATCTTTGGAGGCTTTAGACAGAACCTTAAAAGATCTACGGAACAATCATAACCGTTTTGGTGGTGCCATGATTTTATTAGCAGGTGATTTTCGTCAAACATTGCCACCAGTGATTCCACGATCAACGCCAGCTGATGAACTCAATGCATGTCTAAAGTCCTCCAATTTGTGGAAACATGTCAAAGTACTTCATTTAAGCAAGAATATGCGTATCGAATTGCAAAATGACCAATCTGGAAACATATTCTCTAAACAACTCATTGACATAGGTAATGGCAAATTTCCTAGAGACATGTTGACTGGCTGCATTAACTTTCCTGAAAGTTTTTGTCAATTAACTCGATCAAAAGATGAACTTATTCAGAAGGTGTTTCCAGATGTTGCTGAAAATTACAGAAACCATGATTGGTTGAGCGAACGAGCTATATTGGCTGCAAAAAACATAGATGTAAATGAATTAAATTTCAAAATTCAAGAACAAATTACAGGCGAATCGAGGATATATAAATCAGTCGATTCAGCTACTAACCAAGATGATGTAATCAACTATCCACCGGAATTTTTAAACTCGCTAGATTTGCCAGGATTGCCACCTCACAATCTTCAATTAAAGGTTGGATCGGTAGTTATAATGTTGCGAAATATCAACCAACCGTGTCTTTGCAACGGAACACGTTTAGCGATAAAAAAATTACTAAACAACGTGATAGAAGCAACTATACTAAAAGGAAAGTATAAAGGAGAAGATGTTCTCAAACCGCGCATCCCAATGATTCCGACTGATGTGCCATTTGAGTTTAAACGAGTACAGTTTCCAGTGCGGCTTGCTTTTGCTATGACCATAAACAAGTCTCAAGGGCAATCATAATTTAGAAAACCCATGTTTGTCACATGGTCAATTGTATGTTGCCTGTTCCCGTGTTGGAAAACCATCAGATTTGTTTGTCTATGCGCCAGGTAATCAAACGAAAAACATCGTATATCACAAAGCACTACAATGAAAATAAAACTGATTTTTGTTAATAATTATGATTCACATGATTAACAATAAAGCGATCTATCGGATGAAACGAAAAAACCGCGCTTCAGCTAATAAATTTATACATTTATTGATTGTGGGGCGATACGAAGTTCGCCGGGTCAGCTAGTCTATATATAAAAATCAATGCCACTTTTCGTTGTAATTTTATAACTCAAGAACGGGCTCACCTATCCAAACCAAATGTTTAGGCTTTATTCGAACTATTCAGTAGATGGTTTATGTGAAGTTTGCACAAAATCGGTCGAGCGGTTCTTCGTTTATCACATTTTTTGTAACAAATTATATAGGGAATTTGTTTTCGACTATAAATCGCTTACGCTTAGAGATACGAAAAAATTGTTATTACCTAAGTCGATCGTCGTAAAAAAAAACCTATTAAACCAAGTCATCGTCACAATTAAAAAAAAATTCAGAGGGGTTATGGGGGGTGACTCATTAAAATTTCGATTGAATCGATATGGATATGATAGATATTAAAATTACGAATTCAAAATAGAAAACCGTTTTTCGTTACGATCGATAGGTTTCGAGCTACGAATTTTCGAAAACCGATGACCTGCCACCTTTGGCAAGGCATAGCGAGCGACGTAAATATTTTTAAACGATTCCGTTTCTCGAAATAGTCGTTACTCTATAAGATCTATAGGATAAAGCGAAAAAAACACGAAAAAAAATTTCAAGCCGAACCCAAAAATTTCAAAGGGCCTTTCGATTTTTTCAAAATTTCGTTTTTTCGAAATAATTCGCGAACGATTCGAAATTTGAAAAATTGTTTACACGAAAGTTATTTGTCATTAAAATACGCGTTTAACGATGGTATTGCAGTATTTTTATATCGAATACTCGCCGAGAAAATTGGGCTCGAAGAGTTTTCGGGTTTTGGGCCCTTTTTGAGGCCCCCATGATAGATCGGGGGTTCGGGTTTAAAAGACATTAGACGTCGAAATCTATAATTTATGTTATGAGGTAAATGTTTTAAAAATTAACCGGTAACGAGAAATCGCGAGTTGAATATTTCATTTTCGATTTTTATTGGTCGGCCGATTCTACAATATGCATTTATAAATCTACAAAAATTAAAAAGTGTCGCCATATCATTTAAATTTCGTTATAAATTTGTTTTTTAATTTTTTGTATAGTTCCTAATTCTCCATCGGTATTTGTGCTTTATTTAATTCAGCTAATAAATTTATACATTTATTGATTGTGGGGCCATACGAAGTTCGTATATATATATATATGTATATATCCCATTCGCATGTGCCGCGCTACAAACACCCGTCATCAAACCTTGTTTCGTAGCGTGATTTTTGGGTTATTGGACGATTAAATCGAAAACAAAGTAATAATGAATCTAAGGCTATTTAGGGCAAAAACACACTTAGCGGTTTGACCGCCGCGTTTATCGAGTCGGTTTTAAATGCGTAAAACACATTCGTCGGTTTTCTAGCGTTTTTAAACGCCTGTCGGTTTCTTGGCGTTTTATATATTTACCAGGAAAAACGGAATATAAAATGAACGAATACAGAAACAAAAACCGCTTTGAAAAACGCCGTGTTTGGTTTAATACATCTGAATGAATACAAACGAGAAACGCTTCTAATGTATAAAACGCCGCGTTTCACGCCAAACAATCACAAAACGCGTCGGTTTTAAAACCGACAGGCGGTTTCGTCGCTGTGTGTGTTTACGCCATAAGAAACGTATTTATCTGAAACCGACTCGGTTTTACTTTCGGGAAACGCTTCGGTCGAAACCGCTTAATGTGTTTTAGCCCTAACAGAAAAGACAAGTAAATATGAAATAGTTCCATGTTTTCTGAATTTTAATAAAGCATTTGACAACGTCATTTGGCGTAAGCTATGAATAGGATATGGTTTACTTGGTCCAAAGTTTATACGAAAATAATAATAACATCGTCGAAATTGACAAAGAAGTACGAATTAAAGAATTTTATACATTGCCACCCATTCTATTTAGCCTCTGAACATATCGTGCGAAAGGTATTAAATGAAAGGACGGGATATCAGCAGCAGGCTATAAATACGCGAAGAAACAACAGTATGCAAATGGTATAACATCGATCGCGGCAAAACCTTGGAACGAAAGAACTGCTAGAGAAACTATATTTGTATTTCCATGTAGCTTTTGTAAAAATAATGATAAAACAGAGATAATGGTGATAGATAGAGCAAATATAAAGCGCATGGAAGGAGATGAAATTTTCGGATATAAAATAGTGAATAAATTTTTGTATCTAGAATCCTCGATAGATAATAAGGGTGGTTCAGAAGTGAAATGCCGTATACAAATCGCTCGTGACATCATGTCTAGACTAAAAAAAAAATATATATGAAAAGATGGTTCTATAAAATAATGCGCCCAAATAAAGTTAGTCCATGCACTTGTTTTTCCGGTTTTATTATAAGCAGCAGCAGAAACATGGACATTAAAAAAGACAACACTAAACCGAATATATAACTTTAAAATGTGGTGCTAGAGAAGGGTTCTTAAACATATCTAACGTTACAGTACTGCAAATAATCGAAGTACACAAACGATCGTCTAAGACAGTGCGCATTCGTAAGATGAAATTTTTTGGACATCTTATGTAGAGAGAAAATGGGATGGAGAGTCGATTATTGCAGGCTACAACGGAACCACGCGAAACATGTTGCTATACCGTGCTAAATGAAAGCTGTCGCATTATCACAGGGTGTTTAAAACCGACATCTGACGATAAAATCCACATTCTTTTCGGTATTGCTCCACCTGCAATGAGACGGCAAATAGCTCACGGTATTGATAGCAAGAAACAGATACCCGACATATAATGTTTGAACATAAACCATGTAAACGAATATTGAAGTCTCGCAACAGTTTTATAGCAGTCATCAAGCCATTTAAGCCCAGAAATCGCCCGACATAATGCCTGGAAGGAAGAATGGTCGAAGAAAGATCACAAACCATGGATTGAACCTAAGGAGCACTTTCCTCCAGGATAAAATACAGAACACGCCGTTCACTAAACAGATTAAGAACAATAGTTGGTCGAACAGAAGACAACATGAATAAGTGGAGAATCTCTGACAGCTCTCCCGTATATGTGGCGAGGAGCAATCTATCCAACATTTTTTCATCTGCAGCAGCTGCCCACATAGGTGCGAATAACCTACTACAACTGGATGCAGTGTACTAGGCAAACACCATATAACGCATAAAGATCCTTTTCCAGATAGGAAGAAGAAGAAGACTGTAAAACATAAGATCCAGAGGACGACCACCAGCACGATAGTTCGATAGAACTCAAGAACTAACCGGATTAAATATACTGGTGTGCAGTCACCGAGCCACGGATCGGAAATATCGGAGAGGTTTGGTTGGATCATTCTTATCGCCAGGATGTAGTCACGACACTCCGCTGGTATAATCGATCAAGAAGATGATATATTTAAATATTTACCTAGCTTGATTCGTGTTTATCAGACTTTCCCACGAGAAAACGTATAATATAGAGAAATTTCAACTTAATCCGTAAAATTTTCGATTTTCAAGTACTGATTCAATCGCTAACTCAAGACGACGAGTGTGCGAACGGGGTTGTCTCTTCCGTGCATTTAATTAATTTTTAATTACTTCCATCACTCACTCGTTGTTGTCTTTTTTCGCGTGTTTCACAGACTGAGTATTTATTTATTTATTTATTTATTATAGTATGCAACTGATTACAGTAAATAAGGTTGGAGGAAGAAAGGAATTGTATAATTGAGCGAATAGTTGAAGAACGTTTAGAGAGGAAATCAGATAGAGTGTGCAGATGAATATGAGGTCGATATGGATGTAGTGTAGAGCGGTGTAGCAAAATATGACGAAAAAGAGAAGGGGTTTGGGAGTAGACACAAGGTATAAAAACCTGATGAATGGGCACGTTGGAGTAAATAGTCATAAGAGAGTGATATGTGGCGAAGGCGGTGCCTGCTGAATGCTATATAATCGGTACGGAACAAGTTAACAGGTGTTATCCAGTAGTCAACATTGACTAGCAAGAAGTAAGTTATAATGGTGTAAATTCCACTTCTGTTGCCAGTTGTTGTCACTGAAGTATTCAAGGGCTGTGTTTAGTACCAGGTTTAGAGTGGCCTTATAGATTGTTATGGAACACAGTATGGGACGGGCTACCATATACAACGCTTCGTTCCCCTACGATTCCGTAAGGACCTAGAACCCATAAGGGGACTACTGGATGTGTATCCTGTAGTTGGTAAAGCAGGAATTATACACGATTAACAAGATGATTTTTCTGTGTTCTTCAGAGCTGATACAATGGTGAGAAAAATGTTACAATTAGTGTAGTACCACTAGAATTTAGACTAAGTAAATACACACCGATAATTTAAGTACACTAGCAGAAAGTTACTACACAAAAATGTTTTTGGTTTTTTGTTTTTTTTTAATTACCGTTATGTTACTCTTCATTATTTAGTCGTAACTGCACGTAGGAGTATTGTGATCAAGGTAACAACAGCTTCCATATTTTCTACCTCCATCCTTGACGATCTTCGGCATCATGAACGCTTCTTGAAAATGTCATCCGAGATGCAGCAGTCACTGCATCTGTCCATCTTATTGGTACTCTGCCTTTTGGTCGCACACTATTCATTTTTCCCGTAACTATTGCTCTTTCGATTCCATCGTGTTTTCGTACGATGTGACCACAAAAAATGTCATAATACGTACGAGAACTTCCGTTGTTAATTTGCGCGTTGCACCAATTTCTTTCAAAATAGACGCATTAGTACGCTTTTCCATCCACGGGACCCGAAGAATCACCATACTTCGAAACTATTTATGGGAATTCGTTCGGACTTGCTGATCGTCCACGTTTCTGAACCGTACAGAAATATTGGAAGAATCAGAGTGCGTACAAGTTGAATTTTAGTATTTTTCGTAACAAAGGATGCGGGTTAGTTTAACCATACTATACTCCTAAACACATTTTATTTAAGCGCGCAAGTTCACGTTCAAACACTGATTAAAAAAATATACTTGGCCCCATCGCAATGTTGAATTGGAGAAGCAAAAAAATCATCTTTAAAATAAATTAAAAGAACTTGCGGCGTTTTATCGAAGACGAATACATTTATTTTATTTAATTATCCGGACAATGCCTAGAGATCATTAGAAAAAAGCAATTAATACAAAATGCTTGTTTCAAAATTACGATATATATTTAATAAAATAAATGCTAACGCGATGGAAAGTATACAAAACATAAAAAAAAAAAAAAATTATCGACTATGTTTTATTCTACGATTTTTATAATTGACGTAAAATACGAGCGATTAATTTATTTCGACGAGTTATTCGATATTCGTAAAAGATTTTTCAATTTTCACAAAATGTTTTTTTTTGTGTTTTTTTTTTTTAAATATTTTATCGATAAACGAACGTGGACGAAATATTCGAATAATCGTGGAGGAGATTTTTATTATATAGCGCGGTATTTCGTGAAATTCTGTGAAATTCTGCAAAATTCTAATTTTCTCTAATAGATGTGTCCGTATTAGTCGAGCGTAATACATAAAAGTAGCGTAAATTAGTATTTTATTAATGTAATTAAGACCGGTTATTCCGTTGAAGCTTTCGTCTGGATTCCAAGTCATCGAGTGATAATAGGCCACGATGATGTACACCCAAAGGCCTACCCAAGTTTACCAGCCGACAGTACTGCGAGAAGACGACGCAAAATATTATTGTCAGAAAATTCTAGACGCGTGGAATCGGTCCTTCTATTTTCGGCCGAGTATACTTGAAAATATAAAAAAGGATTTAACAACCTGGCCATCAAAAATTGGTAAAATTTGTTTACCTAGGTTGGAAACAGCTGTCAACAGAGTGTATATTGGTCACACGCTGAGTACGCACTCCTATCTACCGAGTGCCCAACCACCACTAATATGCGAATTGTGCTGTTCTCCGTTAACAGTCTACCATATCGTGGTTATCTGCCAGAAATTTGCTCAATATCGGTGCAATCGGTCGAAGAACAATGTACCGAATGTAAACAAACTCCTCCTCCTCACCAACCTCATAATAAATTCTAAACTGTGTCTAATCATCTCTAATTAATTCATATTTAGAGTAATAGCCTTATAGGCAATAACTATTCGTTAAAAAAATAAAAAAGAAAGGATATTGCGCGGTTTACCATTTAATCAATTACTAACCGATTATATTCTTCGCATCGAGATATCACCGTAAGATACGTTCTACCAACCGAATTCTCAGTACTATCCGCTGAACTAATGGCAATCAACTTAGCTATGGCTAGAGACTTACGCTTACCAAAAATAATTATTTTTACCGACGCACTTTACGCCGTTCAAAGCATTAATTTCGATCCCACAAAATCTAACCACCCAATAGCCCAAGATATTCACTCGGCAGCTAACCAACACGTACAAGAAACCATCATATGCTGGATCCCTTCACACTCCAACATAAAGGAAAATGAAGAAGCTGACATCGCTGCGAAAGAAGCGGCGGAGATGTTTCCAGTACCAAAAATTTCAATCCCAATACAAGACGAAATACACAATATCAAAAAACCAATTTCACGAGGCATGGAACTTACACTGGAAGCGTATTCCCACAACCAACAAACTTCGAAACGTCAAGTTAAACACAGATCCATGGAGAACAATCATCCCATCGCGACGTGATGATGTTGTACTAACTCGGCTCAGAATTGGACATACGTCATTAACCCATAATTACTTAATAGAAAAAAAAAAACAACCGATATGTTGCTACTGCGGACGGGAGCCTCTAACAGTCGAACACATGCTTACAAAGTGTAGGCCACTTCAAAAATACCATCCTGATGGCAATATTTCAATTCACACGGCACCCTCCGATAATCCAGCGGAACTTGAAAAAACCATTAAGTTTTTAAAAGTTACAAACATATATCCTTTGATTTAATTAAAATAGCTTCGGTGCCTCTAACCTGAGTTGTGGTACACGGCACCTTAAAAAAAAAAAAAACACACTAAGGATGGCAAGTATGAATGTGGCGCGGTAGAAACTGCAAACGTATACTCTCCGTATGCCCTATTACGGAAGATTTTACAATAAAAAAATAATTTTAACTTACAACACTGTCCGACGATTTCAATTATTCGCTTTTAATGTACTGCGCAAGAAATTCCAGTAGGGATTACTAACGTTCTTTACTAGCGATAAAACTTTACAGTAATATATGTATAATGAGTATATTTCTACACGCGTACACGTATGTATGTATGTTTGTGTGAAATTTATATGCATATTAAATTGCGTTTATGTATATATACATATATATATATATATATATATATATATATATATATATATATGTGTCATTATAGATAATTCCCGCATTTATTCATCTAGTACACCTAAATTATAGTTTAAATATTACCTTGTATAAGAAATTATAATTGCATACGTATATATACTTATGATGACTGGAAGCGAAACTGACGCACAGCCCGCGTAAATGCGAGTGTAAAAGCGGTTACTATATTATTATGTACTATATAGAGTATTGTTGCAGTACAATGATTAAGCCTAAACTCGCGATGCAGTGAATCTCTGTAAATGTAACAAGCTGTAAAACATTAATTTGAATAATAAAGTATTAATAAAAAAAAAATGAGCGAGTTAATCGCCTTGTTTAAATTTTAATATTTTTACTATTTTCAATTTCACTTTAAGTATAATATACTACTTATACATTTTATTATGTTAATAATATTATTTTTAAATAACGGCTACAAATATTTAATTTTTATACTATATACGCAACAACGCTGATTTTCATTATCGTTGTCTACAAATCTTCGTTTTTTGTTTTTGCATATTATTGTTTATAAATGTTTATAAAAGTTCATTGTTTCGTGTTCATATATAATTTGAATTTTGTGTTCCTGGTAATGTTTGAGTGTTTTTATTCGTAAAGATTTTGTATATTTTCAAATAAAAACGAATCGTTTACTTAATGACCAATCTGAATGGTGAATCAGATTCGAGATTGAACAGTAACGCGGGAAAAACAAATAAAAGATTACCTAATTAATACCTGTGCTAAGAATCAAATTCATTTAAAATTTTAATATTTTTCTATTCATAGAACGTTATGTGTAACTCACAACGGATGAATTTTCACTTGAAGCAACCCTCGTAACTTATTAGGCATAGTGATTTTTACATATCATGCAGGTTACAAGCATAAAAATAGTCTTCTTACAGAAAGAAAAAGCAACGTATGTATCACTTAAATACATATATATATATATATAACAACAACAACAAAAATATATTTGCATAAGTTATAAACATAAAAGAAAAGTATAAAGTGGGTTACAAAGATTGTGTACCGGGGATTACCACAATAACACAGTAAGAATATAAATAATAAAGCAAAACAAAACGTTAAATGCTGCAGGAAAAAAGGCAAATGAAAACCTGCGGCTCGAAAATAAACACGTTTTCTAATTATAATACATGATAATATAGAAACTTAAGTCTAAATTACAAAAATATATTGTTTAGATTATGAGTTCTTAAATGAATACTATGTAATTGAAAAAAATATATAAAAATAGGAATAAAAGTAAAAAGTGGGTGACATGGGTGTCGAAGATACTAAGTAAAGGGGTTAATTCTAATAAATAATTTATAATTAATTACCATATAATGTTATTAAGTCGCCTCTGTTTATATTTGGAATACATGAAACGAAGCTGCTTAGAATTATAATTAGCAATCGAGGAGACGAGTACATTGTTTTGATTGTTTTGGTATGAGCATTTAATAAAAAAATCATCGGATAGCTTTAGAACAAAATCTCTAATATAGGGCAGATCAGTAGCTTCGTGCATGCTGTCGATTCGGATATAGCGAGGTGCATTGAGAATATATCTGAGGCATCTATTTTGAATGACTTGTAATTTGTTAAAGGTCGTTTTTGACATAGAGCTCCAGGAAGGATAAGCGTAGCAAAGTATTGGACGGATTAGTGCTTTATAGAGGATTATCTTGTTGTTAATGTTGAGGAAGGATTTATGATTAAGGATGGGATGAACAGAAAACATTGTCTCGATTACGATATTATTTATGTGTTTAGTAAAAGTAAGTCTATTGTCGAGGATTACACCGAGATAACCGAACTTTATCACACCACTCTAAAGTATTTCCCTGTACCATCATATTGTCAGGTAGAGCCGGTCTCCTGCAGCTGAAGAAAATAGCTTCGGTTTTGTTCGGATTTGTACTAATTTGCCATTTATTGTAGTATTTAAGTAGCCGCGATATCCCACGCTGAAGTCTATTACGGATTGTGCTAGGTCTATAGGAGCTGCAAATCTTCTTCTTTCTCTCCTCAACCTTACGGTTGGTGAGTTTGAATAATTTATAGCCATGTTAAATCCGTCTTCGGGAACACATTCGTGCTTTTCGCCATTTTTTATTTGTTCCATATATCCAATTCTAGGTCTTCCTTTACTTCGGCTTCCGTTCATCTTCCCTTCAATTAACGTCGTCATCCATTCTGAGTGTCAAGTGCCATTTCATTTCTTCTTTTCTTTACGGTATTTCCGATTTCTCGTCGTTCATTTATCTCTTGTAGAACTTCATCGTTGGTAATCTTACTCGTCCGAGGTATTTTCAGCATTCTACGCCAGCACCACATTTCGAACGCTTGGAGCTTATCGTTTTCTCTTTTCAAAATATGTTTCCGCTCCATATAGAGCCACACTCCAAATAAAGCTTTTTACGAAAAGTTTTCCGGTATTTAATGACATATTCTTTGATACCAGGAACGGTTTTTTTATGAATGCGTTTTTCGCGAGAGCTATTCTTCTTCTTATGTCTTTTACACTTCGACCGTCTGATGATATTATACTTCCTAAATAGGGGAACTCTGTTACTTGGCTAATATTCTAGTTGTTCAAGGTAATATTTAGCGTCTGATTTCCATTTTTTGTACAAGCCATGACTTCACATGCCATATTTTGTTTCCCGTTTCCTTCCACCGGATTTGTTTAGGGTTATCTCCCTTAGTCTTTGAGTAAAAACTCTAACTGCAAAGCAGCGGTTTGCTATTGGGATAGCAGGAGAGACATATTTATACAGGCGGTTCTCCACTCGGCCAAGGGTTAGTAAGCAGTCTGAGGAAGGCAGAGTTTTATGGACAGTTCCCAACCTGTCCCTCTGTCTCCTCGTGCTTACTACCCTGTCACTACTGGAATCGTCTGCCTGAGACTTTCCACCAGTAGCCGCTCTTGGTCCACGACTGCTTATTCGACTAATGTCTTATTCGCAGCTAACCTACATATAGGCCATTCCACCATCCGCCACCCGCGGACGCGCCCGGTTCCGATTGAGCTTCGGTTCCTTGAGAGCACAAGTACAAAGTACCAGTACCCCTAAAGGCGGGGATATATATATACAGTTTTTTTTTTTTTTTATTGGGCTTCCATATCAGTTTACCCATTAAACTATATTATATAGACAAGAAAAAATAAAAAATAATTATCTTAATTTTAACTATATGGGTATGTTACAGTTAACAATAAACCTATATCAACATATGTATATGTGCATGTTACGTGTGGAGAGTAAGAAAGGAATATTGACAGGAAAAGGAACATTTAGAGATATGAGGTGATTATAGAAGGAGTCACGAGTGGAGCGGTAACACTCCAGGAAAATGTGATTTGCGTCTGCGATACAGTGGATATCTGAAGGATGTGAACAGAACGGAGAAGCAACAAGATGCATTTGAAAAAGTGTAGCCGGTAGACGATTCTTTCCAAAACGTAGTCGACATAAAGTGACGATAAAACCACGGAGCAGACTCACTTGTATTTCGATATTATAGAAAGGAAGATCAGGCTGAAGCAGTTTATATTTTGTAACATTATAAGGATTATTCCAAGTAGCTTTCCAGTATTCTTTATGAGCTGTCTTAATGAAAGACAGGAGATCAATGCACGGCGTGTAAGCAATAAATAAATCAAGGTACGATGTACATTTAGCATAATGATCAGCAAGTAAATTCCTTTTAATACCAGCATGACCAGGAATCCATGCAAACTTAACAGAGATACCGGCACCCCGTAAAAGGGTAATGTGATTACGAATTTTAAGTATTATGGGAGAGGAATGAGGATTATAAAGTGAGAATTTTAAGGCCAAGAGACAACTTTTAGAATCTGAAAAAATTATTACCTTTTAAGTTACCCGATTCAACAGAATGAAACGCAGAGCTTGAAAAATAGCCACAGACTCTGCTGTAAAAATGGAAGAAACTCGCAAAAGGGAAAATTTTTGGGAAAATTTTTTAACTATGTCTAAGGAAGGAATTATAAAAGCTGCTCCTACATGATTCTTTGATTTATACAGTTAACATGGTATTAAAACATATTTGCATAAAGAAATTCTGTTGCTACGATATCATTCTGTTAATAATGAAGGCTAACAAATTGTGTAATACTTCGAGTGTAATAATAACCGGTAAATAATATAGACGTCGCTACTGTTGAAGATACTTTATTAAAAAAAATGTCAGTTTTATTTTACTTTCAAAATATTTCCTGTTCAAATCATCAGTTCGAAAATTGCATAAATTAAAAAAAAAAACTAGCTAATATATTATACATAGTACTCGGTGGGTGATTGAGCTTTACTCGGAATTTTCCGATCAAATTTTGTTCCTTAAAATAATACTTTCGTACATTAAAACATATTTCCGGAAGATCCGATATCGTAAATCGAAAACCGGAGATATAAAATTTTAATTATATCTACAACAAATATCTGTACAAAATTTAATCGAAATCGTACACAATAATTTAGATAAGATAATATATATAATATATGAAGATATTTCGGCCATTACAGATCATATTCATATTCCGTGAGAGGCTTACCTCTTCTCCGGATTCACTTTGAAATAATTACCTCGTCAAAAAAATTTATTACACTTTCTCATTTCATGCGCCACACCGCTTGATCGATTGACTTTATAAAACATATGTTGCACTGCTCGCCCGGTTCGCTACCGATTAACAACCTGAATATTATTGAACTCCTTCAAAATACTCATGTTGACGAAGAACTTAGCGGGACGCTCAGTCTACGTGTACTGTTTACCCACAGTGATCTCGAACTCTATCATTTCCGTATGATTACTTCGTCTATGCAGATAAAACGCTTCAATTTCGAGTGTCGGTCATTATTATCATTATCGGACAGGTATGTAAACATACACTTAAAGATTTTCGTTGGACATAAACAAAAATCGTTGTAAAATATTTACACGTAATACTTCAAATTGAAATCGATTTTGATTTACTTGTCCTACTACAAATCTGGATACAGTATGACTAAACCGGTTTTGTGATAACTTTGTAAATAATATTTTATTTACTTACGATAAATAATAATATTGATTACTTTATATAAGATGATGCATGAAGAGGAAGAACTAAAAATAAATCAACGGAAAATGGGGAATTGTACTATCTGTATGGTTAAATAAACGTTTGGCGCTTGTACAAAGAAGAGGACGTTTTATGAAATCAAATCTTCACTTCTGCGTTATAACTGAAAGAAGGCGCTGGATACGTATGAATCTTGGAAGACACTAAGTTTAAGCATATCATTTACTCATCAGTGTAGGTAAGAACATTAAAAAAAAATTTAGCGCGTAGCAACACACACACACATATGCATATATGTAATGAAGTATGTACAAACATAAATATGTATATATATATATATATATATATATATATATATATATATATATATGTAGGTATGTGTACTGGGGTGTTTTTATAATCGGGTAATGTAAACCCATTTACGGTAGAACAAACAATATATGCTGCAATCAGTCTGTCCGATAATTGAATGCAGTCGAATAAGTAAAAAGCACACAACTAGGGTATATTGAGTACCTTTACCAGGTCGGATACTTAACCAAATTTCGTTATCGTGAATGAACCCTTCCGACAAATTAAAACGACCGAGAAACCGCACGCCGCTATTTAAACGTGTACAGTCGCCCATCGTTCGTACCCTAATAAAATATGCGCATATTTACATACGTAATAATAATCGTCGTATGTGTGTGTGTGTCGAATATTATTTTAATACATTTTGTTTTTTTCTTTGTTTTTTTTTTTTAATTAGAAGTAGAGTACACTTATCGTCGATAAAGATCGACTGCTAAAACAGCAGTTATCTAAAGTAAACATCGTTTACACCGATCACGTATTTTAATTTTCGTATGTAAATAATATTTTAGTAGAAATGCAGACACACTCTATTCATATTTCAAACTTAATTTCACAGTTGGTTCCGTTTGACCAACCATAGAAATAAGAACCGTAATAGTAATGATAATTAATTAATTAATTAACTAATAAAAATATATTCACCAATACAATCAGATTTTAAAACGATGTTAGAATTATGCTTATCTCTAAGCTGGAACGTTAAAAAAATTCTAAATCTATTAAAACCAAAAAATTTAATTCGTTTTTATCGAAACTTTTAATACGAACGATAAATAGTCTATGAAAAGTTTGCAAAAATTATAACAAAAAATACATTACTCTTCCGCCACTATACGATTCATTTCGAAGTAATTACGTTTATAGTGAAAAACTGCTTGTTTATCAATACTATAGAGTAAACGGTCGAAATTTGTCCCTTGCTTTCAATTATTCAGATAAAGTTCGATTCAATAAGTACATTAAATGCGTCACATACATTGATAAAACAATTTTTGTCACTTCGAAAGATAATTAAACCAATTAAAGCTGAAGAACGTTCTGAAGGACATAATAAAATTTCGTCTGCAGTAATTAGGAAGCTCACGTTGAAGGCTATTGTAGAATTTAAGAATATATTAAAGTCCATGTTTTTAACTTATTTTCCTCACTGTTGGAAAACCGCAAAAGTTATTATTTCCTAAACCAGGGATGGACAATTCTCAGATTTGCAACATTCGTCCAATTAGTTTACGTACCAGCTGAAGCAAAGTCGCAGAAAAAATTATTCTAATCGAATTAAGGAAATACTCTCGCGCTAATAATATCGTGTAATGTACCGTTTGATTTTCAAGAATATTTTTGTACGGCTCATCAAATATCCACAGTTGCCGAATTTCCACATAATTTGAATCGTAATAAACACACTGGTGTATGATGCTGTTTAACGCTGCTAAACCATTTAATACTGCATGACACGCGGGTATTTTATACAAAATGATTAAATCTAAATTTCCTCCTTATGCGATGAAATTAATTAGTAGTATAACTTTTTATGTAACCGTTGGTGATTCAGTCTCTTCAATTAAAACGTGTTTGGGAGTTTTCCAAAAGGAAGTGTATCGGGGGCCTTTTCTTTTCACATTACACACTTATATGATTTACCAGAAATGTCGAATACACAAGTATATGCAGACAACATGCGGCTATTTTTGTAGCGCATTTAGACCAGCTACTATCCACAACAGACTTCAAATCGGCATATCACGTATTGTAAAATATTATAATAAGTGAAAAAGTAGTATCAATCCATGGAAAACCGAAGCCATTTTTATTTACACGCGGACGACTAAAATTGCCAAATAATTTGACGATGTCGGGAAATTATCTTGTCAGATCAGATTCGGTATTTACGAGTTATACCCTTAGTTAGGCGCGCGGCGTATACAGTACGACAATGATTATATATATATACACGTATATCTTCTAAACCACAGTTCGCTCAAGGTTGCACGTCAGTCTAACCTCTAACCGTAGTCTACGGAATGTGATGACTAAATATAGTATTTTTTACAAGTACCATTATAATATTTAATGATTAGTCTCATGGAAATGTTTTGGCGTATACAGTACGCCGCGCGACCATTTAGGTAATTATTTAATGTCATATATCACACTCTTAGTTGCGTTGGTTTAACCTCTTTCAGTAGGGTTTGGATTGTATTTGTGGAATGTTAATTTATTCCTGTTACTGTTTAAACAATTAGCCTAGTCAAAACTTGATTTTGCAAATATAATACACTGCATAACCTTTGTATCTAATAGTAATGCAAACAGCCAGAAGGGCCTTATAAACATGAGAATACACCGAGTGATATAGTGAAAAGGCTAGTTCAAAGTATAAAAGGTTCAAGAAGGAATGTGACAGTGGATAATTGGTACACAACACTAGCGTGTGATTTATTGAATTATAAATTAACCTTAGTGGACAGTGTAAAAAAAAAAAAAGAAATTCCAGCGGAATCTAATATATCTAAAAAAAACCTACAACAACAATCTTTGGTTTCCAGGATAAAATGACGTTAGTATCATCATACACCAAAAAAGAATAGGTCCGTTATTTTTCTATCGACGATGCACTTTCTGGATGAAATTGATAAATCCACCGGGGAAGATGCCAAGTCTGAAATAATTACATCTTATATAATATGACAAAAGGAGCCGTTGATTCGGCTGATCAAAAATGCAGCCTGTATTCTTGTTCCAGGAGAACAAAAAGGTAGCCTATGGCTTTATTTTTAGCGTTATCGAACATTGCTGGAATCAATATATTCTTTATTGTTGGACAAAAAAGGAATTTCAATTACCCGGAAAACAGTTCATAAAAAATTTATCGCTCGCATTAGTAAAGGGACTCATACAGGAGCGAAGTAGTTTGACAAATTTAAGCTCCAAACTAAGAACTGCGGTTGCCAAATATTCTGAAACGAATCGGAGCGGAATAAATGTAGAAGATAATTCTACAAAAAGTAGAGATCGTTGTTACGTCGATGGTCGTGCTAAACACAACTACACTACTATTGGATGTTGTAGAAAATTTTGCTGCAAAACGCACAATGCAGCTGTATGCGCAAATTGTTAACGAATAACACTATTTATACATAAATATAACTATCGATAAATAACAATTAATGAAAGTAGCAAATTTTCAATTTTCCCGACAGAATATGTTCTGGCGCATGCGCCGCGCGCCTAATTACGTAATATTTTAAGGCGCGCCTAACTGAGGGTTAAACAACGAACTTAATCTTTAATTTTTTAAAATATTTTGATCATCAATTTTTTGTATATATATATATATATATATATATATATATATATATATATATATATATATAAGATTAATATTTTACGTTTACTTTGTGTGTTATTTAAGTTGTGTTTTTTGATTTTTTATTTAATCGCTGTATCGTTATCGCTAAGTTATAGTTAAATTTTTGTTTATAAAAGATTTGTATTTTTATATGTTTCGTTTCGTTCTGTTTTAATTTTTTCTTTTTAAATATTTTTAACATTAATTTTTTTTTTTGAGATGAATATTTTACGTTCGCTTTGCGTTATGTTTTTCTACTTCTGGTAACACTGTATATTTTTATAATAACTTATAAATTGCTAATTTAGCCGGTGTACTCGCGCGTATTTACGCGAATAACCGATTTTCTTTGTATTCTAACGCAAATTTTAATCAATTTCGTTATATTTATTATTTTAAATGAATACTAATGAAAAATTTAATTTGATTTAATTTGATTTTTGATTATTATTATTATTACAAGTGTGAGGTTGCCTTTTGTTTTTTTTATTGTTGCCGCTGCAGTTGTTGTTGGTTTTTTTTTTGGTTGGTGATATTGTTGTCGTTAATATTATTCGAACTTAAACCGGATTCACACTCTTCGTGTAAGATGAAACATATTTCTGGTTTCTTCATTTTTTTTTTTTTTTATTATAATTCTTTTATGTCAGCAAACTTTTCGTTATTTTCTTAAAGTGATATAGGGCAAAAAAAAAAGTGAAAATAAAAAAATGAAATGAAAATAAATAATACTCATTCCGTCATTAATTATTTCAAATTGATCGGACTTTGTAGTTTGAATGAAATAAGTACTAACTTAAAAAATAATAATAATAATAAGATTGTATTAAGCAGAAAGTTTGTAAATGATTAATAACCTAATGATTGAATAGTCGATCGGTGGTGAAAAGCTGTGTTGTTTTTTTCTTTTTAGAATGTCAAAATCCAAATTTTTTCCGGATCGCTTACTTTTAAGATATGTACATACATATTATTTACTTATATATATATATATATATATCCGGTAATAAGACCGTTTCGCACGTGAATCTGTACCGTACGAAAGAAAATCCGCTTTAACTTATAATATATACGTTAGGAAGAAGTTTCGGGGAATTTTCGCGGACTTTTCAACGGAAGAAAGCTTCTCGCAATTCATTAGCGCGGCAAAAGTAGAGTAGCGAAAACTTACGAGAATTAATGGAACTCCTCGTATGGTAAAAACGGTGAGTAAATCGACTCCGTCTGCAGCAGTAGCGCAGTGGCAGCAGCAACAACAACATCTGAGTTTAAATCGACGTGTAGAATTAACGTGGACTAAATAGCTTTATTACTCTGAATATAAGGAAAACGTCGTTAAATTATTCAGCGCAGCCATCCTCAACTGAAAAAAAAAAATTCAAACAGGCGAACACAGACAAACGCGTATAGTAAATTCGTCAATTATGCAGGTTGAATGCGGGGCGGTAAGTAAATCTTAACATGGCCGGATAAGTCGTTAATTATGATGAAAATATCTCGAAAGTGACACACTCGAACGCTGTCGGTGCGCGTATTCTTAAATACAAATCTGTAAGCACTCTTAACTTTTCCCAATTCAGTTTCGTCCGCTATATAGTAGAAATTTTTATATCTGTCGACTATACTCATAAACTGCGCATACATATGCATAACGTTGTGCAGAAATATTGAAAACATATTGACCGTCGTCTTTTTTTCTAAGCGGAATTTAAATAACATCCACGCACGCGTTCAGATTACAGATTACAATGAAGAAGGAAATATTTAACATCATATATATTAATTTAGCCGTCGCACTAATACCTTTTTTTTTTTATTTACCTAAACGTCGTTTGTACACACGAAAGGTCCTAAATGATAGTGATGATCGTATGATTAAAGATAAAATATAAATCACAGATGAACGTGAAATCTAATGATAACGATTTACTTGTTGAAGCAAGGTTGCACTTAAAAAAAAAAATTAAAAACGAAAATGTACGTAAAAAGTGTTACAAGCTGTAGAAATAAGAATTTCAGACTAGCTAAATCGCAAAGTACTTGACTGAGAAATTGATGCTACTAAACTGAATACATTTATCACGAATGCACAAATACGCGATGCAATTATTTATCGAACGCCAACATTTAAAACTCGTTACTGGAAAAAATTTTAATCATTACTCAATACAAAAACGAATATGTACGTAAAAAGTGTTAACGGTAGAAATAAGAACTTAAATTACCAGACCAGCTAAATCTCAAAGTACTCGACAGAGAAATTGATGCAACTAAACTGAATACATTTATCACGAATGGACAAATACGCGATGCATTATTTATCGAACCATTTAAAACTCGTTACTGAAAAAAATTTCAATCATTAGTCAATACGTCTGCGAAATGTGAACATGATAATGTAGACAATATTCCTTCGAAAATTTTATTTCTCATAATGTTCCGTAACCTAGAAGAGAGCCGGAAAATTTTTAAAACATAAATAACATACACAAAATTAATCCGAAATTACAGGTCCTGATAGAATACCTGCAAATGTAATCAAACTTTTCGACGAGAAAATTGTCAAGAAACTAGCTGTATTATTCGATAAAATCTACACCTGAAATTCCGTTTGAACGGCTAAATAATCAATATTATTCCAAACTATTACGCCATTCATCTCGTGAGTTATCTCTGTAACATAACCATAACTTATTAAAGATAACATCATATAGACATGTGTAATACACGCGTACTTAGGGCCCTGTACATATAGTTTTACATTGTAATTAAGCTAATTTTTATTAAAATTAATAATAGATATTATTTGTGAAGTAAATAGATTTTTTTTTAATTATTTATTTATATATTGTACCGGTAAGGCATTAATGGCGATCGCGATAAATGAAACATGTTAATTTAATGTATCTAACGAGACGATTGCGATACGATGAAAACAGTCGATACGTGTAGGATAATATTTGAATGTTGCGATAGGAAAACGATAAAATAAGTTATTACCGAATGCGATATAAAAAATAACGAAAAATAAAATGTAAATATGAAAAAAAGTCTCGCTCTTCTGGCTGGATTTCCTGAAAGTCTAATTACATTCAGGTAATATTGGTATTTTCGCTTCGTCTCCTCTTTAAAACTGGTCATGTTTCATTGTCTAATTACCTTCCTGCACCGATCCGGTCTCTATTCTCTTTTCCTACCGTGGCTCCGGCCTTATTTGCAACGTTCAAATCATTGCGCGAGTTTGAGCTGGAGACGTAGAGTAGAACGGAAGTAATCACGTGTAGTATCTTCGACTTGTATTCCGTTCAGATTGCTTACACCAGTTGATCCATATAATTCATAACTCCAAATCGGCTCGATCATTGTGAGAAAAATAAGTATTTTTCTACCTACGTCCCAGCAGCGGATATAACGGCCTAGAGCGCGAGCAACGATGGTCTTTCTAATTTGCGCCATATAAACTTAGAATCCAGGTATATTCTGAGAATCGTACGAAACCAGCTCGCAAAATTACATTTTTATCGATTACTATACACGTATACTGAACAAATCTATTTGTAACACATAATGATTAAACTGTATTCGTCAACGTTGAGCCCGTTGAACTATGCGATTCAGGGAGAGTTCCAAACGGCGGAATTTGTATATGAGCGAATGTAGTTCGAATTGTTTGATTGCGGATAAGTAGATACGCTGTGTAAATAGAATACGAGACTTGTTGAAATTTCATGTTTCTTAGAATCGATCTTCCCACGAATGTTACGTTAAATATGACCGATATAGATTAGTCTACGCGACATCATTAATGCTGGAAAAAGATGACGTATTCTCGGCTATTTTCCTGGATTCGTTTGATCGGGTCTGTGGGATTGTTGTTTAAATTAAAACAATTTTTAACTCCAGACCTTTATAAATTCTTCGTATCATAACTGAAAGAACATTTATTGTCAGAATAAATGATGTATTTTCCCAAGAACATCAAGTTTTACCTTCCGCGAGATCGTTTTGCTTGGTTCAATATCATATGTAACGTCTATACTGCGGATATCTCACATCGAATAATATTAGCAACATTTGCCGCTTAATTCGATTCCGGAATATGCTAGTACGGCTGTTCAAAATTATGTAGATCGAATCGTAAATTGGGCACATAAATGGCGTATAAAATCCATCCAAACGCTAGAGCTTTACTAACAGACAAGTAACATGTCCTCCAATTTGTACCCGTGACAATGTCAGCAAACAAACTGTGTGTAAGATATCTCAAGATGAATATTGACAAGATACTTCGTATGCACCAAAATATCTACCATAATGACCTAAATACACCATATGTCAATGAAGTTTATGTAAACCGGTATAAAAAGTTTTTTGATAAATTGCACTTTAATATTACGTCCGCAGAATTCGTTTATTTACTTTGCCTGACAATACTACAAGACGATTAAAAAATAGGAGAGGGTGCAGAGATGTTAATAATTTGAAAAAGAACTAGTTCAAATAACAAGCGTAAACGATTTGAAATATTAGATAATGATTAATGAAACTTACGTAATGCTATAGTAATCAAATAACCCTATAATTAAGCGCTCCAAGTTTAATGTCACTGAGAATCTAATCGTCTCACTGGAGACGTTAGATTAATCGCGATTTTATTACTTTATTCATCACCGTTACAAAAAAAAAGGTTATTGAACCTCCTATGTTTATATTTATTATAAATTGAATTACCTATGGTAAAAATTATTATACGCGTGTATACTCCTTAATATAAGGCACGTTTAAGGTAGTAACGATTCCGAAGTATTTAGGAACATTATCCGAGATACCTGTTTTGTAATAATTGTAATTTGTTAATATTTGAAACAAAACTCCAAGCTGGATAACCAGTACTACGTGATTACACGGAATTAATATATTATTGACATTAAGAAATGATTTTCCGTCAATTAGCGGCTATACGGCAGATATGCTTTCGTTAGATTTTACGGTAGCATGATTGATGTGTTCATCCGAGATTACCCCGAGGTAACGAACCAGCTCACTACAGTATGAAATTAACTATAATTTTAGTGAGTAATGTAAGACGCCTGCCGGTGAATATCCTCAGTTTTATCGCAGTTTAAATTAATTTACTATTTTTTTTTTTTTTTATAATAACGCAACATCGGATTTATTCATGTCTGTAACCTATCGGTAATATCGCTTTAGGGGTATATAAGAAGTACAGAGAATAGCTGTTTCGTCCACGTAAAGAGCAATCTGAAGATCGGGCAAATTTTTTGGAAAATAAGATAAAAACAAAGTAAACAGAAAATGACCCAAAAGACTACCTTGAGAACTTTTTACTGATCGTGTTTTCATAGTATAAATAGATTTATCGATGGCAAGCTAAAATAATCTGCTGAATAGCTGTGAATAACGTGAATTAAATGACCATGTTTTCATAGTATAAATAGATTTATCGATGGTAAGCTAAAATAATCTGCTGAATAGCTGTGAATAACGTGAATTAAATGACCATGTTTTCATAGTATAAATGGATTTATCGATGGTAAGCTAAAATAATCTGCTGAATAGCTGTGAATAACGTGAATTAAATGGCGAGGAAATTTTGCATCGCATCATTTTGTAAATAATACCTTGAAGTTCCACATCCAGCAGAAAACTCGGTACTTCGTGCTACTTGTTGGACGGTGGAATATGTCGGACGAAAACTAAACTGTGTGGTATTAGGAATGATTTTTTGATTATCTGCGCGGTCATAAACGGGTAGTATAATTTTTTCCGCTAACCGCTCAATAAACTAATACGTTAATTGCGTGCGAGACACGCTTTCCCGGTTTGAGAAGAGCAATAATTTTGCCTATCTTCCAACTGTTTGGATAATTCCCGAATCTCAAAATGGCATTTGTCAAATTTGTAATATCAGTTACATCCAATAATAACGGTAGTAGAAATATTGTCATTGACGAATGTATTAGCTTAATGTTGTTAAAAACTTCGCTAGCGATAAAATTATTAGTTGACTATCATTCGGGTAATTTTTAACAGCAAAGTGAATTTTATTCGCGTGATGGAAGCGAAATTAGAATTTCGATTATAAACTTTGAAATATTCCGACGCTAACAAGTCAGCTTTCGCTTCATTTTTTTGTAAACATAGTTATTCGGGTATGTATCGAAGAACGGTGAAAAATCTCTGTATACTGTCTGCAAACATTCCATAAACGACTATCATTGGGCTCGAGCTTCGAGAATGTTTAATTAAAGTTGTAATTTTTAGATTTACGCGATATGTGTTGAGAATATTTAAGATATTTCGGAAACGATTAATGTAGGATATCCTGATATAATTTTTAAATTTGACGAGTGTACCTCGATACAAGTCGGTAATATCGTATGCGGATATTAAGTGGTTTATTCGAAAGTACCGACGAAGAAGTAATTAACATGGTCGGAGTTGATAAGTGATGATCGATATCGGCTTATGTGTCTGCAGAAAGAAGCAGATTTATATTACCGGTCGGAATTTAGTTCTCTGCACGTTACCGAACGATTTCGTATTAATAAAGTTCAATTTTTCAAATTTCGCCTTAAGTTCGCGTGAAAATAAATTCTTTCAATTAATGTAAATATTTCTTTGTTTAATTCGTAAAAAAAAAAAATTGCAAATTTATATATATACGTATATAGTACATATATATATATATATATATATATATATATATATATATATATATATATATATATATATATTCACGCATGTACAATGAATCACGGTGTTACGTGTTCCTAACGATGTTGTACGTTTTTCTCATTATAAATAAATCATTCATTCGATAAAAGTAATTAATTTTTTCAAGATTATTTACAAGAAATTCGTTATTATTATTATCTTATATCACTTTCCATAAGCCACACACGCGCCGAATCGTATATATATATTATATATGTGTGTACACGCTTATATACACGTACGTTTAAAAAGCGCCTGTTTGGTAGTGCTTCCTTAGTGATACATATTTGAAAAATAAGAATAAAATGACTTTTATACCGTATTAAAATATCTTTATTTAAAATAAAAAACCGTCTACTAATTCTGCCGGCTATAGCATCGTCCCGATTGACAGTTTTTATTAAATAAATATATACGCTATTTAAAAAAAAAATTAACTTATTTTCTTAAAAAATTAAATACGTTTTTATATTTATACGCTATAATCTATCGAGAGCATTATGACGTATTTAACAGCAATTTATAAATATCCTATTCCGAAGATGAAACTGATTTACACACGAATACCATTCTTACGACCTAAAATAATAGCGAATAAAATTTCCAGATAACACTCGTTGGAAACTTTTATATTATCTACTTAAGAGACAAACAGAAAAAAGGCACACAACTTTTACAACTAAAACGAAACTTTGGACTGCTTGTCTGGATAGAGTTTACATTAAGAATACGTGCGTGAAATACTTCTACTATTCAACCACACGGCAACAATACAGCTTTGTTTATATATATTAAATATATATATATATATATATATATATATATATATAAAACGAAAAAATGACTATGCCTACAACTAGTACTGACTGTACATAGTGTACAATACGAAAGAATTAAAACATTAAGTAGAGATATAACCTTTGAGTAAGCACTTGAGATAATACACGCGTATATATACATATATATATATATATATATATATATATATATATATATATATATATATATAAATACGGAGACAGCGAAATTCTCAAAAACCTGTAAGTTATTCCCTTAACAGAAATGCGTTAAAGGCTTTCCTGCCGGTTCCAGTACCGGTAGCAATGGGAATTGGTTAACAAGATGCAGAAGAATAAAGTTATAGACAACGCGGTAACACTTAAACCTTCCTACATTGTCCTTATATATATATATATATATATATGGATTATTCAACACCATTTCCCGGCAATGCCTCTCTAGCAAGATATTTACCACTCAGTACAGAATACCATTATCTTTTTTATACACTTTCGACTACCGGTTCTGCTTCGTTCTTCTTATCACGATTATCATCATCATTGTCCTACATCCCCTATATCGTACTATAATGCCGTCATTATCTATAGACGCCATTCCCCCTTCGAAACTTAACTATTATTATCCTTATTATTATTATTATTATTATTATACTGCAACAAGCCACTAAGAGGCACACTCGCATTAAACTATTCACCACGCAGGATTTAACCTCTTGCATCTTTGATTAGCGTTATTTCATTTAACGTAGGTAAAACTATATAGTAGTAGCCGTCGAATAATTTTCCTCATCGGTTCTATTTAGTTTGGTTTGGTTTTTTTTTTTATCTTGTCCAAAGTTTAATTAGTTGACAAGTTAGCCTTTTCTATTCGGCAGTACCTTTTGTTTACGAAAATGAATTTAGTTCCAAAAAAGACGTCATTGAAAATAGTCCTTCGGAAAACATCTGTTTTTCTCGTCTGTATGTTCTATACATGTATATATATATATATATATATCGCTATTGTCATTTTCTTTTGTTTTTCGGATAAAATCGTTCTTTTATTATTTTCCGAGTTTATACCTTAAGGACAGAAACTTCTCTTCTTTATACGAAACTCTAAGAACAGTTTGAAACTTGGAAATTCGCTTTTAATTGGTTTAATAAGAAGAAAAGGAGTTCTGTTCTTCGTAGTTCTTCGGTTAAGTCTTTTACATCTTCAGAACCGAATAATAATCATACTATCGAAATGGCGATAAAATATTTTATAGTAACGGCTTAACGACATTTTATTACTCGGATAAAATTCGTTCCATTCGTTTCTGTCGACACTATCGCGATTCGGTAAAACCCGGTATTTCGCATTCAACGAATAGAAATACTTCTACACACCTAGAAAACATGTACGAGAAAACGAATCGCGTAAAGCTAATTTATACGCGAACGAGAGAAACTATTAATTAAAACTGGATAGTTCGATTTTGTCGATAATGTAAAAAAACTTCTGGCGGCGATTGAAACGATGCGAACGTATAATAATAGTAATTGATTAATTAATTGATTAATTAATTGATTAATTAATTGATTAATTAATTATTATCGTATTAAGAAACTTCGGGAACAGACATATTTCGGAAATATACAACGGTCAACCTCTCTCACTCGGTAATAACCGTCTATTCCTTCATTTGTACAGATCTACTTTTTGAAGTGTGAAACTTCTATTGGCGCATTGTATGTGAGAAGTTAACCCGTAAAAAGGAGAAAGCGAGCGAACAAAAAAATTATACACATAGGCGGCGAAGATTTCACCGAATTAACGAATAGCCCTGCGCGTATGGGCGAGAAGGAATTTGTAGTCCTTTCCTTTGCGCATGCGCGCACGGCTATCCGTTAATATGCATGACGTTGATTTTTTGAGAACGAAAACATTTTAGTCGTCGCCTCGAGTTAAGCATAGCGTACAGCGCGTTACTTTTGTTTGTAAAATTTGTATGCGAGTATAATAAGCGTCTTTTTGAGAAAATCGTCTTTAAGCTTCACTTCTTTTAAAAACATGAAATGTAAATCAACTACGCTTATCGGCGGATATTTGCAATGCAGATCGTATGTTTTTTCTCAAAATGTCCTTCTTCGATAACGTTTATCTCGGAAATGTACAACTGTTTCCAGGCACAGCGATATTTCTAGAAATATTGCCGGCGTTTATAGAGGTATGAGTTAGTACGTGCATCACGTTAGTTAGGCTGTAAAGGCATTTAAAAAAAAAAAAAAAATAGTACCCGCCTTTCTTTATACGGAAACACTAATAACGAACGTTGCGTATGCTGCGTACGCGAACTTTTAATAATGCCGACAAAATTATTAGTTGTTGAATATATCGGAGAGTAGTGATTTTATTAATTAATAATAAACCGAACAAAATGTAAGCTTGAAAATGACGTAACTGTCGAAAAGCTTCGCGATTAAAAAACTTTTACTGATTGCGTTATATTTTGTTCGGTTTATTATTAATATTAATAAAATCACTACTCTCCGATATATTCAACATTTAATAGAACCTGACCCGGTTTGGAGATATTTATCAATTTTGATGAAGAATTTTTCAAAATCTGTTTTATAAATAAAATTTATTGTAAATAAATATAAAATTGAAATTATGTCTGGCTAATGAAATATGTATATCAAATTTTAAGTTGTCGTTATATAAACATTTCTGGTAATTCATATATTAAAAAAGATGTAATAATTTTGGTGCGTGCTTGAAAATGACGTAACTGTCGAAAAACTTCGCGATTAAAAAACTTTTAGTAATTGCGTTACATTTTGTTCGGTTTATTATTTAAATTATTAGTGTTTACGAATAAGGGGAACACTGCGTCGAATTCGAAAAATATCTTGATATAACGTTATAAATGAAAAAAAAAAAATTATCTAGAATTATCTAGAATTATCTAGAATTATCTAGAAATCGGTATCGTATCGTGTGATGTTGACTCATAGTTCGAGCTCTAAACCGGAAAGCCAGTCTAAACACTCGCCCGGCAGATGATGTAATCTTCGATCGTAGTACCATTTTCCTAATTTCGACGGTATGTTTTATTGTTTGACTTGTCCGCAACAACAACTAGGCTGAATCTGAAGTACCACACTTCTGCACTGTGTTCTTTAAAACGGCAACAATTGTTACTTGCTCGGCTAACTCTACCTCCTGGATGCGTCGGACAGTAGATGCTTGTAATCGGTATTGCACGCGAAAGAATTTAAATCACGTTTTCAGCTCCATCAATCATTTTCGTGTATACACTGAAAGGGTTAAATTCGCACTCGAAAATATCGCCCCCTTTATTTTTCGTGTTATTATTTAAACCATATTATATCCTGTTCGAGCATAATTAGTTTTTTCTAATTACGATCGGGTATTTATATAATCGACCGAATAAACACGCCGCTAGTTGGACGACGTAATTTTCCGAATATTTCTTTTAGCAATTTTTGGTTTTTCTTTTTACGCGATAATTTTGGTTTTCATTCCGGTTATCGTTGGCGTGGGAAAACATCCTGTATTATTTATATAAGTAGTGGTGGATATTGTTGCGGCCATTTTTCGTCGACAATGATTTGTGGCTTAACATCGTCATACATCAGTGTCGTATTTTTGATAAAATGCGCCTTTCGCGGTTCATTCTGGCTACTAGACCGCTTTATTTCATCTGCACGTTTATATTTTTTTCTTTTTGTAGCACAGCAACTCTCGCCTACCCTCCGCTCGATGTCGAGTTTTTCTCTTTAATCTCATCATCTCACTGCCTAACGAACGTACATTAATATATATATATATATATATATATTATATATATATATATATGAATATAAATCGCCGTCCAGAGATGAAATCTCGGCTATGAAAATGATTGAACGCAACCAATAAGTTCAACTGTATGACTGATTTCCCCGGATGCTGGTAACATCGATACGGACGGATATGAAACAATAGGAAACCGTGGCAATCCGGTTATATTCTCGCGCAATAATCCGGCTAACATCTCGATGATGATAATGATTTCGACGACGAAGAAGCTGATGATGTTATGGGAGGTTCATTTCCCCTTTTTTTTTTTTTTTTTTTGCAGAATTACCATTTAAATTCTTCAACCAGATTTAAGCGCGTTCGTAAAGAAAATTCTTCTCGACATTGGCAAATTGTCTGTTCTCGTCTCCACCATGTTTATCTTTGTTTCTCTATCAGTTTACGTCTTCTCATACCATCCTTTTCCGATTTATATTCTTTCGTACTTTCGTCGTCTTCGTTTCAAACAGCCGAGTTCATTTCACGAAAATTTATTGTCGAAATGTTTCGGCGCGGATTCGAACTCAACGACGTGTGTCTTTAATCTTATCGTTTTTTTTGTTTGTTTATTTACGCGATAAGCTTTCTTTAAAATTTTCTAAGCACGATTTATCTCGACGTAATATTCGGAATATCAAAATTTATACGAAGAAAAAAAGTCAAAGTAAAATAATTATATATTATTATTACCGCTATAATAATAATAATAATAATAATAATAATAATAATACTAGTATTTTATTATTATTACCGCTATAATAATGATATTATTATTATTATTATCAAATCAATCAAATGAAATTTATTGTTTTATATATATATATATATTCATAATCTTCCTCCCTCGTTTCCGAGTATGAGTGCCGCATTGCTCTTAATTATCGATGTTTATGACGGGTATGCGACAACACGCTAATTCGGTGAGTTCTTATAAAACTGCAATCACTACAAGCAAACCGTTGATGCTGATCTGCAGTATTCATGCCTAAATTTAGAATTTACTTTTTACTGGACAGACACGTTTCGGCTGATCTACTATTTTCGACCATTCCTTTCTGTTTAGCGCAGTTTTTTCCAAGTCAGACTTTCTCGGGTTTATTCGGATATATTTTAAATCGTTAGCAAGTACGTTTTCGAAAGTCTTGGTCCACCGACGTTTCTCTTCCCCGAGTTTAGAACACGGTAGAATATTCGCTTTACGATTCTCTTCCATTCGCACGACATGTCCAACCCATCGCATGAGTCTTTTTGCAATTCATTGCTCAATAGACTGAATTCCAGCTGCATCACACACTCTTGCGTTTGAAGTGAAATCTTTCCAGCTTATTTTCAATGGTTTTCTAGTGTTCTAATTTTCTGATTTGCGTCTTCATGATTGGTCAGGACTCACTTCCGTACAACATCGTTGGAAGTAGAATGGGTAGATTCGAAGAATACTTGTACACTCCCGATTTTCGTTTTTTTTTTTTTTTTTTTAAATATCATAAATTATTATTTTTAACGAGTTACGAAGTTAAAAATCCGCGGAAACCATTTTTGAAAGTCCCGTTTTTTCTTTTAATTCTACTGCTAACTAACTAGCCGAAATAAACCTGACCGATTCTAACCTAACTGAATCTAACCTAACCTAGGTTGTTTATAAACATACTTATAAGTAAAATTTAAAAGGTTGTAATGTACAATTAAAAATTTTTTCCGCGTTTTTTTTTATTTTTTATCCCGCTTAGGGAAGCAAAACACATCAATTTATCTAAGCCCCAATCGATTCTGAGTTGTACAAGTATGCCTCGAATGAGCCGTAGAATGGCTTTATAAACTTATATTTTCGTACTGATCGACAGATCTTTGTTATTAAAAACCCGATGAAACAATTTTCCGTACGCTACATTTGTATTTCTTATCCTATAGGCGATTTCGTCATGTAATGTAGCATCTTTACTGGTTTGAAAATATCTGTATTCGTTAACTTTTTCCCATCCAGATAGAAGTCGGATCTGTCGATGGCCGTATGTAAAATTTCTGTTTTTTCACAGTTTACCACTGAAATGCCTGACAAGTTTTTTGTAGGTGTGTGAGTGAGTTTTGCAGATCTTCTTTACGTTCGCACACTAAAGTACAATCGTCGGCATATTGTAAACTTGTAATCTCAAAAGATTTAGTTTCATTATATAAGCCGCCATCAAAATTGAAATTTACATGTACACCTGCGTTTTGTGCATTTTGTTTGAAGGCATCGTAGACGATGCTCATGTAAAAGTTGAAAAGAATTGGTGCAAGTACGCAACCTTGCCTAACTCCTGTTGTAACATTAAACCGATCATCGCAGATAACAGCTGCTTCTAGTCCATCATGTAATTGTTGTATTTTAAAATTTTTTTAGGACACCCTACACTCGTCAAGCATATCCATAGCGCTTCCCTTTTTACGGAGTCGAATGCTTTTTTAACATCGATAAAGGCGATGTACAGGTTTGTGTTCTGCTCCCTCGCTTTTTCCATTAATGTCCGTTGTGCACTTTTGCTGTCGGAAACCTGCCTGTTCCTCAGTGAGAAAATCACTGAGGAACGGCTCCAGACGTTTTTGTAGCACATTGCTGAAGATTTTTCCAGCGGAGCATAGAAGCGCGATGCCCCTATAATTTCCACAATCTGACTTATCGCCTTTATTTTTATAAATATCGATTAAAGCCGCATTTTTGAAATATGTTGGAATTATTTCACCTCTCCAAATGCGTGTGTATAATTTATGGAGGCATTTCACAATTACTTCTCCGCTTATATACATCAGTTGGGATACCATCTAATCCAGGTGTTTTGTTATTTTTGCAACTATTAATTGCTTCACGAACTTCCTCTACTGTTGGTGGGAGGTCAAGATTTTCATTAATACAGTTTTTATGAAGATTTTTAAGCGCATTGTCGCTTATTCTGGATTCATTGTTTAACAATTGCGAATAATATTGTTTCCATCTCGACTGTACTTCCTTTCTGTTTACTATCAATTTACCTGAAGGATCTCTTATTGCGGTTTTACGTTGAAAACTATACAGTTTGAACTGCGCTGAAGAAACCTCGTGTATCATTTTTATCAGACAATAATTGAATTTCCTTTGTTTTGTTCACCCACCACTGGTTTTACAGGTTTCTTATTTCTTTTTGTACTTGTGCTTTTATCATTTTATAGGTGCGATTTTTCCCTCTATTCGTTCTATCTGCCATCCAGTTTATAAAATCTTTCCTTTTCTTATGAAGGTTTATTTCTTCTGTCATGTTAGAAAACCAGTCTTCTTGTTTTCTTTCCTAGCGACCTAGTACTTCCTCACACGTTGTAATTATCTTGCCTTTTATTAATTCCCCCAATATTCTGTGCCCGAAACGCTATCAATTTTGTGGATTTCTTTGATGTTTTAGAAATTTCAGTTTTTAATTTCCTACCAGTATTTTCATTATTTAAGTTGACCAGATTGTACCGGATCATTTTATAATTAGCAATTTTATTATTTAGTCGGTAAGAGTAGTTCCTAAATCTGAACCGTGAGCGTAGTAATATGTGATCAATGTCACCCGCCTCTCATCGGACGCGTTATTAAACATTCGGATCGATATATTAGTTTTGTTATAATATAATCTATAATATGCGGCTTCTTGGAGCGAGGAGCACCCATTACCTTTGTAAATATCCTTTAATTTAAAATTTCTATTCGTTATAAATAAATTATTTCTTGCGCAGAACTGTAAAAGATGACTACCATTTCCATTTGTTTTACCGATTTCATGCGGGCCAATTATATCTTTCCATAGTACAATATCACGCCCGATTCTTGCATTGAAATCACCCAAAATAATGAGACGTTCATGATGACGAACTCTATCTGTTAATTTTTATAGGTCTTCGTAAAAAGATTCTTTCATTTCATTTGTACTATCCACAGTTGGTGCATATGCACTGATTACCGTTAACATTGGCGAATGAGGTAATTGAATTTTCATTATTATTAGTCGTTCATTCACTCCAACTGGTTCTTCTGTAATATATCGGATTCATTTATTTTCTACGGCAAGTCCAACCCCATGTAAACGCTTTTGGCCTGATGGTATACCCTTCCAATATAAAGTATAACCAGCCATGCTTTCAGATAGTTTTATTCTTGTTTCACTTAATGCAGCAATATTGATATTATATTTCTGTAACTCTTTTAGTATAATTACGGACCTCCATATAGGACAGTCAGTAGAATCAAGCAAGGTTCTTATATTCCATGTGGCAAATGACCAAATTTTTTTCCATATCGAACAGATCGCAAAATTTTTCCCTCCTGGAGAGTTCCGTGCCTTATAGGTACGGAGGAACTCGAACTATCCTGCGTTACCACAGGAGGTCGTCCGCTGTCTGACAGGTCGGTTAAGATTTGGCCCACGGATCCAGCATTTATCTTCATTTGCGACATTTTCATGATTAATACTGGTTTGCAGAGCAATAAAAAAAACAAACATAAAGAAGAGCAAGATCAAAGAAATAAGCAGCGAAGCACCACAAATTAGTAACACAGGAGCCGTGTGCAAAAAGAGCTCCCATGCTGCCCATCCAATATAAGTGGGTGATCCAGTGGCGAGGCGAGCCAAGACGACTGGACCCACAAACACTGGCGCGTTTTGCAGGCATAGGAAGGTGGATTGATTAGGGAGGAGTAACAAAGCAAAAGGAAAGGGAAAGAAAATGAAAAGAAAATATTTAGGAGAGAAAATTGTCACTTTGTTTTGGGTGACATCCTATCCTTTGGATAAACATACTGACCGCAAGCAGTGGGTTGTTACTGAGGGGGTAGCGGTGTAAGGATTTAACAGCGGCCAAATCTCGCTGAGGGAGAGACAGTCGTAGGATTTATGCAGATTTTTAGTAGACATTCTCAAGCTCTCCTGCATCCTCATATCTCCTTGCATCTCCTTTCTGGAATCATCTACAAGAGACTTTCCACCAGTAGCCGCTATTGGTTCGCAACTGCTTATTGGTTATTCACAGCTGGCAAATATATCTACTGGTCGTTCCAATATCCACCACCTGTAGACGCGCCCTGTTCTAGTTAGAGCTATCCTCGACTGTCAACTCGACAGCCAGGGGTTTGAAACCAATGCAAGCCATAGAAAGTTTTCATCATTATTTAATTTTTAATTATCACAGAGATGGTAATGGCACCCCACTCTGTATAACATCATATGCACAGGTGTCTGGTAAATAGTGCCTTGAATGCAAGCTCATTTGGTACATAAAAAATAAATATACAATAGCCATGACATTCGGCAATGAACAAAATGATGACGATGATGATGATGATGATGATATATATACATAGTATTACAATTATTATATTCACTATTTATGTAAATACAACTGCCCACAAAATGCGCGAACAACAGGCTAATAAAAAAAAAGTGTACATACACATATATAAATATACACGCAAGTAGATGTATATATGCCAATTCTGCATGTTGTGTGCTAGTTGTATTTGATTGTGGGTTAAACTGTCCGTCTTCTCTGTGTCATCCTTCCCTCCACTTTCACCCCAGTGCGGTCACTGACCTCATCCCACCATTAAAAACGGCATTGACCTTCACCTGTCTACCACTCCTCACTCTATCAAAATAAGGTTATTGGTCTCTGACATCCACTTCACCCCTCCCTCAAATCAACGATGTGTCATTAACATTTGACCCCACTGTTCCTACTTAATAGTCAATCGTGATTTATTATTATTATCCATAATCTTCACAGCCATGCTGGTTTGAGCTTATAATACAGCTTTTAATTAGCAAGCATTACAAACTTCCTTCATCTTGATGGTTAAAGAAGGTTCTCATATTGGAAACAATGTTCAATAATACTGATTTGTTTGATCGTATTAGGTTCTTTATGCTGTTACCTAAACTGCTCGATATTATCCCAATTTGTTTCCAATTACCAATGGTACAATCTTTACAACATCGAGTTTCATCATTAGTTTCATTTGCTCTGTAAGTTTTTCATATTTATTTTTTTTCTGTGTACACTTTATCAATATTTAGACTATCTGGTACAGCTATATCTATTAACATTCTTAATTTATTTATCTTATCAGGTCTGTTGTGTCCTATTGTTTTATCAGTCAATATAGTTCTGTCTCAGTATAATTTATACTGTTCATGTTCTAACATTTTCTTGTGTATTTATAATATGGATGTTCATCTTTAATTAATCCATATTTTATTGCTATTTCTTGATGTACGATAGCCGCCACATCATCATGTCTTTTAACCTAAATTCTTGATGTCAATTGTTCACACCCACATAAAATGTATTTAATTGTTTCACTCGCTTTGCCACATTTTCGACATTTATCAGAGATATTTGATTCCTTAATGATATATTTTCTATAATTTCTGGTTGTTACCGTCTGACCTGAATCGGCACCAAAAATCCGTCTGTTTTTGGGAATAACTGTCCACGTATCAGTCATTTATTTGATAGATATGAATCCACGTTTTTATTTTGTAGTTCTTGTGGAAACTTTACATGTAGTCCTTTAGCTTTCTGTGTTTCTTTTAAGTCTAGTCTATTATTAATGAAAGTTTCACTACTTAAATTTAATGGAGTGTAGTTTTTATCAGATTTTATTGCTGCATGTAAAGCTGAGTCCTTACTTCTATCAAAAAGTATTTTCTCATTTTCTGTATTTGATTATTTAGTAAATTCTCCGAGTGTATTAGTCCTATTTCTCCTTCGTTCTTTCTGATGCACAGTCTTTCAATTGTTGCTTTCGGATGATGCATCTTTGCATTCGTTAAACATTTGCGCGTTGTAATATTAATTTTTTCAATATCAGTTTTACACGATTGTATCAAACCGAATGAATACGTTAGAATTGGGACAGCATATGTATTGATAGCTTGAAATAACGCCCTACTATTTAATTGTGTTTTTGTCAGCTTCATTATTCTCTTTATATATCTGGTACCTAATTGCTCCTTCATAGTTTTCTGATCAAATCGTTCACTTTGTACTATTCCAAGATATTTGTCTAAATCTGTCTCATTCATTGATCTTATATATTTTTCTTCCGTTGTTGTGAAACCTTCTTGTTTTACTATCTTTCCTTTTTGCATACATTTTGCATTCTACACTTTTCTATGCAAAATTTCATTTTAATATATCTTGAAAAATTCTCTGTTAATTTCAATAAATTATTAATACCGTTTTTTGTACCCGAGTATAACTTAATATCATAACATAAATGTGTTAAATTGTAATTTACTGTTTTTCCATTGCTTATATTATAACCATACTTCGTAGAATTAAGTATGCTAGTTAAATTTAATGCTAAACAAAACCACAATGGACTTGGACTATCACCCTGATATATGCCTCTTGTCATTTTAACATTTTCTCAGTATAATTATCCTCTTTAGTTTTAGCAATTAATGTAGTTTTCCATTTTGCCATGATACTCTGTAGCATTTTAATTATTCTGCTGTCAACCTTGTATAACTGTAGCACTTGAATTAACCAACTATGACGAACTGAATCATACGCTTTTTATAGTCAATGTAAGCTGTGTAGATATTACGGTTGTTCCTTAGAGCTTGCATCATGACTATTTCATATATTAACATCCGTATGATTTTGTTCTGCAACCATTTTGTTCCTCTGCTAATATTTTATATTGCATGCAATGTTTATATATCTTTTTTGCTATACACGCTGTTAATATTTTATATAGTGTACACAAGCACGTGATAGGTGTGTATTTCTCAGGTTCTTTCAATCGTTCGCTCTTAGGTATCATATACGTTATCACTTTGATAAGAATTCAGGTATTTCTATGGGGTTCTCGATAAATTCATTGAATATTCTTGTGTAGCTGTTACGTAAACTGGTGAAACTCTTTAACCAGTAGTTATGTATCCCATGTGGTCCAGAAGCCTTCCAGTTATTTGTTCTACTCGTAGCATTTTAATGTCAACTAGGCAGCGGATTTGTTTATTTTCAGGGTTAACTCCCTTAGCCTTTGGGTAAAAACCCTAACCGCAAGGCAGCAGTTCGTTACTGAGAAGGTATCAGTGTTAGGTTTTTCTGGCGACCTAAACCCGCCGAGGGAGAGACAGTCGTAAGATTTATGTAGACTTTTATTGGTCAGTTCCTCAAGCTGACTATCTACATCCTCGTGTCTTCTTGTCTTGTCACTACTGGAATCGTCTGCTAGAGACGATCCGACGGTAGCCGCTGTTGGTCTGCGACTGTTTATTCGATAAGAATTCACAGCTAACCTACATATGTGTAGTCCATTCCACTATCCGCATTCCAATTACAGTTCCGAATCCTGGAAGGTACAAAGGTACCCCGGGGGGGGGGTTTATTATTATTATTATGCTTTATTTATCGTTAAATGGACGATTAAGTAATTTTACATAACCGCTATCGAGTACGTCGACGTCTCTTCGATGTTTCGTTGATGTTTTCAATTAAACTTACCGGTACAGAATTCTCTTAATTCTACCCGAGTGTAAACATTCACTAATTCGTTATCGTGATAAACAAGTGTCGTACTACGATCATCTGATCCGACCCTATTAATTTTCATCGCACGCAATATTTTTTAATTAGGTAAGTGATATTTGTAATAATTAGTAATTTATTTAATTATTTACGATATATAAAAATGGAAACATTATTAACAATTTTTTCATTGTCAAAAATTTATACATCTGTATGGCTGTATGACGTATCCATGGCATTCTGTATAATTTAAAAATATCGCGTAATATTTTAAATAATAATTTAAATCAAATTATATTCGACCTGTTACACACACACACAAAATAAATGTATTGTATGTAACACCAACATTAGGTGTAATCGTTATTAACGAATTATTCACTTTTGAAGAAGATTAATCTGAAAATGTTTGTTTGTCTGTTTGTTACTTTCTAAAGCACGCAGTCGACAATTAAGATAAATGACGAAACATAAATGATGTAGAAACTTATTCGCCACATAATATCGCATATATAATTAATCTAACCTTGTTCTTGTCCAATATCGAGGACAAAGCGTTCGAATTAATAAATTCACACCTGCAATCGAGCGGTTTGAAAGCAAATATAGTTGTTCTTACACACTACATTCGAGAAAGCCAATGTAAAATTAGACGTGCAGACTTGTCCCAGATATTTTGATGGAAGTAGTGTAGGCTTATTTCCGAGTAGTGATTTACACGAATGAATAATTGAACAATCGACCTCTATCAGCACATCTTTAACTTGCGATCATCAATTAAAAGACGTGGACAGAGTACGCGATTATTGTCACATGGCAGGAAAATTGCGCTAGATGTAACTTGCAATATAGGCGACCGTACTTCTTACCCGTTCGATTTCACAATTTATCCGGATACGACGCTCATTTCATCTGTTTACATCTTGCCGACTTTCCGGGAACGATATCGGTCATACCAAATACGGAAGAACGCTATATATCGTTTACGAAGCAAGTAACAACCCGAATGCGATTTCAATTCCTGGATACGTATCGATTTATGGCTAGCAGTTTAGATAAACTCGCTACTTACCGTCGGAGAGTTGTTCTTCCGTACGAATTTATATTGCCCTGGTCCAAATTAGACGAGACGGAGCTACCAACAGCAATCTTACTAAAAGTTCGATTACACCGGAACAATACAAACACGCGCAACGTGTATGGTCTGCTGTAGGAGCGAAAAACTTGGGAGAATATTCCGATTGGTATTAGGTGATGTTTACGAACAATTTCGATCAATTTGTCATAATGTGTACGATATCGGTATCGATCCAGTATGGAATTTTACAGCTCCGGGTCTAGCTTGGCAGGCGATTGGAAGTATTAGATTTTGATATGATTCTAATGATCGAACATGGAATCACATCGAAGCTGAAAATTCGCGTAATAATTCGATGGAGGACGATGAAAATAATACATTCATCACGTACGTGGATTGTAATAACCTATACGGTCACGCAATGCGTAAGTATTTACCGTATGCGAAATGGTTAATCGAGACGGAAATTAAAGCGACGTAGGTTATATATTAGAATTATATTTAGAATATCCGGCTAATTTACACGACTTTCATAACGATCCTCCTCTATGTCCGGAAACTCGTCTAGTCAGTTCTCGTAGTAAAATAACTAAATTATTAATTACGTTAGAATCTAAACATAAGTACGTTATTCATTACGCTAATTTAAAAGAAGCGATTAATTTCGGATTAAAATTAACGAAAATTCGTCGCGTAATTAAATTTTCTCAATCTGACTGGATGAGACCGTACGTAGAATTTTAAATACTAGATTAATACAGGCGGCTAATAATGAGTTCGAAAAAAATTTCCATAAATTAATGGTTAATTTTCGGTAAAACACTCGCGAGTGTAAGAGGTAGAATGCGTATGGAGTTGGTGATGGACGGAGAGAAATTCACAAAATTAGTCGGTAAAACCCAATCGAGTCCCCGTTATTAGCCGCCGTTCATTTACATAAAACGTCCGTTCTATTTAATAAGCCTATTTACGTCGGAAGTTTTAAGTAAAGAAGCTATGTATAATTTTCATTATAATGTAAAATGTTATCGTATTACGGACGGAATAATATCAAGTTATTATATCAGCATACGGATTTTTTTCATTATTTAATTAGAACGCGCGATTTTTATTTAGACGTAAGAACTAGGGGCTACCTATCATGTATTGTATAATTAGGGGATGATTAGTAACAAAACAAAAAAAGGTTTGCCAAAGTTCGACTAAAATTTGCCGAGTTATCCACGAATATCGCCTATATGCAACAACTTGCCGCGAGGCAGTTTAGTTGGAATATAAACCCGCCCTTTGAATGACATCCGCAAGTGGGAAGTCTACATAAAACAAAAATATCGTTAATTTATATTTTATTTTATATATGTATATATATATATATATATATATATTAAAAATACGTTTATGTATATATTTCATCGGATAAAACCAAATTCGTCGAAATGACGTCATACTGCAGTTGCTGTTGAACTTAAGACACGCCCGCCGCTATAAAAATAATCTCGCCAGTTATATATATATGCATATATAGCTACTAATCCGCTGGCGAAATATATGCATTTATTTAATAGGTTTTCCTATGACCATCTAATTAGTTAATACATACACATATATAGCTACTAATCCGCTGGCGAAATATATGCATTTATTTAATAGGTTTTACTATGACCATATAATTAGTTAATATATACACATATATAGCTACTAATCCGCTGGCGAAATATATGTATTTATTTAATAGGTTTTCCTATGACCATCTACTTACTTAATAACGATTTTTTTCGTATCTGTAATCGTAAGCGATTTATAGCGCAAAAAACCTTATATATTTATAGATCGATCAAACGTTAATGGGCTACCGGTATATATAGCTACTAATCTCCCAGTTATATATATACACATATATAGCTACTAATCCGCTGGCGAAATATATGTATTTATTTAATAGGTTTTCCTATGGCCATCTACTTAGTTAATAACGATTTTTTTCGTATCTGTAATCGTAAGCGATTTATAGCGCAAAAAATCTAATATATATTGATGATTAAAAAAAAGGTTTGCAAAGATCTTCCACAAAACATCTATTTCGATACATCCGATTATCCTCGCGATCATCCCTGCTATAACGTGCGTAATAAAAAAAGTTTCGGTTAAATTTAAAGACGAGACAAACGGGAAGGCTATCTCACACTTTATAGGATTGCGATCGAAATTATATGCATTTAAAACGATCGATAACGATATTATTAAAAAAGCGAAAGGTATACAAAAATCTGTTTAGCTAAAGACGTCGCATTCGAAAATTATTTAAATTGCGTTCGTTGCGCACCGTTAAATTGTAGTTATAGAGTAAAATTTGTTCATTCCGTAGTTATAAACACGTCTTGTATAGCGTCAGATATATATTACCGGATAATATTAATACATTAGCTTACGGTCATTACGCGCTAATCATAAATGGAAATATCGATTAGTATTAGACGAATTAAATATTTCACAATTCGTTACGATGATTGTAATAATGATAATGATGACGATAATATATTTATATACAGAATTAAGATTATTTCTTCTAACCCCGTCCTGATCAATTCGAGCTAAATAAAGAAATCGTATACATACTAGTAGTCATGGTAATATAGAAGTAAGGATAGAATTTTATAGCGTATTTATTGTTTTTTTTTTTATATTTTCTTAAAAATAGTCGATATAATACAATGCGATGTTTGTCACAAAATAGCCAGACATTGGGAACAAGAAGGTTCATATTCGCGGACGACCTGGCAGTTGCATCTCGAGACAGGGACCCATGCAGAAGTTCAAGAGCATCTACAACGAGCATTGGAAAACTTAAATGATTACTATAATGAAAATGCTTTAAACGCCAATCCAGAAAAAACGGATATGTGGGCCTTCCACTTAAACAATGGAAAGGCCAAATGTAAACTGATTGTCTACTGGAACGGATGCAAGATACGGCATAATCAAACTCCAACTTAAAACACTTACGTTTACAACGCATTGCGAAACACTCAAGAATTTGCAGCAGGCTCAGCACAGTCTGTAGCAGATCAGCCCACATAAGAAAAGTAGACACAGCTTTAAACAGCGCTTATAGAATCATTACCGGCTGCTTAAAACCAACATCGATTGGAGATCTGTTTAAAGCCAGTGGTATCGCTCTACCATCGATACGTAGGAAAGTATCGGAAATGAGAACGAAAACACTAGCGGTTACAGACCAGCGCTACATGCTCTATGGACAATCACCACCTAAAGAAAGACTTACATCTAGAAAAGACCACTTTTGAAACCACACCACTTTTTCACGAGCCAGAAAAACACCGTAAGGAACTATGGCAACAACTTGACGTGGTTGGAAACGAGGGCATATTGCCACACAACAGCCCGGAAAAAATAGAAAACCCTAAATAGATTACGAACAAGATGCACAAAGGAAAATTTAAAGAAATGGGCACTAGATACTGATTCAAGATGCGAATGCGGAGAGGAACAAGACCATAAACACTTGTTCAGATGTCCACTACTAAGAGGTGAAATAACAATTGACAGCTTGTGGGCTCCACAGCTCAATGACGAAGCGATGTAATTGATTTTTGGGAGGGGAAGATATAAAGCATTATGAATAGGACGACAACCAACCGCGTAAAGACTCCATCGTCGAAAATTTATCGGAAGAAATTTAGCGTTCTTAACGTACTGCAATGGAGCTATTCGAGTTGCGTCATTGACACATATAAATGGTAAATTCCACGCGACGTTTTGCAGAGTTACCGACCGAACCGTTATATTCGTGTCGTTATATAACCCATTTATTAATTCGTATCGAGGTACTCTTTTCTCGCAACAAATATCTAATGTTTGTACTTCATACAAGGAAGATTAATAACAGTACTTAATATTACTTTGTAAGATGCGAAAATTGTTATCGTTTATAAAATTTTCCGTTAATATTAATACTACACTAACACGATAAAGAATAAACGATATTTTTCCTAAAACGAGAGACTGTTTTATTTATTTAATTTTGTAGAGCGCTAGTTTTTTGCTATATATAGAAATCGATTGATTTCTATATACATTGCCCAAACTACACTTCGTGGAACTAAACTAGCTTGTAGTTCTCAGGTTTTTTTTTTAAACTTTTTCGTTTTAATTTTTTTTAAACTTTTTTATTTTAATTTTTTTTTAATTATTAGTGCGTATAGATTATTGCATTTTTCTTCTTCGAGTACTGCATCAAACCATTATTTAAACAAAAATAAATCGAACTTACAGGATTGTGTTTTCCATAAATTGACACAGCACCGTTAAAGTTTGAGTGTACAAACTTCTTCGAAAATTCGTACACGTCTGTAATCCGATTATACGTGGACACATCCTCGTTATTTTTTACTTGAAAAAACTTGGTAATTTGTTTGCCCCGACATATTCCCACGAGTGGATTCGAAAATGACGCATATTTTTAATGTATCATCTATTAATATCATATTCGGCCAGGTAAATCGCTCTGAAAATACGATATTCCTTTTCGCCCGATAAATATAAAATACGATCCATTCGTACGTTTTATAACGAGGTACGTAATTAGCTGTTATCGATTTAACTGTAGGAGAAAGTCTGCACCTCGTCCATACATTATCCAAGTCTGGAATGGTAAACTGTTCCTGTTGGTGCTGCTGTTGATGCTGTTCTTGTTGTTGATCAGAAACATCGGATAATAGTCCCAGCTCTGTTAATAATTTATCGAGTTCTCACGAGAGTCGCTTCGACGATGTCGGTTGAATAAATTGTTGGTTAGGTGATTGCATTATGAGAAGAATTGTCTTGAAACAGTCGAAAAATTCGTTCACAGAAACGAGTAAACGAACGTAAACATCCGTGGCACATTTGACGTACAATGCGCGCGGTATAAAATATACGAGACGATTATTAAAAAAATAAATTATGTAACCTAACACCCGTGCCACATTTGACGTACAATGCGCGCGGTATAAAATATCCAAGACGATTAAAAGAAAATATAAGTAGAGGATAGCGGTAAATGCGTCCAACTGGAAGATTGATATTATTTGTAATCTTTTACGTGATTTTGTAGAAAATAATTTAGATGATTGTAATAAGACAGACCAGTGGCGCACCCAGGATTTGTATCATGGTGTGGGCTCAAACACCCCCTATAATAAAAATTAATAAAATACACACAGCCGAATATGTAACAAAATTCGACAGTCAAAACAAACTATAAACGATCACGAACAACAACGAAACAAGTAATAACATCAAACAACAAAAAAGGAATTGGTCATGTTCAAATTCGAATGCCAAACGGCCCAACCAACAGCCATTTTTCGTTGTGCTGCACAATTAGCTGGGTTTTCAATGCCATTAGCTGACAAAATGTAAAGAGCATTTTCTAACAGTACTTTTTGCAATCTAGGACATTTTCCACACTCTTCAAGATAAGATTTTATTAATGATTCAAATATTCTCTTCTGTTTCAACTATCATTTTAGCTGCAAAATTGTTTGCATCTTACAAGTTATGCGCCTTCTTGATATGTATTTTATACTTTTCTAAGCCTTCTGGGGGGGCTTAAGCCCGGTAGCCATCCCCGTGGGTGCGCCACTGAGACGGACCATCGTTTACATCTTGCCTCAGTTTCTCAGCTTCCATAATAATATCTCGAATAGTATTAACACTATTACTATATTTACTATGTAGTATGTATTAAGAAAAATAAAAATCGCGCAAACAGTATCACTACGAACACAGGATAGAATGAACATTATCACGCGACTGTAACAATACGATTATTAACGTGTGAGCGATTGCTATGTCTTAATCGATCGATTAAAGGAATGGGGTCAAGGATGAGAGAGGGGAGTAAGACAAGGACATCCTGAAATTTGAGTATTCTTCATGAAAACGTCAGACGTGAGTCAGTCAACAATTTTCTCAGAAACGCCATCTTGAGTAAGTGTGGATGGCTTTAAGAGAGAGAGAGAGGGAGGAGGGAAGGAGAAAGGTTGCACTGTGATGCGTGTTGGTGGACAATTTCTCGCTAACACGCGGTAAGTTTTATTTAAAACGTCAACGATACGTCGATGAGACGTCGACGTATTTGATATCGTTTATATAAAATTTCATAACTATTCATTTAACGATATATAAACGTCAGCAATAAATAATAATAATAAAAAATCAGAATTGACTATTGGGTAGGAAGAGGTGGGGTCAAAGGTTAATGAACGCATGGGAAGGAGTGGCTGGAGGGGATGTCAGAGACCAATAACCTTATTTTTGATGGGAGGCAGTAGTTAGGGATGGGCGAAGGTCAATGAAGTTTTTGACGGTTTGATGGGGGGGAGGAGCGGGAATGGTCTGAGGTTAACGAAGTTATAATAGGTGGGAGGAGAATTAGAGAAAGGTTGAGGTGAATGATTGCTTCATGGTTGGGAGGTGAGGGAAAGGTGACCCAGAAAAGATGGACAGTTTAACCCACAATCAAATACAACTAGCAGGTACATGCAGAATCGGCATATATACCTCTGCTCTCGCACATATATATACACATGCACACCTGCATACATATACACATACACATATACATATGTTGTACGTATGAAACGGTTGGAGACTGGAAAGTTCAAAAGAACTTAATAACTAATTTACATCCAAGTACCCATTGGGACACGAACAACGCACGCATACACATACAAAACACATATGTATAGGCTCTTGAAAACTACGAATAACTACATTTTCCTATAAATAAGCACATGTACAAATTAAAACCTTAATTTACTGATAAACATATTACATACACAGCAGTTATATTCCTATGTACAGTCACCATTCGTTTCCTCAAAAGATATTGATCAAATCCAATCCTAGTAACAAGTTTCCAGTAACATATTTCTAGGTAAGTTTTAGATTTTAGACAAAAATTTTGATTATTATCACTATAATAATAATAACAATATTATTATTACTACTATTATTATTATTATTATTATTTATCAATTATTAATTAAGTTCTATATATAAGTTTTATTTAAATATATGTTCACATTATTTTTTAATTTTTTATTTATTTTTAAAATTGTTTTTTTGTTTTATGTGGTTTTTTTTATGAACGTCATATACTATATTACGAATCGGTTTCTGTAATAAGATATTTTATGTTTTTATAAATTCAAGTGTATTGAACAAAAAGTAAATAAATTAAATTGAATTTGAATTGAATTATTACCGCTTTAATAATAATAATAATAATAATGGTATTATTACTATTATTATCGTATTTAAGAGATAGAAACATATATAGATGTACCACAGACCCGGTGTATTAGGAGACTTCATCCGTTTTTAATAATTTTAAATTCAAATTTGTAAATATTATTACAAACTCCGTTTATAAAGGACTTTTTACGGTGGTGACTTAGTAATTTATACGAATGAACTGCTAGAGAAGTTGCACTGCAACATAAAGAACTAGCTAATCAAACGAATGGGCTAGAGATTTCAACTTCATAAACTAAAAGTAACGCGTTCCTGCAGATCATTATGGCCCTATAAAATAAGGGTCAAAATAAATGGCCTTACAATTTCATCGGTGGACAAACTCATCTATCTCGGTTTTATTTTCGATAATTAACTCCGAAATGTCGTATAAAGAACTTTTTTTTTCATATCAAATGCTAATTTATAACTACCCAGTTGGAAGGCTATCTAACAAATAGTATCTATTAATAATCGCCATGTGGAAGATGCATCCAATGATGCTTAACCTTGCAAACTATGAAACTATGAAAATAGATACTTTATGTTTGTACTTACATCCGTATGTACAGGTGACGCTACCAGCTGATTTGGATGAATCCGCAATCGGCTTAAGTGTTTCTGAGCTTGCTTACAGACTGTTTCTTGTTTAAATCCTGATATATAATTTAGTTGGACACACAACATCGCATTGGGTAAATTAAGTGTAATTTCTTGTTCTGGAAGCGTTGGATTATATATTTGATTTCTTTGTACATCTCCAAATTTGTGTGTCATAACTCCAGATTGGTTTCAATACAACTTTGTGCACCAGTGATCGATTTTGTAAGGATAATTCAGAATTGTATCCTACGATGCAGTATAATTTTTTTAATTTAAGGTCCAGCTTTTGTATATGAATTTTCCACGTTAGTTTTTATGTAAATATGTATCCCTAGGTATTTTACTTAATTGTTTCTTTATATCACGCTGTTTCCTATCGATACTTTTTTATCATGATCCTTCTATTAGTAAATGACACGTGTATGGACTTTTCCAGATTTATATTCAGTTTCCACTTTTGGGTCCATTGATATAGTCTGTTTCGGTTGATTTGTTTTAACAGTGATAGCAACTTCAGCATGTGAGCCCGATGCAACCAGTAAGGTATCATCTGCAAACGTTGCTATGTGCACTGTATCATCTGTCGCCAGATCTGCTGTTGTGTATAGAAGAGGTCCTAAAACGTTCCCTTGTGGAACATCAGCCTAATAGGGTATATTTCAGATCGATCTGTATCGTATTTAACGTGAAATTATCTATTACTTAAATGTGATTTGAATAGTAAGTAGAGATTAAACCTGTAACCAACGACAAAACGTAATTCTTAAATTACTATATATACAAATTACAGCACAGATAAATATATTCTTTTAAACAAAGCATTAATACATTCAAAATGTAACTACGGATTTCCTACATATTCATCCGTACATAAAACACTATTACATACGCTAAATATGGTACATCAAAAAACACATAGGCCTTTGCATATGTGCATATGGAATAGCACCCACTACTCAATTCTTTCATGAAACTTCTAAATATCGACATTACATCCTTCTAAAATATTATACTCGCCTACATGGTTTAGCACAACTACCAATAAGAGCGAAGAACTCCAACCATGATCATCAAAAACTATGTGCTATAAACAAATTTTCAAACAAAATATAAATCGCAACAAAACTTTCAAATCCTTCTTATTCCACCAATAGATCCTATCCTAGTTTCTCCTTGGCATATCAAACATGTTTTTACTAGTACCTCATTTTTAAGTACTTTACAAGACTTGCACTTAAAGAAGTATTTCACAACCTTCATTTAAATTTCAAAGATACTCAAAATTTTACACCGATGAAACGAAAAATATCAACGGCTGCACTAATTCACCATCCTCTATTGCTACTTTTCAGTTTTATCATGCGAAACCCTTGCATATACGCAAATTGTTTTCATTGCTTCATTGAAACCTATAGCTGTGTTTACAGATTCGCTACGTTCGATCCTACAACTATGCAGCAAATTAAAAAAGATTCACCCTTTAGGTAGAAAAATTATTTCCTTTTCAGAGGAAAGAAAATTAGAAGTATTCGTAAGTTCGTTTATGAGGTACACTTAACCAAAACGAGGAAGCAAACCACAGATTACCAGAAATACTTCACTTATGACTTCGGCGCAATTTCTTCGAGTACCATACTAAATCTTCTAAAGAATTGTGCCACCAAACGAGCCAAGTTTATATTTTGGGAACTTCAACAATTCAATAGAGACTGGCAGATTCAGCTAAACGTGTCTTCGCGAAACAAGTAGCACTGACACGAGTTCGCATTGGTACTGTGGATTAATCACTGTTACATATTAAATAAGATCGACCCTCCATATGTAATACTCAACTATCCTTACCAATCTTTTTCTTCATTGTCCAATCAATTACTCACTTTGTTCCATCCTGAACTTTTCTACCACATCAATGAAATATTTGCCGATTGAAACCAAAAAAATCTGAACATTCCTCAATCAATACTCATCCACCTATTGTAATAACTTAATTATTTCTTCTAGTGACATCTCCTTGACATAAGTTAGCCTACATCATGAACTAGTATTTTCTATTCCCAGCGTCCTTTATTATATCTACTACTTTTTTCTTTTCGCCAAAGCCGGGAGTTACCATTTCTAATCGCTTCACTCTTTTGGACGCTCTTCCTTCGATCTAACCGTGTAAAGCTAGCCGAAAGATATTATTTTACCTCATCTTATGCGCCAGATACTTCTGTTTCCTAGCAAATATGTCCTGAACTATTATCGGTGTTTTGAGGTCACATTTTCTCCAATGCATACTTATTAGTTCTTTTTTCTCTCCATGGTATACTATATACTTCTCAGAATTCGCATTTCAAAGTCTTCTAGTCGCTTTATTCCATCTGCGTTCATTGCCCATGTTTCACACGCATACTTTAATATAAACATGACATTGTACCGGCTGAAGTTTTAATTTAATGTTTAATTTTCTTTCCTTTAAAATACACGCGAGGTTTTCAAACGCTTGTTCGGTCATGGCGAATCTTGTTTTAATTTCCATTGTATCTCTTCCATCGTTGGATTCTGAATAAGTAGACCATAGCAGAAGAGAAGATTCTTGAAGATCAGCCTATAAAATATCGCGAAATTAATATTACGACGATCGACGGTGAACAATAAAATGTGAACAAATTAAGAAAAAAAACAGTTACCAAAAAATTATTGACTTTCTGTTTACTTTTCGTTTTTTAGGTGATAAAAAAAAAAAGAAACAAAAAAACCGAATGATGAAAATCATAAAAATTCAGATAATAATAATAACAATAACGATAATAATAACAGGAACGATGATAACGAGAATTTCACTATGGAAATATTTTTTAAATATTATAGCATCGTCTTAAAATATAGAAATATTACCTTTTCGGAAGTTTCCTTCTTATGTTATATCGCCTTAAGGAAATTTCTTTTCTATTCCATAAAAGAGAGACATTTTATCGACAATTTTGAAATTTAAAAAAAATATAAGCCCCCGTGCAAACGAAATCATTAAAATTTGCCAGAACTTTCATTTTGGATATTAGGAAAAAATTAAAAATAGGGGCAAATTTATATATATATATATATATATATAAGCACATGTGTGCTTGTATGTATACTTATAGGAAAGTATAAATTATTGCGTTTTAATATATCGAACGAATGAGAATTTATCCGCAGAAGCGAACAAAACTATTTTTTCTTAAAATTACAAACGAAAATCACCGCTCACCTACTACATCAGAATAGAGCGAACAAAAAAGTTAAATAAACAAGTTAACTTTAACAAATAATAAATGATTACCTAATGGAATTTTGGTTTTTACATGTTAACTAAAAATAATAATTTATATATATTTTTAAAAACTATATATATCTAAATTAATCTAATATTATCTCATGCGGTTTTGTTCTCTTCAGCATACGCTTCAAATCGGTCGCTTCAGCGTTTGCATTATTTAATAAGTCTTATTTGACGACATTTTTCAAAATTTTTAATAACTTCATCGACTTGCTCGATAAACGTGTAAACCTTAAAAATAGCGATCGTAGAAAAACAATATTCGAAGATGTCGATCGGTACGATCGTTAAAAATTTGATTTTAATACTCGTAATTTCATTTTGTTTCGTCTTTTGTTTGTTTAAAAAAAAAAAGAAAACGAGCACAAAATATTCAAAAAATTTTATGTGTAAATACGCGGTTGAAGTCACTGATCGGGATATACCGCAATATAATTTGAATATTGCTATTGTCATTATTGAGTACAAAGAAAAATATTGATTTTAAAATGACCGTATTGTCGGAAGGAGGATGTACAACGTGAGAGCATGTGTGCAACTGTGAGTTAAGTAATGCTAAGGCAGAATGGGTTTTGATTTAGAGGGAGATCATTACTCGGCGACTAGTTGTATGTCAAGCTAACTTAGTGTATGAAATTTTTCCAGGAGCTATTATCAAGAGAGACCATGATTCGGTGTTATGTTTGATGCTGATGCCTTTTCAAAAACCCAGTTTGCAACTTTCAAAATTAAGCGAATAGTATAATTATTTGAAGAAATCAAACATAAAGCTAATACTGCGGACGAAGAGGGAAACAATCAAAATCTGAGGCACTTTTATTTTTTATGTCCAGTTATAATTCATGCGAAATCCCAAATTCTGACGAAGTTCCAATAGAACATACTTGATTTGCAAGTAGTACAGGTAAGTATAGACTATGCGATAGACGGAGAATGATTTTATTCCAAGATTCCTTCCATTTTATTAAAATTAAACAAGATGTTTATTCCTGATGCCATAGCAGTGGTAATTTCTTTGCACCAAAATGGTGTGAAATGTTTAAATAATGAAGCGCTAGGCCGGGGATAGCTTTAAACAAACAAGTTGACACGTTGTCTTCAGTATAAGTGGAGATTTCGGATGGTGGATGTTTGTGGTGTAGGAATCCCAGTTTGTTACAGGTTGTAAATATTGAGAAGGATAAGATATAATAATGGGATAATGCTCATAAAATCATAGATCATCATGAACATGAGTCTTTAGTTTTGGAAAAAGAGTGATCAAAAAGAAATAGTTGAAAATATGTTTGATGTGGGTCAGATGTTGTGGAGATAATGGATTCAATAAGGTTAAGTTGTAATTAAGAATTCATTTGGAAAGAATGGTAGCTCGAGTGTTATTTGAAAGAGAACCCCGAAGTATGGAATATTAAAGTCTTCCAGAAACATGGTGGGCGATGGTAGTTGTAAAATAAAGGATTGAATATCATTGTGTGTGTGATGTTTTGATTGGGTGGTATATAAATATTTACTAGTGTAATAGAAGAAGAGGATAATTTAGGTATGAGGATAGATGTAGCTGAAATTTGGAGATTAAGAATAAGGTGAATAGGTGTGTAAGGAATGGAATTGTCAATCACCATTCCACCACACGCTCTGGATGACAAGGTATTGTCGCAACAGCGAACAAATGAATATTACATTCTTTTCGAATTAAATATGTATTAGAATATTCAAAATAAATTAAAATACGATCGATTACGTGTGTAATGACGAAATACATAAAGATTGACAAGTACCGATCGGTAACGAAATAAGCATATGTTATTTATACGATTTAAAAAATACATTCGTAACAATAGTAGTAAAAGAAGTAATTATTAATAGTTTTACAGATGTAATAAGAGATATATATATATATATATATATATATATATATATATATGTGTATTTACCTATATCGGTCCACTGCTGGACGTAGGTCTCACCAATCAATAAATTGGGAAGAAAATAACCCAATCTTTCATGTAGGCCAATGGGAGATACCAACAAACGCAACACACTCAGCCGGCGGTCACCCATCCAACCAAGTCGGTTGCTTGACTTCGGCGATTAGACGAAAGCCGTTGTACTTAACGTGCTATGCCCGTCGGCATATATATATATATATATATATATATATATATATATATATATATATATATATGTATGTATGTATGTATGTATAAAAGTACATTACAGAACGTCTACCGCGTGTTAAGACGAAGATTATATATTGCATACATATATGCACGTACGTACACACACACACACACACACATATATATATATATCACCAAAAATAATATTAAAGAAAATTCGCAAAAACTCGAAATAAAATGTCGATTGTACCATATTTTTTCAATTCTTAAAACTTCTTCCACGTCGTTTCACCAGAAATTTCGTTCCCATTTTCAAAAACGATAACAAACGAATTTTCCCAGAGACTTATCTCGCGCAGACATATGTTTCCATTTTTGGTTCGTCCACTTAATATCGTATCGACTACTAGCCCATTGTCCGGTTGTCTTCGATATATCATCCCATAAATTTAAAAAATAATAATAATAATATCTGTTTGTTTTTATTTTTATCGTTTTTCGCGTTCTTTTTTTAACTTACTAAATTCGTTATTCAATTATGTTCATTTTTATTAATATCAACGACACTAGTACCACGGCTACGTTGTAGATAAATATCGAAAGGGATAGAATGACGATTATAAAATAATTCCATCATCCCGAAATGTAATTTTTATCCAACACACTCTAATAACAAAAAATGATAATGTTCAAAAAAATATATATAATCGTTAGGTTTAAATATAAGGTATATATATTGTCATTATCATTGGAGTATATACGGTCGGTAGTTAAAGTCGAGATTAAACGGACTAGTTACAGTAGTAAAAACAACGTACATAAAAATCGCATTTCTTGTTAAAAAATACAGAAACCCCCGTTCGTTTGTATATGTATATATATACATATATATATACAAAATATCGAACGAGTATTATTATTGATAATAATAATCGTAATAAGTGTTAACACGCGTAAACTAATTATTACCACTCACGAACGATAATTACAAATAAGTAATACACATGCATGCATACATATATATATATATATATATATATATATATATATATATATATATATCGTATACGCGTCGGGGAGTAATTTTTTCAAACGATAAATATTCGCAATTGTTAATTATATATATATATATATATATATATATATATATATATATATATATATATATATATATATATATAAAAATAAAAATAGCATTTATAGAACTACCGAGTTAATGATAAAACCCGTACATAATAAAACTAATAACGTGTTACGCGCGCACTTTAAAAAGGCACATACTAAAATCACGGAATAATAATAAATAATATTAATAATAAATAATATTAATAATAAATAAAATAATAATGGTACGTAAATAAAATTCAAAACAATACGTTGAAATAATCGTCGTTTTAAAACGATTAAAACTGAAGTCATAGAATTCTGACACGTGTACCAAAAATACACAAAAACGTGGCCAGCGTGTAGGCTCGTAAGCTAAATTTACGTTCGGACCCAAATAATTATTTAGATTTAATTAGGGGATAAATTTATAATGTGTCCGGAAAATGCCGAATTGGGTAATTTTTCCTATCGCAACGATCGAGAGTCTACGGTGCCTATTTCTCAATTGGAAGTAAGCTAATGTGTTTCATAGCAGCACGCGTATTGTAGAATAAACCAGTTGAAACTCGGAACGTTTTTCTCATTTATCAAATTGTTCTATCAGCAATTTGAAGAATAACTGAAAAAGTAACCTTCTCTAACATCTGCCGTGACGACCAGCCCAATGGAAATAATCGGGATACGAATTAACGAAATTTATAAATTCATCGATTCGCGTGAAGCACTAATTGATACGGTAACATAGCATCCCTAAAACACGTGCTTTTGATCGTACGACAAGATAAATGTTTTTGAAGTGAAACTTCTATTGGCGCGGTTTATATGGAGAATTAACCGGAAAAACGATCCAGCGGAAATAACAGACGGATACATATATATACACCAACACCCGCTATCAAACCACGTTTTGTTGCGTTAGGTGTATCAACAAAGTAACGGACGTATATATATATATATATATATATATATATATATATATATATATATATATATATATATATATACACGCATAAAAATTTAAAAAACCTCTATATCGAATTTAGTTAAACTGTGTTTAAGTTTCACTTCTTCCATGCGCTCCGAGGCACAGATGTTTTTTTTTTCTAACGATAAACAAGTAAAAATGAATTTTCTTTATTTTTTTAAACTATACATTAGTATTTCGTTATTTCCGTACCATTATTCATTATTTTCAACAAACAAGTCTATTAATACAGTTGGTTACATCGAACATTTCCTAGGTACCCCACTACGTATTATATATATATAAAAATAATATATTTTGACTAGATAAATTTATTCTTTCTACATTGCCGAAATTTAATAAATAGAATTTAATGTTTTTTTTTTTTAATATTATAAACAGCAACTTGAATAAATTTGTTATAAATACAAATAACGAAGTAAACGGGTTTTTTTTCCATTGTATAACAAGTACCATAAACAGCGGTGATCGCGATAAATTTAGCATATGAAAATGTTTCCAACGAGAGGTCAGATCGCGATACGACAAATAATAAATCGGTTTAAATAATTAATTAAAATATTATAATGCGAGAGTAATATATGAGATAAATATAAATAATGATTAAAGAACGCTTTGTAGAAGCGTTGAATTAAAGTAATATAATAAAGAAATGTATCGGCAATAAGATAATTCCGATCGCTAGGTAATATCCGGACACTGTTTCTTTCTCAGTCTTCTAGCTAGATTTTCTGGAAGTCCTAACGAGCGCATTCTGACAATATTGGGATTACACTGCTATGTTCGAGTTTGTTAAATAGTTTTTCGTACTAGCTAATGTAAATACGCTGGACAAATGAAACGTTCAAATCATTATGCAGGGATAGTTGCGATAGGTAGAGTGTCTACACGGAGTATCTTCAATTGCTGCTGTATTCTATTCGGGTTACTTGCACCAGTTGATCCATATAATTCAATACAAAAGACTCAAAATGGACTCAATCATTGTAAAGTGAGTATTTTAGTAAATTCAAGGCCGGCTGACGATCCAGCAGCGGATACAGTAGCCTAACGTGCGCAATGAAAGTAGTTTAAATTCACTCGATATCGCGTAAAATGGTTTTAAAATTTTTCGAACTACAATCGAGACGTAGACGAAAATTCCGAATGATAAACTATATAATAGGTACAAAAAAAAAGTAACTAGAGATCAACTAAATTACTCGGTAATCAAAAATTCAAATCTATTTATTTAAAATAATTTTAAAATATTTTTTTCATTTTTTTTTTTTTTTAATAGTAGGTTGTCATTTAAAAAACGCCAAACAGAACATCGTTATTGTACGAAACGAGTATTTTAAAATTATTTCGAATACTTAAAAAGTGAAATAATCATTCGAATATACGCTATAATTTTATAAATTTCCAATAATAATAATAATAATAATATTTTTTTTTAAAAAAAGTGCAATACTATGATTTACGATAAATAAATTTTCGACGACCGATAATCGTAGTGCAAAGGGAAAAGAAAACGCTACGATTTACGCGTTAAAATGTACACGTATTTAAATTTTTAGGTCGGGTCGATATTTCGATATCATCGCCTTCTAACGCTAATAGTAAACATATTTTTATATGCTTGAAATTGCTGTCAAATACGAACGATTAACAATAACGAAAGAGATTAACGACGTAAAAATCGAAAAGAAAAACTTAAAATTGAGAAAAAAATACTTCTCGCCACGTTCGATCAAATTAATTACAATTACAAAAAATACGAGTAATTAGATAATTTTCTTTCGTAAAACAAATGGTAAAATAATATTTTTTATCGAATAGTGTTCAATATTTAATCGTTTATTACTTTTTTTTTTTTTTTGTAACAAATAATAAATATTCAATTAAATTACGAGCGCTATAAAAATAATAAGCGACTTCGTAACTAAATTCGAATGTGTCCAATGTATAAATTAAACGAATAATCAGATAATTTTCTTTCGTCAAATAAATGGCTAAAATACTATTGTTTTCGAATATTGTTCAATTTTCAATCGGTTTTTTTTTTTATAACAAATAATAAATATTTAATTATAAAAATAAGACTTCGTAACTAAATTCGAATGTGTCAAATGTATAAAACGAATAGTCGGATAATTTTCTATCGTAAAACAAATGGTTAAAACACTATTGTTCTCGAATATTGTTCAATTTTTTCAGAAATGTATTAAATCCAACGGTAAGCGAATAAAATGGTAACGTATATACCGTGCTTTACAACTAAAAAAATTAAAATTTCAAAATAAAGGAAAAACAAAAAAAAAATGTCCTAAGTCTAAAAATTAACGAATAAACCGACAAATATTAAAAATACCTGTCAGAATTACACAGATAGATACAACCCATTAAAAATTAAAATTATATATATATATATATATAATTAATTGACTCGAAAATTACTCATTAATTGTTCGATTAATAGTTTTCAAAATATTTCTTAACCACAATATAGGTTTTTATCAAAATAAAAAATGAATAAATAATTTAAACAAAAAATAAATTTAAGTTTAAAATAAATATTTTAATAATTGACTGAGATAATATCAATTACGTTATATTTATATATATATATATATATATATATATATATATATATATGCGCGTGTGTGTGTGTAAAATATTTAATAAAATTAAAATAACATAAATAATCAATAAATAAAATACATATTTTTATGGAGGGATGATTTCATTATAAACTCTGTTTTCTGTATTATTTCGTTTCACTGTTACGCATAATTCGTAATTATCGTAAATCGTAAATAACGATTAATTAATTTTGATGTGATATTTTTACACACAACGACAATTTAATTTGTAACAAATTTTATGGCGCATTAATTTTAAATCGATTTATTTATTTAGCTATGCGCTGAAAACAAATTTCGTCAACGGACTTTTAATAAAGTTACTTAAAATAGCATACACCACGAAGCAAATTTTCACTCGGCTAATTTTCAGTTACAAAAAAAGAGTAAAAGGGCTGAACGTAATTTCTAACATTGCATTCTACGCGCGACTAAATAAAATTAAAAATTCAATCGAACAATCATCGATATATATATATATATCAGTGGCGAATCCTGATCTTTTTAGTGGTACCGCTATAATAGTGTGTTTGGAGATCACGCCACAATGTTATAAAAAAGGTATACTTAAGTATGTTCTGTGCTATGTGTTGTGTATACATCAAAAGAACTGCTCCCCTTAAATCTCACTCTAAAACCATGTAAAAATATATGTCATCGCAATTGTTTAAATTTAAAATAAAACCCAGAACTATATATAAAAAGTTACATTTTATTAATTAAAATGCTCTTCTACACGTATTTATAATTTTTTTTTATTATTAAATCATAAACTTCTGATTTTAAGATTACTTAATAACTCTTTTTCTATCGATAACAGATAGATTACTCATTCTGGCTTGCGACTGGGTTGAGCGTGCGAAAGTATTAATCGGTTTTAACGCAAAGAATGAACGCTTATTGTAGAAATAAGACAACACAACTTGAATAGCCAACACTTATCAAATTTGTACGTTCATATTCGGTTAAATTTCAGACTACAGTTAATATAATAAATAAAAATACCTGCATAATATAGACATTGATGTACTAGTATGTATTAAATTAAAATGTTTTATAACAAAAAATTAATGTGGAAATAACGCAACAAAGCGATCGGTACAAGACAGGCGGTAGCAAATCGATGCGACAATAAGAAAACCGCGTCGATCAAGTACTTCGCCACGACCGGAGCGGACTTGACGACTAAAACTCTGCCTAGTACATGTCAAAGTCAACGCATAGCAATACACAATCCTAAATTAGTCCAACTCTAAACATCGCAGCGGATCTACTATCTGAAAGGCATGCAGCAGGGTTAGTTTGCCTACATGAAATATGAATAGCACTAATTTACTAAAGTTCCCTGCTTATTGAATTCACGAAAGATTTCAAAATATTAAATAGTTTCTATCCATTCAGTATTAAATAAAGTAAGTTATCGTAATTCATAATTTCTATTTTTACTTGGCACTGCTCTACATGACTAGCGGTACCGGAGGATTCGCCCCCTGACATATATATATATATATATATATATATATATATATATATATATATATAACGAGTGTAATAAATTATTGCGGCAGGTAAAGCCAAATTGAATAAAACGAAGTCGAAACACATACTATAGGGTGACTCATAGAAGACGAACGGTGTTGTTGTTTTTTGAATAACTCAAAAACTACTCGAGAAAAATTTTTGAATGAAATTTTATTTAAAAATAGGAAAATGAGAGATAACACAATTATTTGTGGAACACAACATCGTTCAAACGACCGCCATTTGCGACAATACATTCATTAGATCTTTATAAAATTTTCGAAGACTTTTTCGAGCATAGGTCGCTGAATTTTTGAAATTTCTTCAGAAATCCGAGTTTAGATTCGTGGACGTGTTTAGTAAACGCGACTCTTAAGGTATCCCAATAAAAAAAAAAAACTGGCGAGCACTGCGGCCAAGCGAAATCTATGCGACGCGACAATATGTGGCTACCTAACGCTTCTTATCGTTTCTGCCAAACACGTCGCACCATCTTGTTGAAACCATGTACGACAACGAAGTTCATCAGTTTTCAGTCCAGATCTCGTGGACGTTTTTCGTAAACGCAGCTCTTAAGATATCCCCACAAAAAAGAAAATCGCGTAACTTCAAATTATTTTCGAAACTCTATTTACACTGTCGTGATCGATTCACGTAGAAAATAACATTCTACGCAATGCCGTGATAACTGAAACTAAAACGAACCTCCCGTGTGTACACTAAACGTGATGCACGCGGTTTTCGTTGTAGCAGTGTTACCAACTGCGCTATTCAAAAAACAAAACCCTCCGTCTTATCTCGATCACCCTATATTACGTTTTCTTTAAACATTATGCTTAAGAATTACCGAAATTCGGGCACTCGCCGAAATCTACCAAAAAAAATTGAATTTTAAGCAGAAACCGATAGATTAAAAAAAAATAATATTTATTATTTATTTATTTATTATATTACAATAATAAATAAATAATAAATAATACTTTTTTATAATATTAATAAAAACTAAAGTAATACACGAGACAATAGATAATAGCGTATTTTCGTTAATTTGACGTTTTATTAAAACGATAAAAATTATAAAATTTTGGATACTACTACAAGCTAAAAGATGATAGATAAATGATCGCGTACGTAATTACATTGTTATCGTTGTTAACTATATATAGTGAAATATATATATATATTACGAAGAAACATCCAGTTGAAACACTAACATTATAAATAAAAACACGCGTAATAACCGCAATAAAAGAATGAGGAAGCGACGAAAAATATTCATTAGAAGCCCCGTTAATTATTTCCATATAATAAAACGATACGAAAATAACCGTTATTTTTTTAAAACGGTTAATTTGGAAGATGAACGAGAAAAAATAACCGATATATAAATAACGTATTAGCTAAGACACAAATAGAAGCACCGTTCTAAAATAAATATAAACTTTATATCCTGTTGACCATTTTCCCTTCTTTTAGGTTTCTTAATTATTCTCTCTTTCACGCGCACACACACATATATCGTATATAATATCGTGTTAATACTAGATACTAAAATTTTCAGTTGTTTATTTTCCATACTAGTTTTGGTCTTGAATTATCCTTGACTTTCATCTGTGTATACGTACGGACACATAGTGTAAACGTAATAAGATAATAATTCACCAAAGTTGTTCAAACGTCAACGATGGAAAACTTTTATCTCTAGCTTCCCAATACGTATTTGTATATTCCCAAGATTCTTCTCCATCTTCAGTAATGACTTTCCTAAAAATCATAAATTAAATATATATATATATTATATAATTTGAAGAATGTGGAATGTAGTGATTTTCAGAAAAAAATAATAAAAATAAACAACAAAAAAGAAGTTGATAAAATTTTTCTTTATTGAAAAATCGCGAAGCTTTTCGAGCTGTTAGGCCACTGATCGAGTGAATATTAAAAAATTAATAAAAATATAAAATGAAAAAACATTAATTTTAGATTACAATTCACAAAAATCAGCCAAATGAAAAAACAGTATAAATAAAACAATCCAACATTGAAAGACAGTGCGCATAGTACGTCGATGATACACGTACAAGCATGTATGAAAAGTAAGGTATGTATACGTATATTTTACGTTATTTTAAGTAGATAAATATATTCCATCGATTAGTGAGTAAATGTCACAATACGTATTCCATATTAATAAGAATAAAGATTACGACATAAATCACCGAAGTATTCAGTTTTATAGATAGAGTTGGACCCTTGTATCCACGCGCAGATATACTTCCGAATCGCAAACCCCTCTTTTCAGCCATATTTTGACACTAACTGGTCAGGTTATATATTTATATTTATATATATATATATATATATATATATATATATATATATATATATATATATATATATAGTTTTTATCTACAGCAAGTATATAAAAAATTAAAAAATAATGAAGCATTTTTAGGAGGCAAGAAAATAAGATCATGCTAACAAGATATGAATGACAAAAAACTAAAACACACAATAAAAACCAAATACGAACTGCTGCTCTAAGAACAGAGGAAAAGGGAAGCTCGGATATGTCCATGTATATATATATATATATGGTTTTTTTTTTACACTACCCAAGGTCGTTGTTTTCTCTTCCCAATGCGCAGATAACTGAAACCGTGGATACGAGAGTCCACGACTGTATGTGTAAAATGATACCCGTGGTTTTTGATTGTTGATTTTTTCATCATTCACCGAAAAAGTTTCTATATTAACAATGTTTCCAGGTAGTTCAATTTTCTTCATAAACTTCTTCTTCTTCTTGGGATGCCATAAACCTTGAGCGTTGGCGATTGTTATAAATGAAGCATTACGCAAAACAGAACACGGCTCTTCAAAATTATACATCTCTATCAAGTTACGAATGTTCTGCAACTATGATTCGACTCTGCATCCAATTTCAGACTTTCCCCCTTCTATTTTACCCTCCTATATCAAACGTAGCAACGAATATTTTTCTATACGTAGAATGTATTTATCTTCCGCTCTTTTATGTCAGAAATTAGTTGTCTCTTAGCACAAACTATTTCGAGAACCACTGAATCTTTTAACTTTTGTACTCAAGATGTCTTCAACGTTCTACGAATGATCCGCAGTTAAAATGCTTCTAGTGTGCTTTCAGTGTTCATGTTTTTACTTTATAGAAAAGAACCCATAGCATTTAAGAGAGATAGATACTGATTACAGAGTAGCTGTTTATACTTTGTCAACGTCTGTCTCGCTTGTTCAATCCCAGACTTAATTTCTATATATGGATTTCGTTTTTCGTTAACTAATGTACTGAACCGTGATACTCGTTCTATCGAATTACCATCAATATAAATTGTAACTAGTATTGGCTGTTTTCTGGAAACAACAAACAACTTTTTTTCGTCTACATTTATTTTTAATCCAGCTTCTTTGTCATTGGCCGCATCTATAATTATCTGCGAGTCATGAGAATTTCCGGCGATTAATACAGCATCGTCCGCGTATCTAACATTGTTTATTATCGGTCCGAGTTTCTACGGCATATACGAGAATAAAATAGTAGATAATGCAGCAAAATCGGAAACAAATGTCAAAACAGATAATATCAATAGACACTAGAATATATCCCACAAATAAAAATGAAATATGAACAAATGCAAGAAGAATATGATAAACAAAAAGAAATAGGGAAACAATACCACAAAATTCATACAAAAATTCCCAAAACCCCCTATGGTTTTGGAATAGTTCAGTACAGTATAGCAAAAACTTTTTCACAACAATTATCCGATTAAGAATAGGGCATAATAAAACACCTGTATACACATAATTCAAAATAGTCTATGCGATAAATGTCAAGAGGAAGAGGGTATCAACCATATAACATGGAAATACGAGAAGTACAAACAAAATCGAAATAATATGATACGGGAATTATTAAAATACAAACACACACTCCCTCTAAATAAAGAATCAATAGTAGGTGATCCAAACAACGAAGATCCGGTCAAAATCTATAGTCCAGAATAATAGAAGTATAATAAGCCAACTATTATAACTTAGAACAAGCAAAGCAACGTAGTATAGATGGCCAAAGCCACCAATGGTACAGACCAAAAAAAAAAAAAAACTTTAATACCAGTCCGTACATCTTAGAGCTTTCGAGAAAACTGTTTCCGAATGTAAAAGAGCATCGCAGAGAGTATACATGCTCTTCATAAACTATTATTCTACTTATTATTATTATATTTTAGGCTTGACAAAATAATTAATTCAAAAAACAATTTTTATTTTTACCTGAACCATTTCGGTTCGTAGTTGGTGTTTTCCATTTCATATTTTTTTCGTCGGTCTCTTTGCTTCTGTTCGAGTTGTTGCTTTTTTGCTTCAGCTCCGTTTAAATTCCCTTCTTCTAATAATCTAATATGGATGTTTTCAAGAATATAACATATTTTATATACGTTCGAATTCAATTTCGTGTATTTTATCCAACGATCATTTAAAGAGAATAAAAAGAATTTCTACCTTTGATCCGGCCTATATCTGGTGTCGGTCGGTGGAAGATATTTCTCCATACCGCGTTCCAATTCGTTCAATTCCATCGCGAATCTAGTGAAACCGTAATATAATTCGTAATCTTCTGGCATTGTACCTGAAAAACGCAAATATATCCCATTATAGAATCTATATTCCGTAAATAACATGAACAGTTCGCAACAGTCACTTCTAATTTTTCAGTAAAAACAACTATAGACACTACTCTAATTAACAGCGATATCAGAACCAGGGCGAATTATGGCTTCCCGAGCTGAGAGCTGCACAAAATTTGAGGGGCGGCAAAATTCGGAGCTATAACAAAATTTTAAAAGCAATGATGAAACGTTAAAAGTTCCAAATTTATTGAGTGTTCCGCCGATCGTGAAAACAAATTTTATTTTATTGATTTCTCTCTCTCACTACCACTACTCGGGAATATTATTATTCCGAAAATATCATTACTATGTAAAATAATGCATGCAACGACTGGAATTCTTATTAAGAAACAAAAAAACTGAAAAATTCATTTTAACGACTCATTGCCCTTTTTTGATGAAATTAAATTATTTATGTATTCTATATTTTATCTAAAAATATAATACTTAACTACCTTTTTTTACAGAAAAAACATATTAAAATGTTTAATCACACTTTTGTAAGGTGACCTAAAAATTCGATTTATGTTTTTTATAATCTTATACGAAAATACAACTGTTTTGTGCAATTCGAGATTAACACATGTTAATATTTTGGAAGATTGTCCAGAATTCAAAAAATCCTTAAATACAATGACAGTAATTGCGCTCATCAAAACGAATAAGTCCGATATATTTTTTTAACAATATATTCAAATTCGTGGTGGTAATTTTTCACGAGTCTTAATAAAATTCGCGAAACAAAATTTTTGTACGAGAGGAAAATAATAAAGAAAATTTTCTGTCCATTTTGAAAAATTCACATCCGAACTGTAATTATAAATTTAATGAATAAAATTAAAATTAGCAAATTTTCTTATTTGAATTAGCGTCAAAATAATCAGTTCACGTGTTATCTCTTGTATTCATATTCGTCATAATTACACTATTTAATACATTTTTCGACTAAAATACCAGGTCAAACCGTGACAAGGGTGGAGCAAGCTACTAACACCTCATCTGTTTACAAAAATTAGTTTAATATATTAACCCCGCATTGCGAGGTGTATCAGATCTTAAGCTGATAAGAACAGATATACGCTTTGAATCTATTATACATAATTTCAACTTAAATAAGCACATGTCGCTAAAGCGTTCGATGCCACGTGGCATATATTGTATGTAAAATGATCGATTGTAAATTTCCTCCATATTTAATTCGACTAATCCGTAATTATTTAAGCGATAGATCTTTTTATATTTCCATAGATAATGCGAAATCATCTTATAAAACCCGTTTAGCGGGCGTACGGCAAGGTAGCGTGCTTGGTGCATTTTTATTTTCATTATATTTACACGACTTTCCTGTTTTGCGTAATATGCAAGTCGCAATGATGCTGCAATATATTGCAGATCGTACAGAACCAACACTATTCGCAGTAGATTGCAACTTGGAATAAAGCACATTATTAATTATTACAATAAATGGCAGATAAATCCGACGAAAACTAAGGCCATCTTTTTCATTAGAACAGCAACGTTGCAGATATTCTACTTGTTCAAGATGCTCAAATAGATTGGAGTGATCAGGTACGCTATCTGGGTGTTATTTTAGACATATTTTTGTATGTATATATACATTTATTTATTTTATAATTAACTTTCAGTTATAATAAAATCATTTTGTCTATTGTGGTAAGGATGTATCCGGCACATAATTAACTACTTGTTAGCAACATAAATTGTGTATAACTTTTTCTAATAAAATATTTATTCACTAGCTGACCCGGCAAACTGCGTATCGCCACAGAATCAATAAATTTATTAGCTTATTTGCTGAATTAAATAAAAAAATACTGATGGAGAATTAGGAATTACAAAAAAACTTTTAAAAAAATTTTTAAAGAACCTTAAATTATATGTTTATACTTTTTAATTTTTGTGGATTTATTAAACTTAATTAAAAATTATATTTAATTCAGCTTTAAACTCGCGAGTTAATTTTAGTAACACTTACGTTATAACATAAATGCTAGATCCCCACGTCTACTTTCTTTTAATGCCAACCCGAAACCCCTACCTATATAGGGGCCGTAAAAACGGCCCAAAACCCCCAAAACCCTTTAACCTCAAATTTCTCGATGAGTATTTGCTATAAAAATATGACCATACCATCATTAGACGCTTATTTTAATGCCACGTAATTTTCGTTTAAATAATTTTCCTCGATTTCGAATGGTTCGCGAATTATTGCGAAAAAATCGAAACACCCCTTTTGAAATTTTCGGATTCAATATGAAATTTTTTTCCCGGGTTTTTTGGCTTTATTAGGTAGATGTTATATAGAAATGATTATTTCCAGAGTCGGAATCGTTTAAAACTGTTTACGTCGCGCTCTATGCCCTGCCAAAGATGGCAAGTCACTAAATTTTTAACAATTCGTAGCTCGGGACCTATCGATCGTAATCAAAAACCGTTTTCTGTTTCGAATTCGTCATTTTAATATCTATTAAATCGATTCTATAGAAATTTTTCAAAAATCGAAATTCAAAAAGGTCGCCCCATTTTTTTTTATTATTTTTGATAGCCTAAAACCTTCCCGACATTGGTGGTAATAAGCTTGCAAAATTTTAGCCCAATCGGATAAGCGGTTTAGCCGCCTATAAAACGCGAACAAACAAACATTCTTTATTATATATATATAGATTTGTTCAAATTTTTCTAATTTATTTTTTTTAATATTACAATAATACAGTGATCGAACAAACATTGACAAACACAGTATAAAAAATAAATTAAAAAAAAAAAAAATCTTAAAATAAGAACAGGAGTAAGGCAAGGTGATGGACTATCTCCGTTACTATTCAATTGTGTTCTACAAAAGATAATCAGAGAATGGCGAATTAGAACAAATGAAGAAGGTATTCAGAAGATTAGGCTAGGAAGTAACACAAACAACATAGAAAGCGATTGTCCCCAGCCTTCGTAGACGATTTAGCGATATTGTCAGTAAAACAAGTAGATATTTTTTAAAAAGCAAAAAAGGTAGCATTATAAATTTCTTTTGAAAAAAACAAAATATATAATTCACATCGTATGCAATTGTTATCAAAATGAAGAGTGGAATTTTAACGCATATTTAAAATTAAAAAGAACGACGACAATTCAACCTAGAATGTTAACGATATAATAAGTTGGTAAACAATCCATCGATGGACATCAAGGTGTCTTTCTGTTTAAAAGCTCTCATTCATCCGCCGATCATGGCGAATTAAAATAACGCGAGGTAAGCTGCAACTGTCAAAAATCTTTTAACACTGTGACAACCAAAATGTATAAACTAAAAAAAAAAAGATATGTTATTCTAAGATACATACCTGGCCGCCACACGCATTTAGCAGTTGGTGGTGTACCGCAATATAAAGCTTCGTTCCATTTTCCAAAAAGCTTATGTACAACTTCGTCATTTTTATCGCATATAGCGCCGTACACTTCGTGTTTCTTAGCAGACCAATAACTAGCCTGATTTGTCAAAATGTTAACCACATTAGCAAGTATCTCTGAATAATAATAATAATCTCTTACCCAGTGTCTAAAAACCGAAGTAACGAATAAAAAAGAAAAATATGCTTTATCTTTTTTGTGAAATTTTAGAAAATTATGTCATCTATGACGGCATTTCTTTTCGCTGTACAGCCGTTTTTAATGATGCAAGACGCCAATTCTTGGACGAACTTTTATATTTAAACGATTCATGCCAGGTTAAATTGAACAAACATTTCACCAAGTCGTCTTGAGAAAGAAATCTTATTTGGACAGTTGTTCAAGAATCTTATATTCATCCTTTGATTGATTGGTTCATTATATTGGGATCAGACAATAGTAATCCGCAATCTAGCCGGAGAAATACAAATTAAAAGTGATATGCACCGATGATACATATTGTCATCTGTATTATCTAACATATACTCGGAAAAGCGATTTTTATGGAAGTAATCGTTGAAAATGACGGAATTTAAATCGATTTTTTATAAAAATATCCACCATCCGGCATTTCGACATTATTTTATTCTGACAATATCGATCAACTTCTTAAACAAATTAATATAAAGTCAGTAGTTCCAACGACCTCCATATAAGATCGGTAAAACGAAATTCACGATAATTCAAAGAAAATCCGAAGAAAGGACCATTAACGAAAAGAAATTACTGACAAAAGTTTGCGCACTGGAACGACTTTCTATAAATTCAAGTATCTAGGTTCTAATTCAGCGAAGATTCAACTAACGAGGACAACAAGAGCCAGGAAAGTTTTCCTAGATACAAAAAAATCTGATGACTCTGAAAGATCTCGATCTTAAGTTGCCACTTCACCTCTGTGCTGTTCTATTGCACGGAGAACAAGGTGCTTATAAAAACGTCGGAAAAAAGAATAACAACGTTTGAAATATATGCCTAACGTCGTATGTTGAAAATATCATACCGTGATCACGTGATAAATGACCAACGAAATTATTTACTCCAAAAAACTTCAATATCCAAACATCTGCGTAGTCTAAATGAAAAAATAGAGGCCAGGAGAACACTAGGAGAACAAGAACATCGTGGCTGGCTGACATTGCGGAAATGATGCGTGAAAGAACAACTACACGAGGCGGCAAGATCCGAATGTACAATAGTAGTCGCGATGATAGGTCGGAACCGGATATTTATTTTTACAACAATCAACTATCCTCGTTGATAACGTTACTTCTTGTAGATATCATCGTCAAAATTATTAACAACGGTTTTATCAACGTTCCAAGTACCCAATACATTAAATAATACGACATCATTTGCTCTACGACCGGCGCATTAATTTAAACTTACCTTAACGAAAGTTAATTTACAAGTGATATTTCGGTTAACATTGGTTATTTTTAATTCGCCATATAAATCGGCCCATCGTTTATCGGAAAATAAATTATGCAAACAAGTTGTAACTTTATTCCAACGATAATGATCTTCACTATCCGATCGAAATAATTTAACGTTGACGTAACCTACATATATCCGTGGGCAAAAACGCAAAATTACTATCATTATCAAGTGCTTCATTTTCAGAAATTAACATCGTTCGTCAATAAATTTTGTAATTCTACAGAAAATCCGAATATAATTTTTACTTCGAGCATATTAATAAACTATAGTGTTTAATCTATCACAAATTCCGCCCTTTAATCTAATATTTTGAAAACTGCATTGCCGCGTATAAAGATACATTTCAGAATGTCGATTGTACTTCTGAAGCCTAAAAGTAACACGATGTATACTATTTTTCGTTTGCATTAATTACTTTCACATAATACGTGCACATATCATTTTACCTACACTTATGCAATAAATAAAATAAAATATTTAAGACCACATTTAGATCAACGTTTGAATTGGAAAGATCATATTCTGGTCAAACGGAAACAACTGGATCTGAAACTGAGAAGTATGAACTGGTTGATGAATAAATACTCGTCACTGTCTGTAGAAAATAAACTTATACTATATAAAGTCATTCTAAAACCAATATGGACCTACGGAATAGAAATCTAGGGAACAGTCAGCGATTCGCGAATAAAAATACTTCAGCGTTTTCAGGCAAAGGCCCTGCGCAGCATTGTGGATGCCCCGTTGTATATTCGTAATGACGATCTTCATAAGGACTTCACATGTCAACTGTAAAGGAAACTCTCAAAATCCACAGTGAGAGATATATCCAGCGATTACAGCACCATATAAATCGACTGGCAGTCGATCTCAAGGATAACAGCGTTCAATTTCAACGTCTGAAAAGACTTACGTAAGATGTAGCCCATCTTAACTAATGTTTATATAATATAGAATAGCTGTCGTTGGACAGCGTTGTATTAATATTCCATTCATCTAATAACAGTGCTACTTATTATCCACCTAGGATAGATTGTATGCAAAAATATAAAATAAAAATAAAAACTTATCGCCTGCAAAAGAACACGCCATTATTGTTTTAACCAGAAAGCATCGTTTAGCCGATGTTTCATCAACTTTCAGACGTGATTAGAATTGCCAGGTGACTTATCTTATCAACTTTTAAAAAATTAGTCGTAGAATTGTACTCATCAGCAGATTGCGATTTGGACATCATTTGTTGCCTGACCGTCTTTTCGTATGCAGCTTAGAGAAAGTCCCTTCTGTCCCCCTCAATTCTCAAAAGGTGCAACCCCGATCATGTCTTTTTAGAATGCTCTGCTATAGCGCCGTTACGTTTGGAGCTTTACCATTTCTTGCTAGGTTCTTCGAGTATTACACCTCCGTATAATGTATCGTCCCTTCTACATCTGGATAATCTACAATTATTCCCCATGTATCGACGTTTCTAGAGAAGTCAGCACGCTTGATTAAAATGTAGATAGTCCCCACAGTATCACGTTGGGTAAGCTGTAAAGGCACACCCATTAAAAAAAAATCAACTTTTAAGTTGACTAGACTCTAATATATATATATATATATATATTTTTTACTATCCCAATCTTGTTTCGAACAGTTATTATTCGAGTTAATTATTTCAATATAAAAACGTTCACAAATATGCTTGCGAACTTATTTTACAAGTTGAAAAACGAAATCATTTTCGAATATTACGTAAAAAAAAAATACCCATAGGTTGAAATTCCATTGATTTTCCCCAAAATTTTGTTTTGATTCTGATATCTTGCCAAAATATGAAATTCTTCGATTCAGCGTGACAAACACTCACAGGAGGATGATGGCTCACCTAACCAATGTGTAATGTGTAACAGACAAATATAAATTAAGTATTTAATGAGGCAATATTTTTATAATTTCATATCTACCTACTTGAGAAGCGACGAGACGGATCCATGCGAAACTAACGTAGATAGTACGTATTAATTTTAAAAATAATAATTTATTTCAGGGCGAGTACATTTGTTCGTACAAATTATAAATTCATTACCTCGTGGAACGTTGAAGCATTCGGTCATAATTAAGAATTATTTCGGTTATTATTTATTTATTAATTTACGTTAATATTAATAAAATTATTTTACTGCAACTCTAAATCATCTAAAATCTCAAAAATTGACGTATCTAATTAAAAAAAAAAATTACGAAGTCAATGATTTTTTAAATTTTAATTTAAAATTTCTTAAAAGAATAATTTAACTAGTTAAACTTATAGAATTAAATCGCGTTATAGAAAGTTTTTAAAAATTATTTTTAATTTCTTGTTTCAATTTATTTGTAATCTTATAAATAAAATTTAGTTTCGATTTTTGGTTCTATTCTATAAACAATTTTCAAGTACAAAAAAAAAGGAAACTTATAAAATCATCCATAATTATCTCATCGTCATTAAGTGCGCAGTCTCCGTATGAGAGGTAGGCAACTACTTACCTATACGCATTTTCTTGTACAGTGTAAGTAGCGTACAAGGAAATCATAATATGTCGTCAGCGCAGATAAACATACGCACGCACACACACCCGGTAGAAATTATTGTAATCGAAAATGTATTTAATGTATTTTGTTATTACTATTTTAAATTATTTCGTAGACAATTTTTGTATATTATTTTTTAAATTTAATCGACATATAATATTGACAATTTTGTTTGTTTCATAATAGTCGAATACCGAAGTAAATTATTTGTTTTCGATTTAATATATCAACATTAATTTTGTAAATGTATGCGTATAGAAAACAAATTGTCATGAACCACGCTTCGCTACTGATTACTAGGGGGCAATTCGGATAATTATAAATATCGAGGACATATCAGAATAATTCCGAGAACTAAAATTATTTCGAAAGAATCGAATAATTTTGATTCTTTACCGCGTTTTAGTTTTTACCTGTTCGGCGATAAACCGAAAACCTCGATCCTCTCTAATAGATTCGTACGTTTCACCGAGTAACGGATTAAACGGTTTCGAACCGGCACGATAATAAGCCGAACCGTAACTGGACACGGCGAAAGCGGCTACGTAAACCATCTGTTCGAAAGGATCTTCCGTTTCAGCCGCTTTATCCAATAATTCGCTATATTCTAATTCTTCGCACAATCTCTATATAGAGCAGAAAAAAAATATTTCAATAATTATTTATTATCCATTAATCACTTTTAAAATCTAATTTATAATACTCTATACGCCCCGATTAATATCGAACAGCGACAAAGTTTTACGTTATATTACTATAATATTTTTTATTCTACGTTCTTTATATCGTGCACGTATTTGATGATATCGTGCGACATCAACGTGAAATTGTATCGACCAATTTTCTTAAAATACTGCCTTTCCCATAGCTGTAATCACCGAATTGTTTTTGTTTCCATTCGAAACGGACAACTTCATCAGTATTTATATCGTGCCGAAAGATTGGAAGAATTCGATTACAATTCCGATACATAAGAAGGGAGATAAAAATAATTTAAAAATTTATAGACCAATAAGTTTACTACATACGCTCTATAAACTTTTTACTCGAATTATATCAGACTTTAAGTAACATTAAATCATAAACAACCGATTGAACAAGCAGGATTTAGAAAGAATTAACATTAACAACGCTAATAGATAAAGAATACAACGTACCTCTATATCTAGGAGTACTAGACCTGGAAAAGGCTTTCGACTCAGTATAGTTCTTTGGAATTTGGAAAGCTTTAGAAAATAGTGGGATAAATAAAGGGTATATAGACTTGATACAGTCAACAAATGACTTTACAGCGAAAGTTCACATAAAAAAAGGACAAGACGACGCTTTTTTCCGAAGATATTTCATGGTATCCGAAAATTCGTCCTAAGAAGTCTGCAATGAGAAACCGATGGTATAAATATAAATGGAAAATATATTTAAAATTCTGAGGACAGTTCCCAAAAGAATAAATAGTTATTCGCGGCATAGATGTTCCTAAAACGTGCAGAATACAAATTTCAATTTACTACTACCGATCGTTTTGTTGAAAGTTATACGACGCGTCGAAATTACAGATGTAAAAAAAAAAAAATAGTAATAATAACTAACCGAATTATTAAGCACAAACGATTAAATGATACAAGACGTAAAATTATATATAAAAAAATTATATTATTATTTCGTTGGCTTCTGTACACATTACAGGTTGCCACTGATATGTTATTACATCTATAATATTAAGCAATTGACTAATTAAGTAATTAAGTGTCCACCATCGTCCACCGTCCCCTTGGAACCCCTTGCCAGCTATTTTTCTTCCCTTGTACAACAGTTTGAAACAGTTCGTCGTGTTTCACCTTTTCTTCCAAGAATGTCTTTTTCCTCACCGATATTACTGACAGTAGGATCTTCTCTCGCAGTCCGTCTGAGTACTTCATCGTTGATAATTTTCTCTACCCAATACGATGTAGACGACGGTAGCACCACATTTTGAAAGCGCGTATTTTTCATTATCTACGTCTCCGAAGCATAACGCACCATGATACGTAACATTTTAGTATTTTCAACGGTACATTTATATTCATCATTCTGTCTCTAAGTATACGTTCGAGATTATTAAAAGCACGTATTCCGATTCCTGATCTTATTTCTTCATCGTTTTTTCTGTCGTTTGTAATAAGAACTCCTATATATCTGTATTTAAGCACTTCTTCAAGTTGTAGTGTAAATACCCAAAGCCGCTATTTGATGTGACTTGTTATCTGTGCCTGAATTTTGTTTTAGCCGAGTTTACTTTCATTCCGTATTTCTCTGTCGCTAGCCGGTATACCATTCTCTGTAACTGTTGCGGCGTTTCTGTAATTAGCACCTTGTCATCTGCACAAGTGATGCTGCCAAATTTTTTCCGTTCACTTTGAACCCTACGTTTGTAAGAGCGCAATGTTTTATCATCTAGCCTGAGTAGATTGAACAGCCTGGACGCTAAATTCCTGTCTTATGCCCCGTCGTTTATGTATGACCCTATTGTTACATTCGAAAAAAAAAAAAATCAGATATTATATGTAAATATCAAATAAGAGCTTGTTGAAGGTACTCATCGAAGTAGGAATATTTAAAAGTAAAATCCCGTATATATCCGATATGATTACAGCAACCGTCGAAATAATACCGAACAGCAAAATGAAAATATTATAAAACACGTTAAACATCGAAGCTTACTTGTAACATATTTAATGGTTCGTTTAAAGCGACCGGCATCGATACTTGCGATAAATCTTTTCCAATATTCCTCCTTAAAAGATTCCACAAAGATAAACCCTCCATGTTGTTACGAGGAGATGGTAATTTCATACGACGACCGGTTATATTTGTTACGCAGTTAACTACATAAAATATAAATATATATAATGAATAACAAATATAAATATATTATTTCAATTTTCATAATTGCCAACATTATGAAACGAATCTAATTTAACACAAAATCCGATATTTTTCTTAGACACTACAACGAACATTCCAGTACAAATCCAAACAGGAATGAAAGTTACACTGGTCTTCTTAACAAAACTTTTAAAGATCCATAAAATTATCAACTGAGCAGTGATAGTCGTTGAAAGGTATGACTCGAAACGGCTGTACAATAATTAATCGTCCGAGAATTTGATAA